>OY992514.1:10330537-10913097 GCA_963921215.1 Scoparia ambigualis
GATCGGGCGCTACTAGTCAGAGCTTTAGCAGGGTGGCATATATACACCGTGAGAGGGCGCTCTATTCCCCATATATTATTTTTCTCTATGATAGTAATATAGATGCTATTGATTGACCCTATTGACATTGACAATGACAATTTGAGTTTGCTTTTTTTTATATATTTTGTTCCGTGAAGGAACAGGCAAAGATCAGAGACCATACTGCCTAGTCATCAGTTTTTTTTATTTCTTTTTTTCCCTTGATGATAATGCTGTGTGATAATGGCATGGGTGATTAAGATGATGAATGAAAATGATGTTCCCCCAAACCCCTTGAGCCTTCAGTAAAAATGTGGGACTTACTGAGGTCTCACACGGACTTCTTGAGAGAAAATTGAAAAGTGATGTTGCACCGTTTTGCTTCATTTGCCAACACTCATGCACGTTCACAAACACTTAACGGAATCCAATATTATTTAACGAGTAATGGTTCGGCAAAAACAGCAAAGAAAATAAAAGCAAAACTGCAGTCATGACTGCTTCACTTTCTCTCCAAGAAGTCTCATTTTTTTTTTTTTTTATTTGTTCCGTTAAGGAACAGGCTAAGGTCTGAGACCATACTGCCTAGCCATTAGTTTCTTTATTTCTTTTTTTCCCTTGATGATAATGAGTGGTGATTAAGATGATGAATGATAAATGATGTTCCCCTAACCCCTTGTGTCCTCAGTAAAGATGCGGGACTTTACTGAGGTCTCACGCGGACTTCTTGAGAGAATTTGAAAAGTGAAGTTGCACTGTTTTGTTTCATTTGCCAACACTCATGCACGTTCACAAACACATAACGGATAAAAATCCACTATTATTTCACATTAATGTTCGAAAAAACACAAATTTTAGAAAATAAAACATAACTGCAGACATGACGCTTCACTTTCCCGCCAAGAAGTCTTCTATTGAGTTTGCTTCTTTGACCCTTTTTTATATTTGTTCCGTGAAGGAACCGGCTAAGGTCAGAGACCATACTGCCTAGTCATTAGTTTTTTTATTTATGTTTTTCTTTAGATGATAATGAGTGGTGATTAAGATGATGAATGATAAATGATAGGCTGTGGATAGAGTGCCACAAGCGGCATTTTAGTACGATCGGTTACGATGCCGTAATTACGGCGTCCTAGTACAAAGTGTAGGCAGTGAATAGAGTGCCACAAGCGGCAACATAGTACGATCGGTTACGATGCCGTAATTTGACGGCATCCTAGTACGAAGCGTATAGAGTGCCACAAGCGGCATTGTATCTCAATCAGTTCGGGGACCGTAACATATTTTTTATTAATTGTCATAATGTTCAGACGACATAATATTCAAAAGATATTCTTGTATGGTGTTAGATTTCTGTTGTCTAATAAAAAAAAATAACCTCAAATTCAAGACAATAGCTACGCTGCGCTTCGCGATTGTCTTAAATTTCTAACCTATCACGTGACCTACAGGAGTAGGGCAGTTAGTATTTCTGTTGTTTAACAAAAACTTTACGGCAGCTTAGGCTGCGTCACTATTATACCGCAAAACTTACGGTTCCCTAACCGATAGAGTTACAGTGCCGCTTGTGGCACTCTATACACTTCCTAAATGATATTCCCCCAAACCCCTTGAGTCCTCAGTAAAGATGTAGAACTTTACTGAGATCTCACGCGGATTTCTTAAGAGAATTTGAAAAGTGAGTGATGTTGCACTGTTTTGTTTCATTTGCCAACACTCATGCCCGTTCACAAACACTTAACGGTTAATAATCCACTATTATTTTACATTAATGTTTGAAAAAACACAAAGGACAATGGTGAATAGGACTTGACCATGGGCACAAATCAATTATATTCTAAAAAATATGCTGTTATTAGTTGATTTTGAAAATACGAATAATATACCTCAAAAACTTCTAGTTCTAGAGAAATTAATTAAAAAATAAAATCAATGGGAAAACTTAATCATAGATTTTGAACGGTTTTAACCATAAACATATTTAATAACATTTTCCCGGCCGGCTAGTAATGATTTAACATTATTCGCTTTAGGAACGTACCAAATCCGACAGACTCGGTCCTACTATGGAGAACATGTGCGTTTCCTTAGTTAGAGATGTATCAGCATTGTGTATCATATCAGAATATCGCTTGAGAGGTATTGGAGATAATACGTTGATAAGAGGGAAAGTTAAATCCAGACACATTTCAAGAAAACTACTACTACCTATGTACATAATATTAATAGAATTTGTGTTTTATCGAATATTGCTGGATTTGAAAATAATGGTGGATTATTTACCGTTAAGTGTTCGTGAATGTGCATGATGTAGGTACATATATAAAAACAAAACAGTGCAACGTCGTAGTCTGTGTGAGATCTCAGTTAAAAAAAGCCCCATATCTTTACTGAAACTGAAAGTGTCTGGGGGGAATATCCTTTAGCATTTAAAGGTTCATATTATCCACAGACATTTAATAATACGTCTGTGATATTATCACTCATTATCATCGCATAACCAAAGACGTTACACTTAATTTTACAAGAAAAAAATAAACGAAAGACTAGGCAGTAGTGTCTCTGACCGTAGCCTGTTCCTTCAAGGAACAAATTATTAAAAAAAAATGTCAATGATGGCATGGCTGTCTGTCAGACTTCTTGGCGGGAAAGTGAAGCGTCATGTCTGCAGTTTTGTTTTATTTTCTAAAATTCGTGTTTTTTCGAACACTAACGTGAAATAACAGTGGATTATTAACCGTTAAGTGTTTGTGAACGTGCATGAGTGTTGGCAAATGTAACAAAACAGTGCAACATCACTTTTCAAATTCTCTCAAGAAGTCCGTGTGAGACCTCAGTAAAGTCCCACATCTTTACTGAGGGCTCAAGGGGTTTCGGGAACATCATTTATCATTCATCATCTTAATCACCACTCATTATCATCAAGGGGAGAAAAAACAAAAAATACTAATGATTAGGCAGTATGGTCTCTGATCTTAGCCTGTTTCTTCACGGAACAAATATTTAAAAAAAAATTATAAATGGCTGCCTGTCACTAGTGTCACTGTCAAAGTCGGCTTTCATGGGCGGCTTTCGTTTTATGCGCTTTTCCCATAATTTTAACATGTTACCATAATTCGAAGTCCGTTGGTATCAATTCCACATTATAGTTAATTAGGTTGTATCAATTGCCATCATGGCAAACCATTACGAAGTTCCTAATTGGTAAGATTAATTCGAAAATCTTACACTATGAATTGACCAAGATGGACATGCATGGTTGTTTCATGAACAAGCCGATATTTACACCTTTTTCCACTTAAAAATTTGTGCCAAATGATGAACTCAGACTATTGTTTGCCAATGTGCAATGTGTCCACACTTTTTTTTTGTTATGTTTACTTCTGTAAACAAACTTTGAATTGTCAATATTGTACTGTAATACTTCAATTTATTACAGGGCTGGCAAACCTCCTACGGGCTTACATTTAGATGTGCTAAAGGGGGACAAGTTAATACAAAAACTGATGTTAGACGAGAAGAAATGCTACCTTTTCGGCCGCAATCCTCAAATGAATGACTTCTGCATTGACCATGCTAGTTGCTCGAGGGTTCACGCTGCATTCGTTTATCATAAAGACTTAAATAGAGCGTTCTTAGTTGATTTGGGTAGTAGTAAGTATAAAAGAAAGGTATTTCATTCTGTAATAATGCACTATAACAGCTCCTTAACAGTATAATCATCTAGAATTTGCTAGGCTTGTAACTGTTGTAAGCTTAACTGTTTTCAATTATTGAAAGAATGAATTTGCCTTAAAAATGTGTATTGACTAAGATATACATCAATAAACATTAAAAACTAAATTCACTAGTGACAAAGAACCATCAGTTGATAACTATTTACAAGTTACTATCAAACTATAGAATATTTGTGATGAATGACATTAAGATGTGTTTGAGGAAGGAGTTTTTGAAGAAGGATCAACAAGTGAATGAATCACATAATCTGTTCAAATGTGGTACATCAACTTCTTGGCCAATTTTATTAAACTTCTTGGCCAATTAGTCTTAATGATGATGATGAATGATTAACCATATTGCGTAGCGGTGAAAGAGTATTACCACCCCCTCTCTTCCCTTGGGTGTCGTAAAAGGCGACTAACGGACTAAAGACGGCACATACTTCTAATAGCATAGAGTGGCGATGGGCTCACCACCTGTCACGCTAAGCACATGTGCAGTCGCTATTTTGTGAAAAGAGGACTATGGCAGAGGACTGCTTTTGCGGTTCGTTGCCTAGTCTCTGACTAACCCTTTGGGGATAATAGTTGTGATTATATGTATGTATGATGTCATCATTATTGCACATTATCACAGCAAAAGGATGTCCATGGTTGGACAAAAGCCTCGCGCTAGGTCTTCTGAAACTGTTTTCAAATTGTAATGGTCTTTATATGTGACTCAAAAAGTTTTATAGGTTAATGGAGTAACAAGTTTACAAATAATAGTATTTTTAGCTTACTCTCCTTTACAAAGTAATATTTAATTTAAACTTTTTTAGCACATGGAACATATATTGGCCAAATGCGTCTGGATGCACATAAGCCCACTCAATTGCCAATCGATTCCAACTTCCATTTTGGTGCTTCCACAAGAAACTATATTATAAGGTGAGTAGGTTTGAATGAAATCAGCAACATTTTTATCATACACTATTGTTGTCAAAAATTATAAGTACCTAGCCATTTAGGCAAAATAAGTCTTATGACGCTAAGCTCACTTTCTACTTTTGCTTAAATCATAAAGTTTTGTTTGCTGGAAAACTTTTTGGATCAATAACATATTGAAACGTAAAAAAAAGTGTTTACGTCAGGTATGGAATGGAACCTCCTCCTCGTACCGGGCAGCTATGTTGAATACTCTGTCACCTATTACGAATCAATAACATAGTTATAAAAATACGGTTTAACTAGTAAACCATTCTTATAGACAACACCTATGCCATGCATTATCTGAGAAGGGCACATTTGGCCTTATTATAAATAGATCCTTAATAAAGGGATCTACTTTCAAAACCCTCTAAAACAAATATTGGTCAAAATTTAACTATTACCAGAAAAACAAAATACAAAGAATTCCTACTATGATCCACTAATGATTCCGTAACAAATCCCACTAAAACACGTGTAATAATAGGTCAAGGACCATAAGACCGCCGGCGGTCACGAAACAATTGATTTTCCATTAGGAAAAGTGACATTCGTATCAAAACCCATCAAAACACCAGTCTGTCACTAATTCACTATCAAATTCTACTAGGTACTTACTACTTAAATAGAGTTGGCCAACAGCAGAGCTCTATTACGACACGTAACTTTAGAACAGTATGTCGCTATCGGGCGCTATTGTTGTAGTCGCAAACGATGCTATATGCAGTTTTGTATTAAATCTTAAACAAGATTTATTTCCGTTTGTAAAATAGTGCCTTTATGGGGTTTTGAAAGTAGACCTCTTAGTCCTCGTAGACTCTTCTAGCTAACTGGCATACAACAAATCTGATTGAATATGCGCACTTAAAAAAGTATTAATTAAAGCTTTAAAGTATAAATCAAAACTCATTATATTTACTGAATTAATGAAATGGAATCCTTTATCCCACAGAGAACGTCCAACAGGTAATGCTAGAGGCATTATTGAAGATTTACCGAACACTGAACAGGAGGGTGCGTTGCTTGGACTACCGGAGACACAGACTGAGTTAGATGTGAGCATTGTTCATAGTAGTACAGTTTGTTGCACAAATAACATTGAACAAAAGATCCCAATCTGCAGGCCCCACTAAGATAAGATATATACAGTTTACATACTGGTCACTGTTTCGCAACCACTTCTATTGTTGTAATCAAGTCGGCTTATTCCTAAAGGTCCACGACTCTATTGTTCTTCCATTCCCACTGGGTCCATGAATTTTAAAATAAATTTTAATCTTTCATATATGAATGCCCAACAGGTCGACAAGACTTATCTGAAGTACAATCAACAAACATGATACAGAGGGTTTTTATGCTTATTTATAAGATGAGATGATTTACAGTGCTTATTCTAAAACTGTGTATTTTTTAAGTCTAGTCCAAAGACAGTCTGACACAATAAAGACTCGCTTCCGGTCTGTTGGGACCGATTCCTATATTGTACTGATCTCATAACGAACAAACATCAAAATCACCTTTTTCCAAAATGACTGATTTTCTAAATGTTTTTGTTTTAGAATGTCGGAAATAAAACTGGCAAATTCATGTACAGTCATTAACACTTTATTTTAAAATCTTATAATTATAATAATAATAATATTCTCTTTAAGAAACAAAACAATATTATTGTTAAAAAATGTCAATAGTAAATTAGTGCATCTTCTTTTTTATAGTTGTAATATTTTGTAGAAACTGAATTTCTGTTATATCTCCGCATTGTAACTCAGAAATTGTTTTTTGTAGCTTTGTCAAATAAAATGTCATGCCTGTGCCTAATAGCACCGTTAGGGAAAACAGGTTTGTTTTTTTGCTTAAACATTGTTTTTGATTTAATATCACGAATGTACCTTTCCTGTCAGACAATAAAAGTTGCCGGTGTTCTTAAACTAAGATATTTAGAAAATCAGTTATTTTGGGAAAAGGTGATTTTGATGTTTGTTTATTATGAGATCAGTACAATATAGGAATCATTCCTAACGGACCGGAAGCAAAGACTCTTTGCTCTATCTATTAACTGTGTCTGTTATTTCATAACTAGCGGCCGCTCGCGGTTTCACTCGCGTGGTTCCCGTTCCCGTGGGAATATCGGGATAAAAAGTATCCTATGTGTTAATCCAGGTTATAAACTATCTGTATGCCGAATTTCATCCAAATCCTGAATGTATTTGGATGAAATTCGGCATAGTAGTTTTTACGTGAAAGAGTAACAAACATCCATCCATACTTACAAACTTTCGCGTTTATAATATTAGTAGGATAAATAGAATGGCTATCCTTTTATAACCCAGCTTTTAATGCTGATTGTACCAAACATTCTCATAGACCCACTGGGAAAGAAAATGTTTTTTATTTTTAATGTCTTGGACCCATTGGGAATCAAAGTATAAACATACATTTTTTGAAAAGAGTTGTGGACCTTTGGGAATAAGCTATCAAGTCAAATAATTGATGTAAAATTTTAAACACTGAAAAAAGACGACAACCTCAGGCGGGAATCGAACCAAGTACCTTCCGCATTCCGAGGTCTGGCTTTCAACCGTCGAAATTTGTCAGTGCTTGATGCTTATGTTTTTAGTCAACATCAGAGGTGAAAACTTCTAAGATTTGATGAAGCAATGTTGACTAAAAACATAAGCATCAATCACTGACAAATTTCGACGGTTGAAAGCCGAACTTCGGTAGCCAAGTGGTTAAGGCAGCCGCCCGGAATGCGGAAGGTGCGTGGTTCGATTCCCGCCTGAGGTTGTCGTCTTTTTTCAGTGTTTTTAAAATTTTACTTAGTATATTTAAGCGTTAATAAACGCTAAAATATAAAACATTAATCTATAAACGCAGCTTCATCTTAACCGAATGTTTAAATATTTGTAAAAATATTTCTTTTGGATCTCAGAGGTGAAAACTTCTAAGATTTGATGAAGCAATGTTGACTAAAAACATAAGCATCAAGCACTGACAAATTTCGACGGTTGAAAGCCAGACCTCGGTAGCCAAGTGGTTAAGGCAGCCGCCCGGAATGCGGAAGGTGCGTGGTTCGATTCCCGCCTGAGGTTGTCGTCTTTTTTCAGTGTTTAAAATTTTACTTAAGTATATTTAAGCGTTAATAAAACGCTAAAATGTAAAACATTAATCTAAAATAATTGATGTATTAGCTTAATCAACGTGTGTAACCGAGTCGTGTAGCGGTGTAAGAATATTACCACCCCCTCTCTTCCCTTGGGCGTCGTAATAGGCAACTAACGAACTAAAGGCTGCACAAACATCCATCAGCATAGAGCAGCGATGGGCTCACCACCTGTCACTCTGAGCATATGTGCTGTCGCTGTTTGGTGAAAATTGGACTATGGCAGAGGTTGCTTTTGCGGTTTGCCTAGTCTCTGACTAACCCTTCAAGTATAATAGTCGTGATTATATTATGTACAGTCACGAGCACCAATATGTATACACTTTGACCTTATTCCATTGTATTAAGAGTCACAATTGTTTACATATTTTTGCTCGTGACTGTAGATATGTAACATGTTTTGCAAATATGCATACTTACCCGGCTTGGTTATTGAACTGGGACATGATATGTGGCCTACTGCTTTACCAATTGGCCACCGAGACGTTATGTTAGATAGAGATAGATAGACAATACTTTTATTGTTACATTGTACACAAAACATAAAAAACAAGTGCAATACACATTACAATTTAGCGGTGTTATCGCTTTTAAGCGATTTCTTCCACACAACAGTCAAATGAAGACTTACACTTTAAAATCGTAGGTTATGTTTTTTGTAATAAAGCTAAAATGTTTGTTCATTCATTACTAACAATTAAAAAGCTGCCTTAATGTAAGTACATTTTGAGATAGCCAGATTCTCAGTAGTTGATGAATTCAGAGTGAAGTTCTGTAATTGCTATAATTACTATAAGGATAGATCAAGGCGATGTTATTGCTGTGGTGTGGTGTTTCATAATGACCTGAGATAAAGACAAAAGTCAAAATATTAAGAATATCTTGTATGATTGATCAGCCTCTATTATACTTTATTTATATTTTACAATTGCAGAATTTAACAGAGTTTAACACTGCTCACAACCGGCGAATATCTATGCTGGGAATATCCACGGACGACGGCGCAGACGTTATAAAGGTTAGTAAAGATGTTATTAAGGTCATCTACATATTTTTTGTGTGAATAATTAAGCTAGATAATTATTGCTGTGAATGGGGGAAATTAATATTTATATTTACATGTCAAAAGATAATTGGTAAAATGTAATCTTAGTGAAAACTGGATGATTGGAATATAACAATGAATTTCGTCCATTTGAGCTATTTTCGAGATCACTACAAAAATCAGAGTAGACAATTCAAAATTTCAATGGGATTTTACTTAAATTTTTTTTTAAATTTTTAATCCTAAAACAAACTCGGATTTTTGCAATGATTCTGAAAAATATCCCAATAATTTCGGAATTCATTGTTACATATTTCAATTATCTGGTTATTTTTGCAATAGTCCAAGGATTAGATTTTTACAATATACTCATATTTCCTGCGGGCTACGACATACATATTTTTTACTTTACAGCCACCGACCGGCACAAAACGGTCGGTATCGATGCCCGGCGGCATTCCCAAGAAGCAGAAGCGTAACGTCTCCTTCAATGAGGAGGTGGATATCATCAACCCTGAAGACATAGATCCCACCATAGGCCGCTTCAGGAACTTGGTCAAGTCTACCATAGTGCCCAATGCTAACACACCGTCGAGGAAACTGAAGTTGCAGAGCGCAGATGAGAGTGAGTCTCTTTTGTGTTATTGTCTCCAGGTTTCCATTGAATTTGTAGCTCATTTTGTTATCCTAGAGGCTTTACGAGAAGCTCATCGTGACCGGCAAAGTAGACGGGAAACGGCCTCGAGGACGCATCCCAATACGTTGGTCTGACCAGATCCGCACCACTCTTAACTCTTCAGTTCACGACGCCCTCCACACCGCCAGAGACACAAATAGATGGAGGAAAACCATAAGAGAGAAAGTGATGCAGAAGGGAGGTCACGACCCTCGGCATTGAGGAACACGACCCAAGGAGGAGGAGGACCCTCACTCTATTTCCCATAGTTTAATTCCCTAGCGGACAGGTTCCACAGCCTCCACTTTTTCTCGAATTGTTGTTCCTCAGATTTTAGTGGGTAAACTTCCCTGCCTCTTACCCTATATGTGGAAGGGGGACAGGTGGAGCCCTACATAACTCTGCCTTCCCTCTGGGGGTGAGGTATCCATAAGAGGAATTCATTGGGACAAAAAAAATGGACTCACTCTAAGGGCATCCGAAATTTCGTTGGCCCGTAATTGCCTACACTACACAACTTTGTTTATTATGGTTTGGGTAGTGGAGTAGTAGGTACACTCATACATATATACCATACATACCATAATTATAATCACGACTATAATATAGTCCCCGAAGGGTTAGTCAGAGACTAGGCAATGAGGACAGCAAAAACAGTCCTCTACCATAGACCACTTTTCACCAAATAGCGACTGCACATGTGCTCAGCGTGACAGGTGGTGAGCTCATCGCCGCTCTATGCTGATGGAAATATGTGCAGTCTTAGGCATTGTTCACACCAAACGGATTGTACGCCGCGGACTTTGAGCGCGCGTTATGCAGTTTATCGTTTTTCATATATATTTAACTTCTCGTTCACACCGAACAGACTATACGCTAACGTAGTGCGTATGTCGCTCACTCTCGGGGGCCGATTTTTGAACTACGCGTCTAATATGCTCGGCGGACGTGGATTGGCTACGTAGCAGAACGTAACAACGTATTAGCACGTTATTAGATTGCTGCGCCGCGGACACAATTCATTCGAGAAACTTTAATGAGTACAGACGTGTAGGTATCTCGCGATGTACAAAACTCAGGTGCGATCGAGTATGGAGTATTGTTCCCATCTATGGGACGGCTCCGCTAAATACCTTCTCGATGCACTTGATAGACTGCAAAGGCGAGCGGTACGCATTATTGGAGATGCTGAGGTTACAGCCTCCCTTGAGGACCTCCAGCTGCGTAGAGACATTGCTTCTCTCAGTGTCTTCTACCGGAACTACTACGGAGAGTGTTCTGAAGTACTTTTTGATCTTATCTCGCCCTCTCCTTTCCTCTCCCGAACTACACGTGCTGGTAATGATGATGATGGCTGGCAGATGATGGTGGTTCCTAAAAAAATTTGGCAAGTCGTTCCTCTGTAAGACCATTCGGCTTTGGAATTCTTTTCCGGCGCATGTGTTTCCCAGCTCCTACAGTCTTTTAAGCGGGGCGTGAAACGGCATTTATGCAGGCCGTCACGAATGGGAGCGCTCGTTATCGTGCTTATTCCACTGGACTGCATCGGCTGCTTACCATCAGGCAGGATGCAGTCACTATTTATTTTTATTTTTTATTTTATTGTTTAAGGAAACATACAGCTTCATTATTACACATATAAACAATAATTTATAGTTAATACAGTAGCATTTAAAGTTTCCACTAATGAATTTAACAAAAGAAATATATTGTTGAAAAAAAAAAAGACAACAGTGCGGAAAACAAATGAAAAAACAATTCTTAAATTAAACTTTTGGTTGAAATAAAGAAAATTTTTTTTACACCTAAACTTTGAACAACAGAGTTCAAAGTTCAAACAATTATAAAATGATAATATAATATAAGTAGGTAACAAAGTGTATTAAAATTCGGTTGCTTTTAAAAGGCTACGAAAACGTCCAATACTTTCGTGAAATATGTGGAGGATTCCACTATGACGAGTCATTATAAAAAAAAAATAGTTTAAAAATGTTCGACACCGAAAGTAGCGACTGGTACGTTATAGCGTATGTCGGCTTGGTGTGAACGCATACTGCAGACTGAGTCCACGTTCACACTGGGGCGGACAGTGTGCGTACTCACAGTCCGCGGCGGACAATCCGTTTGGTGTGAACAATGCCTTAGTCCGTTAGTCGCATTTTACGACACCCAAGGAAAGAGGGGGTGGTAGTATTCTTTCACTGCTACGCGATACGGTTGCACTCGCTTCTCGGAGACTATCTGGGCACCAATCCAGTTTCACGTTCCTGCGTGGCTGGCTAGATTGGAGACAAGAGATACAAGAGACTCATACACAAGTTAAGGACAGACAAGATTTCATTTTAAATGCGGTAGCTTGTTATTAAATTGTAAGTTACTACATGTCAAGACTCATTGTAGAAGATGATGTGAGGGCGCTTTCAATTTATTAACGTTGGGGCACCGGGATGGATCATGTTATATTTGCTGTCCCTTGATTCACATAATAGAGTCTACACCACTGAGACACACGCACGGCTGCGGTCCGTATGTCGTACGTAGGCCAGAATACCCTGGTCGTTACTTATAAATAGTCCCTTTCAGGTGTAACTTGAACCATGTTGGTCCTGCTCTAAACATTTAAATTGCAAGAATAGATAGATAGAATAGAAAACTTTATTTCAGGCACGTAAAAACTACTGAATGGATTTAGATGAAATTCGTCATACAGATAGTTTATAACCTGGACTAACACATAGGAAACTTTTTATCCCGATATTCCCATGGAAACCAAAACCATACGTAAAACCGCGAGCGGCCGCTAGTATAACATATACTTACCTTATAGACTAACATACATATTATAATACAGTCTTGTTAGTAAATAACTTAACAGCTTATGCTAGTATTTTAATTACTTGGACACATTGTGACACAGTGTCGTATCAGTAACAGGGAAAGGCAGCTGTCCACGGAATCGCTTATATAACACGCCCTAAGCCAGCCCTAAGCAGCCTAAGCCTCCCAAATACATACATACATACATAGGTTCACGACTATCATCCCCGAAGGGTTAATCAGAGACTAGGCTATGGGGACCGTAGAAGCAGTCCACTGCCATAGTCCACTTTTCACCAAGTTATAACCAGTGATCGGCGTAGGTAGTGCCATTTGGGGTCAATGAACTAGAATGTTAGTGTTAATATGGATACGCCCCGAGAATCCCGGGATCCGCGAAAATATTTTCCTAAATGTTGATGTATTAATTATTTAACGTAGGTAGAGCAATCTGAGATCAATGAGATTGAATTTTAGTGTTAATATACGAGTAGACATGCCTCGGAATTTCCGTGAATGTTTCCTGAATGCCAATGTCTTTATTAGGTAATTAAAGTTAAAATGTTTTTTATCTACAACGGAAAAGATCTTGGCCTTCATCTAACCTGATGGTAAGTGAAGATAAGGCCGAAGGTGGGAGCGACCTTCACACGGACTCCTCAATCACAAAGGTACTGTATATCATACCTCTAATTGCCGAACAGAACAATGCTTTTCACATTGTTGTTATGGCGACAAGCTTAAGATACGAGTCGAGTATTATTAGAACGACTAACTCATTTCCGACATAACCTGGTGTCCTTTTTATAAACGTGATAATTGTAAATTACTATATTTCGGAGGACATTGTCAATGCGATGAACAGCAATATATACTTCTTAGACAATATTCCATGTTATGTACTTAGTATAGTAAATTACTATTGTCACTTTTATGTCTCAATATTATAACAAAGTTAATAAAAACACAAATCTTCAAAAAACTAAAATATTTATTTAAATATATTGAAAATCAACAACATTCATTTATGTATATAAAATCAACAACATTTGGGCATAGAATAAAAAGATTTCCCGGGATTTAGAAGGCATATCCATATTAAGACAACAGTCAGTAAATCCCGAGAATAGCAATACCTACGCCGATCACTGGTTATAACAGCACTTGTGCTTACCGTGACATCCGTTAGTCGCCTTTAACGACACCCAATGGAAGGGAGGAGGTGGTAGTATTCTTTCAATAAGCCGATACGCGACACCGCTCCCTAAATAAAAAAAATCCGTTAGAGTTGCAAGATGGTCACGACTATTGTCCCCGAAGGGTTGGTCAGAGACTAGGAAATGAGGACAGCAAAAGCAGTCCTCTACATAGTCCTTACGTACTGTGCAGTGTGTGGAATTAGTTCCTGACTCGCCGGATTCCTGATTCGCCGGATTTTTGATTGGCCGGATTCTTTTTTCGTCGGATTTTTTTGTTGAAGGAAAACTATATAAATATCGCGGCTTTACCTATCTACTAAATAAAAGGCAGACATTTTGGTACATTAATAAAAATATTTATTTGTTCTTAATTTAATAACGTCAATGTCAAAAAACGTCAAAAATGTCTAAATGAAAATATGAATCTAACCCATTTCTTAGTAGGTAATATAAGTTATGTCCGATAGTGGCAACAAAAGTTTATTTTACTTAAGTGATATTATTGTATATGCAGCAGGTGGTAGCCATCATATAGCGGCTATATGCTGTTGGAAGTATGTGCAGTCATTAGTCCACTAGTCGCCTTTTACGACACCCAAGGGAAGAGAGAGGGTGGTAGTATTCTTTCTATAAGCTGCTGTTTTAATAAACACGGTTCCCTGAATAAAAAAACTTAGTTAGATTTGCAAGATCGTGGATATTGAAGCTGTGTTCGTTCCAGGCCTTCACCACCATTCGCTGAGACTCCAGGAGATCTCGCGCGGCGGCGGCGGGACCAATCTCTATGCGGATTTACCAGCGCCCAGCTCCCATCTCAGCCTCATTGGTGCAAGGTACAGATAATTAACACAATGAACAGGTTACCTCGTCAAAGTTTTGCAATAGATTTTGAATCAGTCTCATTGGTGCAAGGTACAGATAATGAACAGGTTACCTCAGAACGCAAAGTTCTGCAATAGATTTTGATCTTAACATCCAACAGTTAAAGTTGAAAATAAATCAGAGATTTTTAAGAATTTATATGTCAAGGATAATAATTATGTTGTTTTAGCGTTTAAATGGGTAATTTTAAAACTTTAAGCGCCATGGCAGTCACCGGTGACCGACAAACAATATATTTTCTATTGTGACTGGTTATGTGGCAGTCAATGTGTAAAGAGGTAATTTATGTAACATCGTTCTTTATTTATTTATTCTTTATTAAATTATGTATGTGGCGACTGCTAGAAACCGCAAGAAACTTCAAGGGCTGGACAGGTCAAGTGTTTTAAACATGAACTAGAATAAAAAAGAAACAGTACCTAAGAACTCCAAAAATAACGTTGGAGGTGTCAAATTAAAAAAAAACATGACCAAAAAAGAAATTCGTGCTTTTTAATTTTTAGTTAAATAATTCATTTTGTGAATTTTCATAAAATATTCTTTGAGTAAGTATCTAATTTACTTTAAAGCAATAACATAAGAAAAATAAAATGAAAAACAATTAAAAATAACGATTATTTACAACGCGCGGGCAGCGGCCGGTCGTTGACCCAACCGTCTGTTGACCCGTCCGCGTCAGCCGGGCGGTAAGTACCTACGTTAGTCTGCAATGAGACTATTTATTTTGCTATTACGAAATGTGCGTATTTTTCTTGTTATTGCTTTAAAATAAATTAGATACTCAAATACTATCTAATTAAAATTCACAAAATGAATTATTAATCCTAGAAAGATAATCTACGTCGTTTCGACGTAACGAAAACGAAAGTATTGCTCTCTCTTTTTTGTTTCGCGACATAGCGCTCTGTCCGTCATAACCAACTACGAGGGGCGTTCAAAATATTCTCGGTATGTGGATAAAAACAAACAAGTACGAAAAGTTTGATATTTTTATTTTTCAATATACTCCCCCCCTATGTTCATACACTTAAAAGATCGATCAATTATTTTTTTTAATCCCTCATAAAAATATTTTTTATCTTTGGTGTAAAAATGCTCCTCCACGGCCGTCTTCAACGCTTCATCGTCAGAAAATTTATTTCCACGCAGATCCTTTTTAAGATTGGGGAACAAAAAGAAGTCGCTTGGGGCTAAGTCCGGACTATAGGGTGGATGAGTAACAGTTTCAAACCCACATTCAACAATAGCTGCCTTGGCAATATGAGCAGTATGGATAGGGGCGTTGTCATGCAGAAGCAGAACACCTTTGGTTAACTTTCCTCGCCTCTTTTCTTTGATCGCATCTCTTAATTGACGTATAACGTTAGCGTAGTACTGCCCTGTGATATTTACACCTTTTTCTTTATAATCGATAAGCAAAACTCCTTCACAATCCCAAAATATTGTGGCCATGACCTTGCCAGCTGACGGGATTACCTTGAACTTCTTGGGATGAGCTGAACCCTTAATGTGCCACTGCATGGACTCCTGTTTGCTCTCTGGGTCATAATGATGAACCCAGGTTTCATCTCCAGTAACTATTTTTTGCAGCACCTCATCGGGATTTTCACCACACAGGTCGATAAAATCTGAACAGGAAGCCACACGCATATCCTTTTGAAGAAGCGTCAGCATTCGCGGAACCCATCTTTTGACATATTAAGATGGTCATGTATAATGTCATGTACGGTACCAATAGAGAGATTGGTTACTTGAGCTATAGATTTTACCTTCACTCGGCCGTCTTCCAATATAAGTTTTTCCACTTTATCAATATTTTCTTGTGAGGTAGCCACTACAGGCCGGCCAGGTCTAGGGTCATCTTCAATACTCTCCCTTCCACGCTTAAATTCGCTTGACCATTTTTGAATAGTAGATAAAGAAGGAGCAGACTCACGGTAAACACAATCCATTTCCTCTTTTATGGTTTTTTGATTTTTACCCTGTTTTGTCAAGAATTTTATGACGGATCGGTGCTCTAATTTCGTTAAAATTGTTAATTCGCTCATGGTGTTCATGTTTGTTCGGCAATTGCAGAAAAACAAAAGAACATCTCGGTTCCAATTTTACTTTTTTTTAATGTCAATGGATGAATCTTAGCGGCCAGTAACAAATATATATATAAAAGAGGTTGTAACGTATCAATACCGAGAATATTTTGAACGCCCCTCGTAAGTCGCCGGGCAGAGCTTTCGCGAGACAGCTGTTTTACTGTGGTAAGTACAATATTTGTGGAGATATGCAGATCACGTACGTCTGTATGACGTATGATAACCTTTTGCGTGACTTTTGGAATTACTAACATAGTTGTTTATTTACGTTTTATTAATATTTTTACGTTGTTTTAGATAATTTTGGTATGAAACAAAGATATCTAGACGCACTGCCCTTTATTATAGTCAGATTATGACAGTATTAGAGGACAGTGATGATAACAATATACCTTCAGACAGCGACAGCGAAACTAAAGATGTCTTGATGACGCGCTACGATGAAGACGAAGTTGGTGATTATATAATGGATACGACACTGGAAATATGCTAGTACCGTCAAATCGACCTATTTTTTCCACAAACGAAAAAGTATACCTACTTAAGACTCACGCATAAATTATTCCAACTCTGCTTATACTTCGAGGGAAGAATAAACATTGCTAGTCTACCTGATGAAAATAGCATTGGTGAATTCCTATGTAATTTATTGTCATAATGTTACTTCCAAGAACAAAAAGCCAATTAGCCGAAAGAACGACATGAAAAATCTTGAATGGAAAAACGGGGTTGGCACGTTGGAAGCTACTACGCTCAAACGACATGTATAAACTAATATTCAAGAGTTTCTGTCAAACAACCCCACCATAAGTTAAAATGAGGAACCTGTCGTTAAACAAAGACGTTATTGCGCATATTGATTTGTTAGAGGATTTACCAAATTTCGTTATTTGTTTAATTATAGTTTATTTGTCTATATTATTTCGGTTTTATTTATAGCACAACATACTAAAGCAACTAAATAATTACATTTGAATTGCTTAAATATGATAATAAGTCAAGTATGAACTCTGAAAATTCAGTACGTCTTTAAGACGTATGATTATCTTTACCGTAGGTTAAAATAAGATTATCTTTCTATGGTTAAATAAAAATGAAAAAAGCACAAATTTATTTTTTCTGTCAATTTTGTCATGTTTAGAACACTTGACCTGACCAGCCCTTGAAGTTTCTTGCGGTTTCTAGCAGTCGCCTTATATATTAATATGGACACGACGACGTTTCTCCAGAATTTCGTAATTTTTGAAATTATAAGATATTTGATATGATTAAGGTATGAAATGTAACAATGAGCATGATTATTTTCTTAACACTTTCTATGCTTCTATTCTTCTATTCTTAAGTGACATGATTTTATGGTAAAAACAAAGATTTAAGGTTATTATATATTATATTGAATTAAATCTCGTTTGGTTGTCTGTAAGAAATCGCTTTATAGCGATAAGACAGCCAAGTAACTGTGTATTGTACTTGTATTTTTATGTTTCGTGTTGTAAAATGTAAACTCTTACAATAAAAGTGTTATCTATCTATCTATCTAAATCCCGAAATTCTGGAATAACTTTTCAGAAATATGGCTTATCCATGTTATGCTATCTATGAATATTTATGATGCAAGTACGAAAAATCAATCTACCTACTCCGATCACTGATGATGATGGTGATGATGAATACTTTCTCCTCTCAGATTGGGCCTGCTGCTGCCCAACCCTGCGCCCGACGTGGAATTGGAAGGGCCGGAGCCCCACCTCAATATACATCCACCTCTACCCAACTCGGGTGAGATTTACACATTTTTTTATTGCAAGATTTACAGCCAAAACTGCTTTTGTATACTACAAGTGTGATGTTTAGCGGTTACCGTAGCAGATGGATGTTTACTATTTAGTTTTTAACTTTCCTTGGTACTAAAATAATATGTTTTTTTTTAAAGAAAGAAAGTAATTTGCCACTTTAAAAAAAAACACATATAATCACGACTATTATTCCCGAAAGGTTAGTCAGAGACCAATGAGGACAGCATAAGCAGTCCTCTGCCGTAGTCCACTTTTCTCAAATAGCGACTGCACATGTGCTTAGCGTGACAGGTGGTGAGTCCATCGCCGCTCTATGCTGTTGGATTTATTTGCAGTCTTTAGTCCGTCGCCTTTTACGACACCCAAGGGAAGAGAGGGGGTGGTAGTATTCTTTCACCGCCACGCGAATCGGTTAAAAAAACACACTCGACTTAATTACTAGCACAGGTGCGAACTAGGCTTTAGAGATTAGTAATTTTATTTACACATCATTGTTTGTACACTGTCTTCTGTATCTATGTTTGGTGCAATGTAGTGTGTACTCAATTAATATTTATAACAATTTGTAGCGCCAGAAGACACAGGCCCGTCCAACGAGCCGAAGAAGAAGAAATACGCGAAGGAGGCATGGCCCGGCAGAAAGTTGGTACCGGGTGTGTGAACTTAGCCGCGAGTCGCCGAATTGCTGCGAAGTTAGCGGCGCTAGTGTAGTTGTTCCTAATTCAAACGTTGGAAGTTGACAGCTAAGATGGCGGTTAGACCATAGACTTATTATGACTTAGAGTAAGTAGACGGAGCAATAAAAAGTGTTTTTTTTCTCTGTTCCACAAGTGCAGGCGTTTGTAACCGAATTTGCAAAAGATAATGTTGGATAAATAAAAATAGTCACATGAACGTGATGGTTTAAAATATCTCCCAGCATGCAAAGAGACATTACGAATAATATATTATGATGAAGTACTGTTTTTTTTTATCTACACCTCTATATTTAAGTAATTTAAGTTTTGTGCAATTTGTATTTTATTTGGTGTGAATATCAATGTAATAATAATGTTTTTGTTATTTGTAACCGTTGGTTACACTCTTGCCACTCGCACCAATCATTCTTGATAAAACAGCAAACATAGCTCTCAATATTACTCATACATGTCATACACAACATACGCGTTATATAATTATGTCATGTGTAACGTGTTTTTTTATATATTTGTGCATATAGGATGTATAATTATCCTGGGCGCAAAGCCACCCACTGTGCGGTACAATAATCTTCTCTAAACCAGGTTTAACTTTAATTCAAAATTTAAAGTAACAGTGGGAAGAGTATTGTAAAACACATAATTGGTTTAAAATTAGACACTAATTTAGATAAAGAAAGACGATAGCTCCTCTTCCCAATTAGGTATACTTGTACTTGATTGGTTCTGATTTCATGTACGTACAGGTACGGATATCTTAATTTGTACCCATACAATATACTCAAAGTTCACTTTATATTCTTAATACATGTAAAAAGTTTTTTCTGAATGTTTCACAATCTATAAATATATTGCCTATAACGGTAGCACTGTGCTGTCTGTACCTTGTAGTTTTATAAGTCTATGGTTTCAACATTTTAATATTGAAATACGAATAGACTGTTCGTAAAAAATTCAATACTTACACGTTTTGTTTTCAATTTCTTTAATATATTTGAAATCTCTAAAATAAAATATTTTTATATACTCTAAGATGGCTCGGGTCTTAAATTTTTCATTGTTTTACTGTTTATTCTACCCGACTCTGACTGAATGATTTAATCAATTGTAACAATTGAATTAATTGAATCATAAATTCATAACCCACGTGAGTATCTAAAAATCTATTGCAACTGCAAATAACATTTACAATTTCTACACGTTTTATTGATAGTTTTAGTTTTAAGTTACATTGTATGAACTGAAGTTTGTTTACGGCCGGTGTCAATAACCTATCTAGCTATTGTATTGGAGAACCGATTTTTCTTTCACCGCGTGAAACTTATTCGTATGATAAAGTTAATATACGGAATCCCTTTGTTTCGACTAATTTTTGTGTCCTAATTTAATTTGGCATAACGAGTTAGACATTTTTTTTTGACATAATGATATTTTGACATGTGTTTTTTGGCATACTATTTCAGTAAGTTTAGGCTAATGTGTTTTGCCCTAATTTTGATTTGCATATAAGGCATAAAGATAGTCGGGTAGATTAGACAAGACAAAAGGTGAGGTAATGGTTTCAAAATCCGCTATAATTTGAATTGGTTTTTTATCAGAATTTGTTTCTGCAATATGTTTTATTGTATTGATAGCTATTTGAGTCTGAAAAAGCAAAAGTAGGTATTAGGCATATCAAATATAAATTGGATACCGTTGTGTAATAGTAGGTTAGGGTGAGGCGGGGGTGACTCTTGGGCCACCCCTAAGCCGCCAACATGTTTATTTTAAATACAAAAAGAATTTTATTACATGCAAGCACAAAGTTTCCATCACCTAATTTTTCCCTATATCATTATTATGCCTAACAAAATTATGCTTAAATGTCATTATGTGTTTATTATTATGTAATTATTATGTAATTTAGGCTTTAGAATAGTATGTTTAACAATTATTATGCTTATTTATTTATTTATTTATTTATTATTTGGACAGTCAACAAAAACATACTTACTAACAAAAACAATGATACTGTTACAAACATAAGCCTTATCTAAGCACAGTTTTTACTTACAGACAGCTACTACTTATAATAGTTATGCTTAAAAAAAATGTGCTTAAAAAGTTATGCCTAATTAATATTGTGCGTAACTATTATTAGGATAAGTAAAAGTATGGCATGTTAAATTATGACATAAAATTTTATCCATAAAATAGGGAACCATAAGACGACTATTTTGATAACGTATTGTCATTAACATGTTTTTTATTTTTAACAGGTGACATTTAGGGTTGACCGCGTAATGCTTTATCAGGTGAATAAGTTTAATCCAAGAATTTTAAAATCGGTCCTAAGACTTATAAATTGGACTTAAGCTCCATACAAATTATGTGAAATTTCTAACTGTAGTAGGAGAAACAGTAGATTAATTAATATCGGTCGTTAGCCAAGTGGGGTGTGCAGTTTACCTAAGTACAACGTTTATCGGTATGCCGATTAGTAATATTTGTACATTTTGTAAATGTATTCGAGGTAACTGCGAGCTGTGAATAACTTGTGTACCTACAATAAAGTATGATTTGCAATAATTTTATTCGGTTCTATTATTTGAGTTCTTTACTTTACTTTGATTTGTAGATTCGCAACTTAATTTAGGCGCTGCGCAAGAGCGAGAATACTTTTGGAGGCTGGTGGTCGAATACTGCCAGTGAAATTATTTGTGAGCCACCAACCGCGTAGATATATACACATATGAATCCAATCGCTGCCACTGTAGAAACCATAGATTTAGGATGTACAAGATACACAATGACGGCTGGGTGACGTGACAAAAAAGACAGGTAGGTAGGTACATTGTGTTGGTGAAATGTAAAATTTATTGATTCGGGTTATTTCGTCTTGTAACGTCACATTCACGTCCAGCGGGTCTATCGGCTAAAAAATATGGTTATGAACATGGGCTTCATTTGACATTTGAAGCCCATATTTTGTCCATAAATGGGCATATTATGGGCTCTAATACTCATATTTTTTAGCCGATAGGGTAGCAGGACATGTTACCATAATTGCACATTTTCTAATAGGTATTCTTAATCTTAATATGTCGAAGGATTAATATAAAAATGCACGAATTTCACCGCTACGTAGTGTTCTAACTGGGACGCTATGGCCACAGTATAAATATGAGCTAAAGAAGCTATTTATACTGTGCTATGGCCTCTTTACTTGCGAAAACAATGACATATTTACGGTACTTCATTGACTCTCTTTTGCTCTCGGGCGATTTGAACTCTTAGGCTCGTATTCTAATACCAAATTCACACTCAAATCTCTGCTTGAGTACAGTTATGGTGCCTCGGACCAAATATCACAATGGACAGAGTCTTTGGATTTTTAGCATGTCCGTCTTTTGTTAGTGTGCAGCTTTCTATCTGTACATGTAAGCGTGACTAAGGATGTGACTAGTATATCGATATAATCACTTTAATGTGGTGTGTACCTAGTTCGTTATTATAATTGGGGGTTAAAGTTACTTACGACCGTAGGTTTACCCTTTAGACCTTACACGTGTCCCCTGGGTGGTGCTAAATGAGTGACACTGACTGAGTGGTAGAGCCACGCTGCGTTGCAGCACGCATTGGGCCGGCTCGCCCGGCGTAAATACCACCCTCTCACTAAGGGTGTTTTACCAGACCAGAAATTGATCGACTGGTCTGGTAGCTTTAATCGATCGACGGATACCGTTTGACTAACAAATCGATCGACGACGGTCGGTCGACGTTGATCGATAGGTGTGGTAGCTTTAATCGATCGACGGATACCGTTCGTCTAACCCATCGATCGACGGTCGGTCAACGTTGATCGATTAACCCTGGCAAAATTCCATCAGTTTCTTTCGAAATGTATTCAGAAAAGGACTCGTTGTTCTAGGCCAGTACGATGTTGCTCGTACTAGATATTATTACGGAGACGCAAACGCAGAAGAATCTGGATGGTAACGCCTACGAAAATTGTCACCGCAAAATCAATATTTGTCAACTGCGCGCTACTCTTGTTTGTCAGTAAAAAATGTCATAGACTTACTTGCCGTCCAAACGTCATTCAAGTTGCATCTAAATATTGTAATCCAGTTTCAAATTAAACTATCAAAAGAAGAAACAGAGTTTATTTTCTAAAAAGTAAATTCCATTGCGCCAAGAAGGCGTAAACATTGGCGACCGTGACAGGACACAAACCAGGAAATACGGGAACGATATCACCTATCAAAGGACATCGAACAGTGTTTCAGCGAAAGAACACTTCGAAGCCAAAATACAGATAAGTGTCCTGTTAAATCCTTTTCCTATTCATTCATCTGTCCACGAAACATACCCAAATACATAAATATCCCACAATTATTTCCCATTACAATATGTTTTTACTTGTGCAAAAATTATCTACCCTATATTAAAAATAAAAAATAAAGTTTTCTAAATTCATTTAAATATAGTAAAAATCAGCTTAAATTCAATAAATATACGTAAATAGTATCTCCCTTATCTACTTCGCACCAGGTTTTTCCGGTTATTTAGCGAAAATTGCCGACTATTTCAGCTGTTACTGCGCTGGTACCGGCCGGTACTTACATACTCGCGGGCCGTACAACGCTTCGGTTAACGGGACAACAGCTGATTCTGCCCGTCTGTTGCCGGCGCGGCGCCAGAGTGTCTTCGCAGTGAGGAGTGTGAGATACGTATACTATCCATATCTAAGGTAAATTGGTTGCCTTCTATATAAAGCGTGCCTTGTAATTTACAATTTCATACGATTAAAATATAAAGGTCAAAGTTCATATAGCGAAATTAACGGCGTTACTTAATAATTCACTTATATAATTTAAATTAAGTTCTTTTATTTGTTTTTAAAAATGACCACACCAGGTTCATCATCTCTTTCACAACCAACTAATCAAACATTAAAGGATTTATTTACAAAACGCAGTTCAGTTAAAGGGCAAATTACCAGGTTTAAAACCTATTTAGATAAAATTACAAGTCAAGCTACCCTGGCGACTATCGAGGTTGCTGAACTGTCTTTAAAGCTCAGCAGGTTCGAAAGTCAGTCTGTTAAATATGATGAGCTGCAGACTCGGATTGAGTTAATTAACTCCGATAATTTGGAATTGGAGTTTGATGAGCGTGAACGCATTGAACAAGATTTCATTGTCTGTATTGCTATGGCCAAAACTCTCTTAGACCAACAAAGTGAAATAAAAGCTATCGACCAAGAAATAAAAAGGCGTGAGTCCATGTTTCATGAAGCTCAATGCAGTCTCGATCATAGTGAGTCTCATGTTCGGTTACCTCAAATACAAATTGCAAAATTTGACGGATCAATTTTTCGCTGGTTACAATTTCGCGATACTTTTACTAATTTAATCCAAAACAATGAGCGAATTTTTACCATACAAAAATTTCATTACTTGTTATCGTATTTGGAAGGCGATGCAGCTCGTGTCGTTTCTAACATTGAGGTGTCATCCGCGAACTACAATAACGCTTGGCAGCTTCTATATGACCGTTATAACAACAAAAGGTTGCTTATAAATCATCATTTAAAATCTATTTTTAACATACAACCATTGCAACGCGAAACTGAAGGTTCTTTACGATTTCTAGTGGACCATATCACCAAAAATTTACGTGCCTTAGCTAATCTCGGCCAACCCACTGAACACTGGGACACCCTTATTATTTTTTTGGTTTCTGCTAAGTTAGAGAATCAGACACTTGTCAAGTGGGAGGAACAAAGAAAGCACTTAGGTGATTTTCCTAGCTTAGAACAGTTTAATTCATTTTTAATTGATAGGGCTCACGTTTTAGAATCCACTAGTAGTAATAAATATATAAATTCTAGTACAAAAAATAATAATGTAAAATCATTTCAGCATTCGCAAGCACATTCGCAACCCAGTCATAATAGGCAACCATTCCAAACAAAATCTTATGCCACAGTGAAACAAAATAACTATCAAACAAAATTTCAGTGCATTATTTGCGACAAAAATCATAAAATATATGATTGCCCTAGTTTTAAATCTAAGTCTATAGATGAAAAACTAGCCGATGTTTCTAAGTACAAATTATGTTCAAACTGTTTACGTCAAGGTCACTCAGCTAACAATTGCCACATGGGTCCCTGTAGGCAGTGCAATAAGCGCTATAATACTTTACTGCATTCAGTTGAAGCTACTAAAGCCAACAATGCCCAAATTCAGGAATGCGATTCCATAGTTACTTTCTCTAAAGAAAATAACTCCAAACATGTTATCTTGTCTACAGCTTTAATAGAGGTACTAAATCCAATTACTAAAGAGGCAATTACAGTTCGTGCCTTAGTGGATTCAGGAAGCCAATCCTCTTTCATTACAAAATCATTACAACAAAAATTGTCTCTAAATACAAAACCCATATATATTAACGTTGTCGGCATTGGCAACAATTCAGTAAATAAAGTTAACGAAAGTTGCATTATTCAATTAAAATCTAAAAATCATATTTTTCAAAAGGACTTGCATTGTTTTATATTAGATAAACTTACAGGAGACCTACCAAAGGCTCCAATTAGTCTGCATGACTTAAATATACCTTTTAATATAAAATTAGCGGACCCCAATTTTAACGAACACTGCCCTATAGACATGTTAATAGGTGCAGATCTTTTTTGGAATACTTTACTAGGTGAACAGAGGATGTTGGGCAAAAACAAACCAATTCTTCAAAATTCAAAGTTTGGTTGGCTTATTGTTGGTCCTGTAAATATATCTCAATTTAACAAAATTCATTGCAACAATTTGATAGTTCACGAAGACTCTTCCACTGAAACTAAAGTCGATAAGTTACTTACCAAATTTTGGGAGTTAGAAGAGGTCCCACGTAAATCAAAATTAAGTGAAACTGAAATGGCTTGCGAAAGCCACTTTTTAGCAAACACCACGCGTTTAGCTAATGGGCAATTTTGTGTGAAGCTACCACTAAAGGACTCACCAGATTGCTTAGGCGATTCCTACACTCTTGCTAAAAAGAGATTTATAACTTTAGAAAAGCGCTTTAGGACTAATCTTCCCCTAAAGGAAGAATATTCAAATTTTATAAAAGAATATGAAACTCTTGGACATCTTTCAGAGTCCCTTATAGTAATGCCAAATCCTAGCTACTTTCTTTGTCATCATGCCGTAATTAAAATGCACAGTGAGTCAACAAAACTCAGGGTCGTTTTCGACGGCTCAGCACCTTCCTCCTCCGGGTTTTCGGTCAACGACTTGCAGATGATAGGCCCAAATGTACAGGACTCTCTTTTCTCGATATTGATACGAGCACGAATGTACCGATACTTGCTTACCGGTGACATTAAAAATTTTTTTCGCAAAGTTGCAGTTCATTCAGACGACAGACATCTACAATTAATTTTATGGAGAGAAGATGAGTCCTTGCCTATCAGAACACTACAACTAAATACTGTCACTTACGGGACAGCAAGTGCCAGTTATTTAAGTACACGCTGCTTATGGCAGCTTGGGGAGGAATGTGATGGCCATCTGATCAAAACCATCATTCAAAAGGACTTTTACGTTGACGACCTGATAACGGGCTCAGATGACAAAGAAGAACTGAAATACATAAAAAATTCAGTAGCTTCCCAACTTAGTAAAGGTTGTTTCAAATTACGTAAATATAAAACTAACTTACCTTCGATTTTTGAAGATTCTGCAACTACAGCTTTGCAAGATAACTTAACGATAAGTGAATCTTCAAGCACTCTTGGTTTGGGCTGGAATCCTAACAGTGATTCTCTTAATTTTCCTGTTTATTTAATAGCCACCCAAGATGATACCATTGTAACCAAAAGATACATAATGTCAAATGCGTTCAAAATTTTTGATCCGTTGGGCCTTCTTAGTCCATATATCATGCAAGCAAAATTAATGCTCCAAAAGCTTTGGCATTTAAAAATAGACTGGGACCAACCTGTGCCTCATGAATCATGATATAGAAACAGCATGGGCACAATTTTCTAAAGGCTTATCTGTTCTATTAACATTGCAAATTCCTCGCCATGTACTTTGTAACAATCCCATCTCTATCGAAATACACACCTTTAGTGACGCTTCACAAGTAGGGTATGGTGCTTGCATTTACATACTGTCTAAGACCTTAAATAATGAGACTACTGTGCGACTTTTATGTTCCAAATCAAAGGTCGCGCCGTTGAAGCCTACTACCGTGCCACGTTTGGAACTCTGTGGTGCTCTTCTTGCAGCTCGCTTGTGTGGAACGGTGGTTGAATCTTTAAGGCTTGCTCCGAACCGTATAATTCACTGGTGTGACTTTAGTGTTGTTCTGGGTTGGTTAAAGGGTGATGCTTCGAGACTCAAAACCTTTGTCGCAAATAGGATCGGCGAAATACAAGAGACCTCGCAGACTTTTGCGTGGCGCTATGTACCTACAGCTGATAACCCAGCTGATCTCATTTCTCGGGGTGTTAACTGTGATCAATTGCAAAATTCAAGTTTATGGTGGCATGGTCCGGAGTTTTTACTTAAGAGTGAAGGTGATTGGCCTGTCTTGAATATAGAAAAGTCTTGTAACTTACCTGAAGTCAAAATAGTTGCCACAACAATCATTTCAGAGCCAATCATTCAATTTGAACGATTTTCTAATTTCAGTAGACTACAACGGACAATGGCCTATGTTAAACGTTTTATAAATAATATTAAATATTCTAATAAAAAAAATACCGGAAATTTAACAGCAAATGAACTTAATGATTCTACTATTTTATTATGCGCTATAGCTCAACAACAAACTTTTCCGAATGAATACAAAATACTAAAAGACAAAAAACAACTAAGTTCTAAATGCCATATCTTGTCTTTATCCCCATTTATAGATAAAGACAACGTAATTCGCGTGGGGGGTCGCATCGATAAATCTAATTTCAGCTATGACCAAAGGCACCCCATTCTGTTAAGTCCGTCGCATCATTTATGTAAATTGATTTTCATTTATGAACACATTCGTAATTTACACGCCGGACCACAGTTACTCCTTGCTACGGTTCGACAGAGCTTTTGGCCTATAAAGGGCAGATTTATTGCTCGAAGCACTGTGCGAAGTTGCGTGCGCTGTCGACGAGTGCAGGGAGAAACTCTGGAACCAAAAATGGGTGACCTTCCTTCACATCGCGTCAATCCTGATTTCCCATTCAAGTCTGTAGGTATAGACATGGCAGGGCCTTTCTACATCACGAATCGTAAGGGACGCGGAGCAAGGTTGACAAAATGCTACTTGTGCTTGTTCGTATGCTTCCGATATAAATGCGTTCACTTAGAAGCGGTCAGCGATTTGTCCAAAGATGCCTTTATGTTAGCGTTACGTCGATTTGTATCACGACGTGGGCGACCAGCGAACATATTTTCCGATAACGGTCGTAATTTTGTAGGAGCCGCTAAAGAGCTCGATTTATTCCAAACTCAACAAAATGAACTTTTTTCCGAGTTTGCCGCTCATGAAGGCATAAAATTTACATTTACGCCATCTTACGCTCCCCATTTCGGTGGTACTTGGGAATCTTTAATTAAATGTTCCAAACGAATTTTAAGGCGTGTAATGGGTACGGCCCACTTGACGTTTGAGGAGATTTCAACTCTTTTCGCACAGGTTGAATCAATATTAAATAGTTGACCTTTGTGTCCCTTGTCCTCTTCTCCCGACGATCCTCAATTCCTCTCCCTAGGGCACTTTCTAATCGGAAGGCCACTCAACGCTGTACCATCTCGTGCTCTGGAAGCTGAGAACGAAACTCGGCTAAGCCGATATGCTCGCCTGGAGAAGCTGCGACAACATTTTTGGAGAAGGTGGCAGAAGGAATATCTTTCAGAGCTGCAAATCCGAACAAAATGGAGACAAAATACCTCAACACTGAAGGTCGGAGACTTGGTTCTCCTTTCTGAAGACTGTCTTCCACCACTATGTTGGCGTACCGGTAGAGTTACCAAATTGTACCCAGGAGCTGACGGAATATCCCGCGTCGCAGACGTGAAGACAACCACTGGATGCTATCGACGTCCCCTAGTACGACTCTGCCCTCTTTTAAGCGATGAAGAACACTGGAGTTGAAGAACTGAAGTCTTCAACGGGGGGGAGTATGGTAACGCCTACGAAAATTGTCACCGCAAAATCAATATTTGTCAACTGCGCGCTACTCTTGTTTGTCAGTAAAAAATGTCATAGACTTACTTGCCGTCCAAACGTCATTCAAGTTGCATCTAAATATTGTAATCCAGTTTCAAATTAAACTATCAAAAGAAGAAACAGAGTTTATTTTCTAAAAAGTAAATTCCATTGCGCCAAGAAGGCGTAAACACTGGATGAGGCCGTTTTTTAAAGCCAACGATCGTTTATTTTATCCAAATGACATTTTAAGCAGCGGTTTTTGTTTTCGTTTTTTTTTTTGCGTAGCGATTGTCATGAATTTCGAAGTTATTTTTTTTATTACACAACAGAAAACTAGCTTCATTGAAAAATATCTTGGGGGGGAGGGGTAGGGGGGAGTGGGGGGGTGGAGGGGGTACGGTAATGGTAACTTAGTAGAATATTTGTTTTTTTTCCTAAAAATAACCTAATAACCTCAATATAAAAATATCTTGGAAACTATGCATTTTCGCACTTTGGCTCCCCCTCCCCCTTCCCCTTCCCCCCTTTTTCGGTGTTGCTTAATCTAAAGTGCTTCCCAAGGTGTTTGGGGGGAATATTATTTAGTATTTAAACGTTCATATTATTATCATCATTCATTATCATCAACTTTAAGCATAATCATGAACTCTATTATTACGACTAGTATCCCATGGGCACGAAATAAATTTATAAAAAAGTGTAGCGGCCGGCGCGTCTAATCAAACAGTCGATCTAACACCCAATCCATTCTACCGGTCGATTGTCGATCGACATCGATCGATTGGTCTGGTAGAAAATATCGATCGACGTCGACTAATCCATTTTACCATCGATCGATGTCGTCGATCTATATCGAAATATTTACAAGCTACATTTTAGCGAAAAAAGAACAACAATGAAAGTTGATAACTCGAATTTTGATATTACCGACGAAGTTCAGTACGAGTCAGAAAAGGAGATCTCCATTCGTAATGATACTCCGGTCGTTAGTAAGCGAAAGCGAAAGTCTATACCTCAATTGAGAGCGGCGTCTTCTGCGGGAGGATCCAGTGGTAGTAAGGCTAAGAAATTATCTAAATCCCGTCAACGTTCCAAACATTGTGGATTTGACATGGAGCCGCCTTTTTCTCCTCCTCATTCTGCAGCGGCGTCCATTTTCAGATGTGATAGTGTCTACCAGACCTATCGATCGACGTCGACTAACCCATTGTACCATCGATCGACGATCAATCGATTGGTCTAGTAACACCCTAATATCCGGCGTGAAATAAAAGCCCTTGGTACTGTTGTGTTTCGTTCGGCCAGTGAGGGTTCCCGAGGCCTCCCCCCCCCCCCTCACAATTTCTATTCCTTCCTTAAAGGCCGGCAACGCATCTGCGATTCCTCTGGTGTTGCGGGTGTCTATGGGCGGCGGAAATTACTCTCCATCAAGTGACCCGCCTGCTCGTTTGCCTCCTTCTATTATAACAAAAAAAATGTGTAGTAAAGTGAAGAGTAATACTTTTTACTATTCATATTCCCGCCCATATTATTAAGATTCAAATTTGAACTACGACTGTAAAATTATTACTGTAAAAAAAGATATTTCAAAATGTTTGGAACAGAGCCTTGAATATTTTGTAGGCTCCCAGTTATCACGTCTAATAGCTTTAACCCATTCACGTCTTATTTCCGGGCATTTTGTAAACCTAAAAAAAAAATTATAAAAAGAATATTAGTAATGTCGATAAAGCTTCAATACACAAATACGTACTGTTGGCGCTTAAGGCACCAACATGCGGCGCAGGGAAAGGGAAAAATGGGATAGATGGGCTTACTGTGGTCCGGGCTGTAGGCACTGGATCGTGCTGAAGGTGAACGTGGCTGGCGCTCTTGGCGCGGGCGTTAGCGGGCTTGAGGGCGGCAACACACACACAGTTCAATGAGGGCACTGCTGTTCGTTTAGTGTTAGGGGTAGTTGAGCGGGTAAACGTAGCTCTCTCACTGCACACACACTGTACACATCCGTGACGTGGTCACGGGCTGAGTTCAAGGGCGCGCGACGCGTGGGTTCGCCTTGAGATCTCGAAGGGCACTAGTTTTGCGCGGGCGCCGTCAGACGACGCGGCGCGGGCCTCGCCGCGGCGGTCCGCTCGCCTGTGATTGGCTGACGGAGTCGGCGGCCGTCAGTCCGTTGCGCTGGCGCAAACATCTTCCCGGGCCCCAGGGGTGGGCTCATTCAATGGGAGCCTGGCGATCCGGAATACAGGCCTCCGAAGATGTCCATTCGCGGTGTCCAGGTCTACCACCCGCACGACGCCATCCTTCCCAGGCAGGGTGCGAGCAATGCGCCCCAGTCTCCATTGGAGGGCAGGCAGGTTGTCCTCCTTGATGAGGACGAGCTCGCCAACTCGGGGAGGGGAGGATGGGGACAACCATTTGGAGCGGGTTTGGAGGGTATGAAGGTAGGACTGGGTCCACAGCGTCCAAAAGCGCTGGGAAAGGGCCTGTACCATCTGGAATCGCCTACGTGTGGAGATCGGCCTATCTTCCACGGATAGTTCGATAAGGGCCGTTAGTGGGCGGCCTATAAGAAAATGTCCGGCTGTAAGCGGCTCAAAGTCTGAAGGATCAGATGAAAGTGGGCAGAGAGGTCTTGAGTTAAGGACCGCTTCAATTCGAGCTAAAAGTGTGGAGAATTCCTCGAATGTGAGGTGTTGTTCGCCAATTACGCGATATAAAAGTTGCTTTGTTGATTTTACGTTGATCTCATGTAACGCACCGAACCATGGTCCCTTAGGGACGTTCAACAACCAAGTAATGTGCTGACCAGCGAGCTTGTGCGCAATCGTGTCATTATTCAAGGTAAGAAAGTTTTGTACTTCGATGAGCTGATTTATAGCGCCTACATAATTTGTACCGCAGTCCGAGCGGATGAGAACCGGGGCACCGCGGCGTGCTATAAAACGCTGTAATGCCGCGAGGAACGCTTCCGTGCTGAGGTCCGAGACCGGTTCCAAATGAACCGCCTTAGTCGAGAGGCACACGAATATACAAAAGTACGCTTTTAAGAGTTTAACATTACGTAGGGTACTAGATTTAACGAGGAATGGTCCGGCAAAATCGGTCGTGACTTGACTAAATACTGGCTGAGGCGTAACTCTATCGGCTGGCAGGTCGGCCATGAAGGGCGCTTGCGGCTGGGCCCGGCATCGAAAGCATCTAATGCATTTAAAGACTCGGTGTCTAATAATACAATATCCAAAATTGTTGGCGTAAGATTGCGTGTAAGGTGTCAGCGCCAGGGTGGCAGTGTATTTTGTGGTAGTGGTCAATGATCAGGTCTACAAGTGGGCTAAAGCTGGGAAGTATGAGCGGATGCTGCGCGTCATATCGGATAGACGCATAGGACAGTCGTCCACCAACTCTAAGGAGCTCATCTTTAATGAGAGGTGACAGCCGCTGGAGTCTGACGGAGCAGATTTTGCCAGTTTGAAGGCGGTGGATGTCCTCTGCAAATTCATTGTGCTGAACACTGCGCACCCAGTAAAGTAGGGCCTCTCTTCGTTCACTGACGTACAAGGGGCCTGAGCGTCGCGAATCTGGGTGGTGTCTGCAGTTGTGCAGAAAGCGTTTTAGACAAGCTGTCACTCCGACGAGCTTGTCTAGTGAACTGAACCGAGTGAGCAGGTCAAAGTCAAGACCGGGCACTGTGACCAGTGACGGGACGTGTTTGGGCTTAAGGCCGGGCAGGGCGTGATGGCCCAGAGCTAAGGGCATCGCAGGCCAAGACTCACAAGGCTGTCCAAGCTACGTGGGAGACCACCATAGGCCGTGGGCTGACAGGGATTGCGCAGACATCCCTCTGCTTGCGCAATCTGCCGGGTTGAGCTCGGAAGGTACGTGTCGCCAGGTACATTCTGGTGAGCCTGAGCTGATTTTGACTACCCTGTTGGCTTCAAAGGGTTGAAGACGGTGAGGCGGTGTATTGAGCCAGGCCTGGACTATCGTACTGTCTGACCAACATATGTGTTGTTGTATACTGATATGGGCCGATAACTGAACTGACACACGGATCATGAGCTGGGAGAGTAGAGTGGCGGCCGACAACTCTAACTTGGGGATTGTGAGGCGATTCTTGATTGGTGCGACTCACGACTTGGCGACAATCAAGTGTACCAAAGTATCTCCGGAGGCATCGAGCTCATGGAGGTAAACAACGGCGGCAAACCCGGCTTCAGAGGCATCTGCAAACCCGTGAAGCGAGTATGCAGCTGAGCCTTTGTTTGCACAAATGTGCCGACGGAAGCGAATGCTAGACAACAGCGGCAGATCCTCTGAGATGTGGTGCCACTCCGTTTGTACTTCAGAGGGAGTGGGCTCATCCCATTCCAGCTTCAGTAGCCACAATTGCTGAAGCAGCAGCTTTGCGCGGAAGATAACGGGAGAAACCCAGCCGTTTGGGTCATAAAGTGAGGCTACGGTGCTTTAGATAGACCGCTTTGTGACATGTGTGATGGGGGGCAGAGAGATGCGGTAGGTGAACTCGTCTGACTGAGGGCTCCACTGTATACCCAAGACCTTAATGGACGTGGACTCTGGGTTCATGTCGAAGTCCTTGGGCATGTCGCATTGGTTGTCGGGAAATCTCTCGAGCAGCTTAGGCGAGTTAGATGTCCACTTACTGAGCCGAAAGCCGCCTAGGTCTAGCAGACTTATCAACTCGTCCTGAAGTGCTTGGGCGGATTCAACTGTGTCATGACCACACAAGATGTCAGCAACGAAGATAGACTTGCGAAGAACCTGAGCGGCTCCAGGGTAGCGATGGCCTTCATCATCAGCCAGCTGAAGCAGAGTGCGGATTGCATGATATGGGCTTGATCTTAAGCCGTACGTGACTGTATTGAGGGCGTAGGTGAGCAGAGGGTGATCTGGTGAGGACCGCCATAGTATCAGCTGATACCGTCTCTGGTCTGGGGCAACCAGCACATTTCTGAACATCCTCTGGATGTCAGTGCTGAAAACGACTGGATGCGTTCTGAAGGACATGATGATGTCCACAATGTCCTGTTGAAGGGCGGGGCCTGTGTGTAGGCATTCATTTATGCTGACACCATTGGAGCTTTTGCAGCTACCATCAAAAACAATGCGCAGCTTGTCCGACCCTGTCTTAAATACGCCATGGTGAGGGATGTAGAAGTGAGGTTTATGGGCGAATGTATTTGGGTGACAGGGAGCCATGTGCCCTAAGTCGATGTATTCGGCCATAAAGTCGACGTATTTAGAACGCAGAGACGGGTTCGCCATTAGCTTCTTCTCAATATTGAGGAATCTGCGTAATGCGATAGGGTGAGTTTTACCTATTTGAGGGGCGTCCTTTAGAAAGGGCAGAGCGACCGTATATCTGCCTGAGGGATCGCGTGTAGTGGTAGAGCGGAAGATTTCCTCGCATTGTTCCTCCAGGGGATCATTATGAGTGTGAGATTGAGGGAGGGGCTCCTCAGACTCCCAGAACCTTTCCAGACTCTGACGTATATCCTGGGCTGATTCAGCTGAGTCTGGTTGTGAGCTGACGACGTGAGCTGAGTTAACCTGCTGCGCCGGCTGCGCATACAAGTCCTCAATGGGTCCTATCAACGCGAAGTCGAAAATCGTGCCGAAGGCTATGGGCTTGCCCGGGCCCAACGAGACCTTAGTCCCGTCCAACACCTGGCCAAGAACGTCCGACCCCAATAAGAGGTCGATCGGGGCTGGTGTGTGGTAAAGCTGGTCAGCCAATGGCACGGGTGGCTGGCCTAGTACGTGGGAAATGTTTGGTACCTTCTCTAAGGGAAGGTAGCCAGTGACGTTTTTTAAAATGTGAGCTGTGGCAGTGATTGTAGGAGTATCATTGTGAGTGGGTCGGCATACTATTGTTATTGCCGCCTTTGACTCATGTTTGTGCTGATTCCCAACTCCTGTAATTTTTAAAGAAGTGGGTTTTGATGGCAGGTTCAAAAGTCGTGCCATGCGTGACGTTATTAATGTCAGCATACTGCCACAGTCCAATAAAGCTCTGGCTGTGTGAAGATGGCCATGTACGTCCGCGACTCTTAGTGAGACGGTTGGCAACAAAATGGGTGTGCCAGTGGGCACAGAAGGTGAGTGAGCTGATTGAGTATCAGCTGAAATTGTATGAGCTGAATATGTATCAGCTGTGTGGGCATGGGTTGACTGGGCATGGGCTAAATCTACCTCTTCGCTAGGGTGCTCCGTGATAGTTGGGAGTCATAATTGCTGGCGGCGTTCGCGGGGCCTACCTGGCGAACTGGACCTGGGCGGGCTGGCTCTGTGAGCAGAGCTGGGTTGCACCTGTTTAGCCTGTGCGGGTTTGTGCCGCCTGCTGTGTCTGGGACGCTCCCTCGAGTGCTCTGTCAGCTGTGGTGGGGGTACATGTACAGACGACGAATGAGCTGAGTGCGTTGGGCCGTCTGGTCGATGGAGGGACGTGTGGTGGTTCGTGCTCCCACAGTCCTTGCATGCCCCCCTTGACCTGCACTCGCTCTCGTAGTGACGGCCGAGACAACGCTGGCAGCGCTCGCGTGCCTGTACAAAGTCCCAACGGCCCTGTGTTGGCTGGGCATTGTACCATCTGCACGTCATGAGCGTATGTCCCCTAGTGGCACAATAGGGACAGTAGGACGTCGAGCGTGAGGAAGAGGACGAGGACGATGATGAGGAGCAGCTTTGCTGGAAGGCCGAGTAGACGGGGAAGGGCTGACTGCGAGCCGGGGAGGTGGATGGGCGGTGACGCATTTGCTGCGCTGGGCGTGATGGTTGGTGAGTAGGCTGATCGTAGGCGCGGTGAGGCGATGGAGCTGAGGAGCGGCCACGGTAATGGTCGGGTTGTTGCTGAGCCATCTGAGCATAAGTGCGATGGGGCAACTGTGGAGGCGCGCGGCTACGAGAAGGGCCGGGCAGGGCGTGAATGGGCTGCGGCTGGGCTATGTTGGAGAACTCTGTCTCCACACAGCGCGCGTGCTCCTCGAGGTAGGAGATGAGGTCACTCAACGTGGGCAGGGAGCTGCTAGACCCGTGTCTGCGTTCAAATAACGTGCGGAGCTCACCCTTAAGCTTTCGCACCACTATCGACACAAACACGAAGTCGTCTCCTATGGGCAGATCCAAATTACTAAGGGCACACTGGGCGGACACCAGCGGAGTGAGGAAAAGTGTGCGTATGTTAGAGCGCGTGTGGATGCTCGGCAGCCCCAGGATTATGTCGACGAAACTATCGATGAGAACCCGGCGGTTCTCGTACCGCTTTGTAAGGATGTCCATGGCCACAGCAAAATTTTCATTGGTGACCTTTAGGTGGGACACCATGCTTAATGCCTCACCGCTGAGACTTGAGAAGAGATAGTGGAGCTTGACTGCTTCCGACAAGGTCGCCATGTCGTCAGTCAAACTCCTGAACAGTGCAATAAAGGAGGGCCAGTCCTCCACCTTTGAGCTGAACCTGGGCAGCGCTATCTTGGGGAGGACGGCTGTAGGCGTATTGACGCCGAGACTGGGCTGAGCGTTATGGGTTGGGGACGACGTGGAAGAGGGTAAGATTTCCTCCCTAGCCACAAGTATCCCCAGGTATGCCCCGGAGGCTTTTGTGTGGTTCTCAGTGTATGTCCTCTCAACCCCCTCGTCTAAGTTCTCCTCGTCAAGAATGCTGTAATATACTGAAACCAGCTTCTCCTTAATACCCTGTACCTGTGCGAAACGCACGTTAAATTCCGTTATGGAATGTTTGGTGTCGCCAGCAATGATCCGTGACCCCACCTCTAGGAGTTGGTGTATTGCTTTGGCGGCCTCCCTAAAAATCGCGGCTTGTGACTTGGTCGGCATCGCGATGAATAAAAGGAGACAATAAAACTAATAAAAAAAATAAAAATAAATAAATAAATTTAAAGGCAGTAAAAAGGACAACACCCTGTATATATTCTATAGTTGGGCTGGACGTATTTGTTTACTAATGTAATGGCAAATGGGCCAAAATTAACGCAACAATAAAGAGAGCAAAACTAAGTTGGGACGCCTTGTATATGGCCCACGGGTGGGCAAACGCGTGTGTGTGTATGTGTATGTCTGTATCTCTATTGAACGCGCGTACGTAACATTAGCCGACCGCAAAACAAAAAACAAACAAAACAACAAAAAAATCACGTCATCCGTAGCCCACTATTGGGCAAGGCGCTCACAGTCGGGCAGACCTGTAGCGGAAACTAGCGCAAAGAATGAGTCGGTCGCAAAAAAATTAAAAATAAACAAATAATAAAAACTTAATTAAAAAATAAAATTGGGACACTTTGTCTGTGTCCCACAAGTGGGCAAACGTGTGTAGAACGAAGGCGACGCACGCAAATAGCCATAAGCGATATAAAAAAAACTGATGAGGCTAAATGAAACACATTAAGCTCATGTGGTGAGCACGCACAAAAATGAGCCGATTGCAAAGGCAAAAATTAAAAACAAAAAAACTATATAAAATTAACACGAGCGAAAAAATAAAGCACGCTACTCGGCACGCGTGGTGAGCATGCACGAGATTTGAGCCGATTTAACACGACAAGAACATAAAAAATTCATGAAAAAATAAAACGGGAAAAATAACAATATCGTCTCTCGTCATAATACCATACAATTATCTAGACGCGGGTGTGTTATACGTAACTAAAATTATATGTGCAGCCGATACACGTAACGCAAACGTAACGCAATAATTTAACTACTAATTAAACTTAATGTATCATTAGACAACGATCGTATAGGTTCCTACACATAGATCTGTGATCAGACAATCGGATGCATACACGAGATCAATATCAAAACAACATGCAGAAATAATTGCGTTAAAATAATTCGGATGTAGTGTGGTCGCAATCCTAACACAAATGAATCACAACTACCTGACGAAATTGTTATTGGGACAGGTTAAAGTTATGTGAACAAATGAATTTAGAAATGATGGTAGGAATTAGATTTAAGATTTAGACATAGAATAAGAATATGGGCGGAAATAATTATCTTTAGCGGACTGTATTTAAATTGAAAATTAAAATAAAGTTAGGTTCTGCGGTTATTCCGCGCTCGATTGGACCAAAAATGTTGGCGCTTAAGGCACCAACATGCGGCGCAGGGAAAGGGAAAAATGGGATAGATGGGCTTACTGTGGTCCGGGCTGTAGGCACTGGATCGTGCTGAAGGTGAACGTGGCTGGCGCTCTTGGCGCGGGCGTTAGCGGGCTTGAGGGCGGCAACACACACACAGTTCAATGAGGGCACTGCTGTTCGTTTAGTGTTAGGGGTAGTTGAGCGGGTAAACGTAGCTCTCTCACTGCACACACACTGTACACATCCGTGACGTGGTCACGGGCTGAGTTCAAGGGCGCGCGACGCGTGGGTTCGCCTTGAGATCTCGAAGGGCACTAGTTTTGCGCGGGCGCCGTCAGACGACGCGGCGCGGGCCTCGCCGCGGCGGTCCGCTCGCCTGTGATTGGCTGACGGAGTCGGCGGCCGTCAGTCCGTTGCGCTGGCGCAAACGTGTACCTACGCCTGGCGTACTCACCATGGAATTCTGTTATTTCAAGAATGCCAAAAAACTGTGCCCAAATAGTACCAAATAGTGCCCAAAGGAAATAAATAGTACCCTTATGGTTCAAAAGTTATAGACATAGTTTGGTGAGTACGCTAGGCGTAGGTTACGCCTAGCGTACTCACCTCAGTTTGGGAAATCTGAGCAAGCTACAACTTTAATTAGTATGTCAAAAAACTGTACCCAAATAGTACCAAATAGTGCCCAAAGGAAATAAATAGTACCTTTATAGTTTAAAAGTTTAAAAGTTTGGTGAGTACGCTAGGCGTAGGTTCTACGCCTAGCGTACTCACCTCGTTGCGCGAAAACAGAACCAGCAATGGCTCTCATTTCTATCTCAATAAATAGTACCGGAAATAGTACCCTCTAAGAGTGTAATTGTTATTTGACTTTTACACTAGAAAGTCATTAAATTTAATAGCAAACTTCTACATACATTGACATGAGGTACAGGCGAACTCATAATAATTTTAATATTATTAAATTTCATATTATGTACGTAGGTACATACATATTACTTTTAGTTTTGTTGAAATAAATAGGTGTATTTACGTAACGAGGAAGTTTAACATCAGTTATATAATTGATTATAATTATTTTTCTTATAAATAAGATCCATGTTTTCCAAAATATTGACTATCGTATTTTTGCCGGATTTCATAAGGGAAAGTGCACCTTCTATATAAGGAACTATTTGCCTTATGTCTGAAATTGAAAGCTCAATATTTTGCGAGAACAATCTGTTACTTTTGTTGATCATAGTGCAACTTATCGATGCGCGACAGCGATGCATCTTAGTATGAACAAGTTACAATAGATGGCGCTTATCACACTTCTTACTTAAGTTACTTACAAACTGACCTGTATTATGAAAGTGCTAAAAATCAATATTGCAATTCACAACAATTTGCTTGACGCCGCGGTGGGAACGCATAGTTTTCTGGAACCGATTTTTTTAGTCGTTTACTTTGCCTTGCCACCGCAACCGCAAAGGTTTGCGAATAGTTAATTTGTGAAACAATTAATGAAAAAACTTGTGAATTTTGCTTCATTGTGATGTGAGTGATCTTTAAATGAGTAAGTACCTATGTATATTTCATCTGTAATAGTTAGCATTTTATGTACCGGTGAAAGAATACTACATACCTACATACTATATACCCTCTCTTCCCTTGGGTGTCGTAATAGGCGACTAACGGACTAAAGACTGCACATACATCCAACAGCTTAGAACGGCGATGGGCTCACCACCTGTCACGCTGAGCACATGTGCAGTCGCTATTTATGTAGGTATGTATCTATATTAATAAAAATCAATTGCTAAAATGTTTGTACGCGCATCAATTCAGAACGGCTGCACCAATTTGGCTAATTCTTTTTTGTTGTATTTGTAATTGTCGGGACAAGGTTTGTATAAAAATGAACATTTTTGGAAATTCGTCACAGGGGTAAGGGGTTCACGCGGACAAAGTCGCGGGCGGCCTGTCATTCACGATCAACAAATCATAAATAAGCAATGCTTGATACATAGATATAAGTTGGAGTGGGTCTCATTCACCCTCGACTACAAATTTTGTGATTTATAACAGTTATCACTAGATTTATAGTCGAAGTAAGAATCACCGCTAAAAACCAGCCTTCATATAAAAAAATCCGCATCCAAATCTAGGATATTTAGGAGCTATGGTGCCAAAGACAGACACACCAACCTCAAGACTCCCCTTTTTTGGCCACCCTTGGTTTACTGTTATTAAATATGTACCTATTTTATTTTAGGTCGTCGTCTATTAATGAACTCCATAGTTATTCCAATCTTAATTCCTTTGGTAAAAAAAATATAATTTTACCATTCACTGTGCTCGACTGTACCACACGTAATTTTTGTATGTAGAAGTTTGCTATCAAATTTAATTACTTTCTAGTGTAAAAGTCAAATAACAATTACACTCTTAGAGGGTACTATTTCCGGTACTATTTATTGAGATAGAAATGAGAGCCATTGCTGGTTCTGTTTTCGCGAAACGAGGTGAGTACGCTAGGCGTAGAACCTACGCCTAGCGTACTCACCAAACTATGTCTATAACTTTTAAACTATAAAGGTACTATTTATTTCCTTTGGGCACTATTTGGTACTATTTGGGTACAGTTTTTTGACATACTAGTTAAAGTTGTAGCTTGCTCAGATTTCCCAAACTGAGGTGAGTACGCTAGGCGTAACCTACGCCTAGCGTACTCACCAAACTATGTCTATAACTTTTGAACCATAAGGGTACTATTTATTTCCTTTGGGCACTATTTGGTACTATTTGGGCACAGTTTTTTGGCATTCTTGAAATAACAGAATTCCATGGTGAGTACGCCAGGCGTAGGTACACGCGCAAACACGTACATCACTAATCATTACGCCAAAACAAAGCCTTTAAATTACATTTAATTAAGGTTTAAAACCTGATTCTTATGAATAGTGTACGATATAGTATGATTTAGAATTAGCAAAAATTAATGCTTTGCCGTTTTAATTATTAAAAATCTCATAGTAAAGCATACATATTATGAGAAATCACTAACGTATGAAATGATAATTCCTGGTCTTTCACACCTCCTTTTGTTGTTCTTGACGAACAATAAACAGCTGAACAAGACATTATGTCAATTGTATATTACACAAATAACACAAACACTAAGATTTCTTATTATTTCACTATTATTTCGCACAATCCAGCAATGTTTTGACCGAGTAGTCGGTCATGAAATGACACGTCTCACACCGACAGTGCGACGCTGCCAAACGTACATTCACTATCTCTTCTACTCATATCACACTACAGTCATACAGACAGAGATACACATACTTTACTTTGATACACGTATGTAAAAGCGGCAACGTCGTAAGACTCTGTCCATGTAATATTTGGTCTGAGTATGGTGCTATTCATCGGATATATCGACATCCCTTTCTAACTGTATTCCAGCATGGATTTGATTTTGAGTTTGGTTTTAGAATACAAGCCTTAGAGCATTCAACTAACTTTGAACTTGAGGATTTCTCGCTTCTATACTTCGTGGATCGTTTTGCGTAGAAAAAAAATCTAAATCTATGGTAAAAACCTATTCTCAAATTCAAAGTCTGTATCAACATACCTACCTTATTTGCTTACACTAAACATACATGCACATGTTCACGACTATTATCCCCGAAGGGATAGTCAGAGACTAGGCAATGAGGACCGCAAAAGCAGTCCACTGCTACAGTCCACGTTTCATCAAATGATGGCTGCACATGTGCTCAGCGTGAAAGGTAGTGAGCACATCGCCGCTCAATGCTGTTGGGTGTATGTGCAGTCTTTAGTCAGTTATTTAGTTAACATAACACCCAAGGGAAGAAAGGGGGCGTTAGTATTCTATTAATCTTCCAACTACGGCCGCGCGGCCAGCTTTATTATGCTATGGTCCAATACTGAAGGTCTGAGCCCAGCAGTGTAATGTGTTTAGGACTAATGATGATGCTGGTGAAAGTGTTGATTCTGTACGTCTAACCTTAAAAGATTTGAATTTGCAATTTTTTTTTCACGTCATTTTTGGTCTATATGAAAAGTAATAAAAAATAATGACAACAAACATAGTAAGCACACAGTATGCCTTATGTTTTTATTGTTTTCATAAACTATGATCCACATCTTAGATAAGCTAAAACGATTTCAATCTTACTATAAAGAAGTCGCCGTAGCTCCACATAAACAACGTGCATGAAAACTGGTTTACTGGTTTTACGTCCTAGGGTTGTCATAAACTTAAAAAAATAAAAACTTAAAATTAAACTTAAATTTTAAGTTTTGACAGATAGATCTTAATGCTAAGTAAATAAGATCGAGAATCAAAACTCTTAACTCAAACGCGATAGTAACGTTTGCACATTTTCAACTTACACTCAGCGTTCAGAGTTCAATGTATAGAATTTCTATTGGGTCTAGTGGCGCCGTGTTTTAATGATCTATTACCAGCACAGCATACTGTTTACACTAAAAGCAAATACGAGTACAATAAGAAATAAGCAGCGCTGCATTTTTTTTTAAACACTGAAAAAAGACGACAACCTCAGGCGGGAATCGAACCACGCACCTTCATTATTCCGGGCGGCTGCCTTAACCACTTGGCTACCGAGGTCTGGTTTTCACCCGTGGAAATTTGTCAGTGCTTGATGCTTATGTTTTTTAGTCAACATTGCTTCATCAAATCTTAGAAGTTTTCACCTCTGGTGCGTGGTTCGATTCCCGCCTGAGGTTGTCGTCTTTTTTCACTGTTTAAAATTCTACTTATGTATATTTGAGCGTTAATAAAACGCTAAAATATATAAAAAATAAAAAACCCCTTTTAATAATATATTTATTTATCTTCTTTTTTATTAATGTTTTGTGATTTTTACATTTTTGCAATTTTTCATGCTAACCCAGTTTAAAAAATAATATGCACACTTTGATTATTTGTTATAACATTTTTCTAGCAAAGTTAGAAGGGGTAGGTATACAAAATGAAGCTTACGCAAAGTAAACAGGATTATTGCAATCCATTAGATTAAAACGTATCTACTATTTATACTTAGGTACCTACCTAATTATCTACGATTTAACAGAAATAGAACTAACACGTGAAGGCATAATGTGAAAGTCCCCCGTATTTCGTGAAAAGCGTTGTAGGTACATTCAAACGGTATTCACGGAGCGTGCATAAAGTTAGCGCTGCAATTTCCGTGTAATAACTCAAATGCGGCAATGCTGGGGGACCTTTTCGAATAGTTTGCCTTTGAACTGATGCTATGTAGGTACGTACGTTCAAAACATGGCACGTGTTATTCAGTAGGTACTAATGGCAAAAATAGTAAAATATAGCCAATACCTAGTACCTAATACTACTATTATTTACTTATTCTGTGCCAATACTACGACCAAACAAAATATTCACAATTATTTGTGCAAATATCCAGTGCCACTCGATTCACGAGAAAACCACTAAATGGTGACTTATTTTTCAAAAATCAGGAAAAATCCGAAGTGAACTATTTGGGGTTGGTAGCGTATTCCCTAAATCGCAATTCGACCAGTTTCTCACTTCGTACACATCGCAAATCGTCTTAGTAGCAAAATGTCTAAAACCTAAATTACCAGTTCCTCACTTCGTACACATCGCAAATCGTCAAAGTCGCAAAATGTCTAAATTACCAGTTTCTCACTTCGTACACATCGCAAATCGTCTTAGTCGCAAAATGTCTAAGTTTTAAAATAAGTATGGATCGGGTCGGGTCGGGCGTGGATTACCCAAAACCTATTTTTTATTTATCATTTACGCAAAGTTTGTGATTATTTTTTTACAAACATTCTTTATCGTTTTTGCGCTCAATAAGGAGGAGCTCGATGGTGCGATTCGGTTTGCGATCTTGTCAGTTAAGCTACTTTCGCAATGCTGGGACACCAGATGGGTAGCCAAATTGAAAACCTCTCGAACTCCTCCGTTCTTCGGAAGGCACTTATAGCCGTTGATCCTGGTTGTCTTCGTAAAATGGCAGTCCTTAAAACCCATCAAACCGCATTGAGCCATCATGGTGGGTTATTGCCCAATATCCCCGTGTGATGTTGTACATGTGGGAAGGTTATGCCCAGCTGTGGGACTTTTATAGGCTGATGATGATGATCAAAGCCTTTAATACTGTCCAACTGGGCAAAGGCGTCTATCATTGATATGCAGTCTTCGCCATAATTGATGAGTGTTCACTTAATCATTATGCTCGACAAATGCACGTTGATTATCACAAACCCGGGCTATCGAAAGCTCGAAACACTCTTTGTCCGATCTAGGAGTTGAACCATGGACCTCCGACCGAAAGACGTTCTTAAGTTATGCGCGAAAATGCCAGTGACGACTGACGACCCGTCCACCCACAGGACTTTCCCACTAGTGGATGGACGGGTAATTTACAATTATTACCCCTGTACCCACTACGCTAGTGTGAATCGAATTAAGTACGTCGAGTAATCGATTAATATTTTGCTTTTATTTTATTGAAAAAAAAAAAACTAACAAATTTTATCAAAGTGTACTGTACAATTTAACGAAACTCTTCTAAATAATGGCCATTGCTTATATCACTAGAAATCAGTTGCATTTGCGCATTCAGGATTTGGTCATAGCGAAGTTTAAAATAAGACTTTCTACATTCATGTCATTTGATTTTTATTTATATAGATTTTACGTGTGTTTTAATGTTTGCTTATGAATACAGCTTCCACTGCGAATTCGATTACGTATTAATATTTATTTACTATCACTTAATTCACAAAAACGTACGTAGTACTATTATTTATTCTGTGCTCATAGCTGCTGCTACGTTCTGCTACGACGACTTGCTACGATTTGCTACGAAACTTTGCTACGTTGGACTATAACATACTCGCTATAACCCTTTCGGCCGTCTACGTAACCGTAGATTCGTAACCTGTTATGAATGAGGAATAAATGATCTTTGTACGGAACCAGTTTCGTACAAATAAATATTCAGTATAGGTAGTTTAAATAATAAAAGTACTGTGATCCACGTTGCATGCCGTGGCAGCTCCTAATTGAGACGACACATTTAGTTAGTTTTAAGTCCATATTTACGAGTATGTTCTACCTAATTATTGTTTGTGTTGGTCTTGTTGGTTGCCCTAATAAATAAAATAAAATAAATTATAAGTAAGTACTTCACTTTATTGTAAGCGAAGTAATGTAATATCCAGCCGATTTTATACTGTCTTACTGCAGGATAAAGGCTTGTATAATTGAAATTAAGTCATAACTGTTGAATGGTATGATGTGAGAAAAAAAATCACCGTCGATATTGAAATTTTAATAAAACTTAGGGATCTTCGATATTAGAACCTATCCTTCTTGTAACTCCTTATATACGGCCTTACTTATGAAACACTTAAGCATTATTTAGTTAAAAATTATTTTGTCAACGTCATACAAAAGTCGTTTTGAATTTGAGCAAAAGAGACAAAACAATGTTTAACTACATAATGCTTAAATAGTGTTTATTACTCACGCCCTCAATCTATAACTAAGTAAGGAAATATCTTCTTATTGAAATTGTAACAAACCAGTAACGCAACCTATACTTAATAGATCGGGAATCTATCTCGATAGTTTACGGTTTGTTAAGACAGATGATTTTTTAAATCTACTTCTTGGAAGCTCTTGGCTTTCATCTCACCTGACGGTAAGTGACGATAAGCCGGATGTAAGTAGAAGCGCGCTTCACCCGGAATCCTTAACCACTGAGAAACTGGCTATCTTATCTCTATACTGTCGGATCACAACAATGCTATTAACATGTTGTAAATGTATACTTAAAAGTATAAATATATTCTAAATGATTATTTTATTATTGTTGTTTTGGCATATACCTACGCATCTAGATTACTGCAGGTTAAAGATTTACCCTAAAATCACCATGTTATGTACACGTTGATTAATTGAACAAAATGTGTAAGCTTTCCTAAAAGAAAAAATAAATAAAATAATTAAATAAATAAACATTGTTGAGATGGTGGTAGCTAGCCAGGCAGATTTAACAAACAAGCAATACCAGGCCTGCCCTGGTTTATAGAATTACTCTTGAGCGATATAACTGTAATTAGAAATCAATGTTCGCTGTTCATCGGTTACAAAAAAAATATTTTAAGCCTCTACCTTTATTTACCGACAGCTCGGTCCGCCGAAAGAATGTTAAAAATATAAATGTTTCACCGATACCAACATTTGCAGATAAGGCCATTCGCTGAAAGCTCCACTGGGCGAATTAACTTTTTTTCGATAGAAAGCATTGCAGAAAGCGTTGTAAGCGTATGCGTCTGAACCGATGCAAAAGCGACGTCGCTCTTCGCAGATTGAGTACAGTCAGCATCAAAAGTAACTGAACAAAACAAGGTGGCAAAAGTAATAGTCACGTGTAAGTGTCTTTACATACTCATCATTTAACATTTCAGAATTATATGTCATTTTTTGTGTTCATAATTATAACTCCTCTGTAATTACCCATAGTGACGGTCATGTACTTTTGACTCAACAGCTATGTCAGACAATTCTGGTCATTTTAACCGTAACAATCATTTCAAAATTACATATGCTAAGCAACTTTTGAAAGATTGCAAAAGCATTTGGCATTTTGGCATTTTCATTTTCATTTTTCATTTTCACAAAAGTGAGATGGACTTGGAAACATTCATAGGTGGCTTAGCTCACATTTTGTACACAACACCAACCAAACCAAATACATTATTTTTGTCCTGTCTTAACTTAGAGCTGAGTGCGAGTTGTATCACCATTTGAAGAATTAATGAAAACAAGACTTTGTTTAACTTTAAAATCGGTCTCGAGTTTATCAAGTTTCGGATTGGGTCATTTAAGAAAACCTACTACTTATTGAATATTGAATTGAAAGTTGACCCTGTAGACACGTCATCTGGCTGAAATAATAGGCTTTATAAACTTGTAATTTTCATACTTTTGCTGTGTATCCAAATCTACATAAATTTACTTCACAAAGTAGGCACACACTTTTGCGAATATTAAAGAAAACTGGTTTAAGTTTCTTTAATGGTCGAAGTTTTAATTGCCTTCAATGATTTATTCAACGAATAAGGGGCAAAGTGGACCTCCGTGGTTAGATAAGCAAAAATAAAGTCTGTTTGAATATTATTTGTTACTAACCGCCGTATCCCGCGTGAGGAATTTCCAATTTTTTTTTCATATACACGAGTCCATTACAAGAGAAATTTAATTAATTCAAAAAAGTATCAGTCGAATCAGTCAACCCGTTCTCGAGTCTTCCGCTTAGCAACACATTTGGCGATTCATTTCTATTTATATACTAAGATGGACTAACTAACCCGAAAGACGTTGTCCTGTCCAAACTTTAAGGTCTCCTTTAAGTTTTAGAGGTAATGTTTATTGTAAACGAGTCGCGTAGCGGTGAAAGAATACTACCACCCCCTCTCTTCCCTTGGGTGTTGTAAAAGACGACTAACGGTTTAGACTGCACATACTTCCAACAGCATCGAGCGACAATGGGCTCACTACCTGTCACGCTGGCCACATGTGCAGTCGCTATTTTTTGAAAAGTGGACTATGGTAAGGACTGCTTTTGCTGTCCTCATTGCCTAGCCTCGGCTGCGATCCGTGCGAGTCCGGATTGCGAGGGACGTGGGTTCGATTCCCGCCTGTAATAGACAATTAGACAATCTATAGCTATTCAAAGGGGGAACGCTGCCAGTATCTTCGGAACCTTGCCTAAAAGGACTTCTTTTAAAAACATATTTTAGTTATTATATTATATTTTTAAGGTTTTTTTTAGTTTAGGTTCATTGTTCTAGTATATATATTTTTTTAATAGACAATTATTTGAACGTTTCGTTATCTTCGAGTTCATTTGAGCGTTTATTAACGCAAATAATCAAGTATGTATTACGATTCAAGGTTTTGAGTTCATATAAATATCCTATTGAAAGAATAGGGTTCAGTTTTTCTTGAATATCCCGGGTCTTTATTCCAATTATTTTTATTACGAAAAACCAGCACATTCCTATTCTGCTCGTGGCGGAAATTGTGTCAATACCCTCCAAATTACATTATGTCGTCCGTCCAAACACGACACAATTAACCTTTGACTAGAACTTCAAAACCACTCACTGCACAGTACGTAAGGTCTAAATTAAACAGAGGGTAATTTGGTATCGAACATTTGCCCGCGTTATTGGCTGTCAGCGGGCAGTGTGGCCGCGCCCCAACAACGTACGCAAACACGGCGTTAATGTAGTTCTGGGTGCGGGGTGCCATTGTTAGCGGTTTTACAATCAAACAGGTTCTGCTCTTCGATCACATAAAACTACACATGTACGTCAAGTGTATATGTCAAACCGTGTCGCGTAGCGGTAAAAGAATACTATCATCCCCTCTCTTCCCTTGGGTGTCGTAAATGGCGACTTACGGAATAAAGACTGTACATACATCTAACAGCATAAAGCGGTGATGGGCTCACCACTTGTCTCGCAGAGCACCTGTGCAGTCGCTATTTGGTGATAATTGGACTATGGTAGGGGATTGCTTTTGTTGCCCTCATTGCCTAGTCTCTGACTAATCCTTCGGGGATAACAGTCGTGATTATGTGTATGTATTATATGTGTAAGCTGCCACTATACTGCTACGATTTAGTATAGGATTGTGTCTATAGAGTTTTTATAAATGATCAATGATTTTGCATTAAAATGGCGTGCTTCGTAAGGAATAGAATAGAATAGAATAGAAAACATTTATTAGTAACACAACACAAAAATTACATCAAAATCAAAATAAGTGGCACAAACAGGTGCCCGCTCAGCATGGTGTCAGGCCTCCTAGTTTATAGAAAAACCTGACGTTGGTCTTCTTTTATTACATAGGTACACGTATACACAAAAACTAACACTTTCACACTACTTATACACTACATCAACGACCATCTAATACGAATGGTCGCTCAGCAGACGAAATTCGACCGTTTCACAAAAAAACAAAGAAGCATGCAGGGCTCATGTTCCAAGCTTAAAACTCAAGAACTGTGAAAGGTGACATAAGCCATCTAAAGCCGTTGGTCCCGGTTGTTGTAGTAAGATGGCAGTCGTTAAAACCCATCCGTATTGGGTTAGCGTGGTGGGTTAAGGCTCAATCGCAGTGATGGTTGGTTGGTGTTGTGTTGTCTATGAGGGAAGGCTTGGGCCCGGTAATGGGACGTTTGAAGGCTGATGATGGAAAAGGGACTCAGTCTTGTATCTTAGTTTGATTTTGACATTTGGACTATGTCAAAAACATCTAGAGGGCCTGAAGCTACTGTCGTTCCAAATGTGAAATTTTGGAATGAATATTGCACACAGCTACTGCACATGGCCGCTGAGTACACTCAAAATACTATAAAATATAACATCTTTATTTGATTTCATCACATTTTTAAATAACATATATATTTAAATTTAAAACACATATACTATGGACGTACTAAACTATGGTCTCTGCATGTTTAAATGTAACACTGTTAAGTTTGTGTCATCAGATTCAAGGTGAAAATTAATACATTTTCGACTTTATTTGGAGATAAAATTTCTCCCCATCTCTCGGTCTATGAACCATCTTTTGTAAAGGTCCGGCTTCCAAGTGGCCAACCTTTCGCAATCTTTAAGTGAATATGTCTTTATAGCACTAAGTGCACGTGCCGTCCCAATTCTGTATGTTAACAGTTTCTGAATAGCCGTGTGGCCGAACGGAACTGCGGCCCTCAAATAATCCACGCTCAATGAATTTTTTACCTTCGAATGTGCTACACTTTTTTCTTATTTTGTTTCGTGAAGGACAGTCTTTCATTTCAGCGAATATGTTACTTTATTCAGTACATTTAGAATTAATTCAATGTGTACCAAATTGTAATTGAAATATTGAAAATAACTACTACCTCAGGCAGGACTCGAGCCCTCGTCTTCCATATACTGAATATATATGTTAACGGAAATGTATGTAATTCCTAAAATTGCCCGGAAATGTGTGAAATAAATTATATAAGACACATTTCCTAGGAAATCGGAACACCTGTAGAATTCGTCAAAGCTTTTTGCTGTTATAGCGATATTTTCAACTTTACAGAGCTTTTATGTTCGCAGTTACGAATTACGATCGTTACTAAAGCAACTTTTGCCACAGTGTTTGATGGGAAAATAGGCCTCTCCCAATAGAATTTTCACCTTAATCCAAGTTTCTGAAACTCGATTGTGGACGTTTCAAAATAACAGAATCAAGATATAGGCAACTTTAGCTCTTCTTATCCAACTGCTCGTCGCGGAAAGCGGTCATAGGCCCCATGTCCATGGACATCCACACTCACCAAGCACACACATAACAATAAGTTATTTAGATTTAAATTATACGGGGGGCCTAAAATCAGTAATCAAGGTTCGCCTAGCACTGGTTTTGCTCCTCCACCATGGCTATGTCAATTTAATAAGCATTAAAAATATTTTGTTCATGTTTGTTGAAACGCTGTATATTGTTAAAGCCATTGTGATGGAAATAAATTAGCGTTTATCACCACGGCTTACTTGCCAAATGCGGTGCCAATTATCTAGAATAAAATTAAAATCGCTGCAACAGCCACCCCACCCGCGGAGAATAGTTTGCATACCGCAAGAGGCCGCTGTCGGTCGCAAGTGGAGTAATTACCTGACGGCACCGCCTGTGATGCGAGTCAATATAGTGACCGTATTGCCATAGAAGTGCATAGAATACATAATAGTACAAGTAGTATTTCTGCAAAGGCCGCTTCCTCAGTAAGCGACATTGAGTGCTTTCAATACGCCTACTGACAGAACACAAGAGAGGTTGTATTCTGTGAGTCTACGTGTGAATTATAGTTTTCAAAAGCCAAATTCAAAGAATTTGTAAGCAATTTACTGTAATTTATTTGTGCAAATATCTAGTTTCACTCGGATTTCTATTCGCAAGTGGAGTACCTGACGGTACCGCCTGCCTTTGATGTAAGTCAATATAGTGACCGTATTGCTTTAAAGAAAGCTTCCTGAGTTACTGACATGAGTGCTTTCAATACGTGTACTCACTGAACAGAAAAGGTTGTAATAAATATATAAATAAATATGTTGTGTAATAAATAAATAAAGTTCACAACCTGTCACTCCAATAATTCATCCCCAAACTAAGCATAGCCCGAACTATGGTTACTGAATAACGGATAAACATACATAAATACTAATAAACATCCACGACTCGGTCACAAATGCTTGTTCTCACCACACAAACATTTGCCCCCTAAAGGGATTCGAACCTGGGGCCGTGGGTTGCGTTGTCAGGGTCGCTGACCTCACGACCACCCGGCCATTAAATCTGATAAAGCATGTTTGATGGTTCTTTGTGCAAACAATTTCACTCGAATTTTTATTTGCAAGTGGAGTAATTACTTGAAGGCACCGCCTGTGATGCGAGTCAATATAGTGACCATATTGCTTCAAAAGAAGCTTCCTGAGCTACCGGCATGAGTGCTTTCAATATCTCTATTCATAAAACAACCCCTCTATACAAGTGATAAACGCTCAACCCCTGTCTATTCGTAATTAGTCGTATACTGCTGTATTTATGTGCAAATTGCTTGTAAAAATACAGCAGCGCGCGAGTCCGTACTTGACTGTGACAATTCGGACACTTTAAATTCGGACACAGTGTCCGAATTGACACTTTTTAATTTTATTATTTTTTCGCTAACGATTCGAACACTATTAAATTATTGGAGCTGTTCAGGGGGGTATAAGAAAATAGTATTTATGATGAAACCCTTCGTGACATCTTTGTTGAAATTGAAGGTAACGATAAGACTCCAAGAACTAGCTTTATTAAACGCGTTTTATTTATAATAGCTCTAGGTTTTCATCATAATTAACATAGACTTTTTACAACAATAAAAGATGATTCAAGCAATGTCAGCTATAGGTTTTCATCATTATTAACATAGACTTTTTAAAACAATAAAAGATGATGACAAGCAATGTCATAAAACCCACCCAATTCAAATATTCAATCCTTAAGGAAAACTTTTTCAATAATAATTATCGACAAAAAGAACACGCGGTCCACACTAGAGCCGCTTCTCGGAATCTATTAAACACAATAAGTCGGGCCAGCGTTAACAATATTTACGGCGAGCGCACTACTGACTACCTAGTTCCTCGACTTATAAATGATCTACCCACTATATTAAAAGAAGAAATTGAACCTAATAACATCAAGCCAAAACTTAAGCAATATTACCTGTTACCGTCAGACTAGTTATATTAGGTACTCACGTACACCTGTTTGTTTTTTTTGTTTTTTTGTGTAGCAAATTTTGTATGTATCGTAATTGATGTAGACTTATCTGGCATTATTTACAAACCTTAGTGGTTTTTTGTAATGCTTTGATTGTACTGTATTTTGTATGTTCTTTTTAAATGTTAAATAAATTTAAAAAAAAATACACTTAATTCAAAGTAAACATTGAAACGCGCAGCAAGAGAATATTTAAAAAAAATCAGACAAGAAGCGAGCGACATAGCTTCGCTAATTTGGTTATTTTTGAATATGTTTTATAGTAGCTAAGCAATGTACTCGATACTCCTTTACATTACTGGCCTAGTGAAGGAGGCGTGCAAGACGAACAAGTCCTTTCTGAAACTGTATCCATGTACGGCCATACACGACTATTAGAGACTAGCTAGGCAATGAGGACGGGTAAGATCGCAAGCCGAACGCGCTAGCCGCTGCGCAATCGAGCTCTTTAAATCGTTCTTTGAAAGTAACTAAAACTCATTTCGAAACCGCGTTCAAACCTATCTGACCTACTTTCGGTGTGAGGTAACCGTAACAACCTTTGTACTGAGACAGTTATGCAGAGAATTAACAATATGGCTGCCGGCGCAAAACTTTGCAGGAATGACTGGTGACGTGGACCGAAGCTATTTTATTAATTAATATTTAACAAAGTTAGCGGTACCGTTTTAGAAAGTGACGAGAGACTATATTATAATATTTATATAAGTACTTTACTATACATATTTTAACGAGATTTTTTAATAATCGGTTTATCGGTTGAAGAGTGAAAGCGTAATAAACAAATAGACACTTTCGCATTTATAATTATTAGTTAGGATCTTTATCTTTATAAAATAAATAAAGAAGGATGTTGTTAGTTAGCTCTTTAAAGTTTGATGTATGTGTAGCCTTTAGTCCGTTTGTCGGCTTTTACGACACCAATGGAAAAAGAAGGGTGGGTAGCTAAGCTACCGCTTAAAGTTTTTAAATTATCAATCTAAAGTCTTCTATTCTATTCTACATGCATTCATGCCATTTGTCTAAGCCCTCAGGTTCGTAAACTTCTGCTCATTGATACTGTTAAGGTGTCTGACACGTGACGTCGTAAATAAAAAAGTGAGCCAATAAATAAGGGCTGAGCCGTCGTCTGTTAGCGCTAACGAATTGCTGCATTCGTCGAGGCGATCTCGACCGTTCACTAAGGCTGGCTTTCCATTAAGTTTTGCGAGGTAAGATAAGATACCTAGTTATACTTTTTTGTGCACCCCAAAATTGTGTACAAATATTTCAAGTCATATTTTTTTTCATTTGACGTCAAAACGTTTTAGAACAAACAAAACAAATGAAAGTAGATTTACATCTTACTACAAAAAGTGATCTCTTTCAGACAACCTTTTGGATTTCTTCTGTTCTGTGCTTTTGAAGAACAAGATATATTTTAAATGAAAGATAGGAAAAAATTTACCAAGCATTATATAATTTTAATAGCATCGCTTTTGTAAAATGAAGTTTCCCATTAGTACTTATAATCACGACTATTATCACCATTAGTGGATGGATTTATTCCTCGCGCACCGCTTAGCTCTGGTAGAAAGGCCTTACCTTGGTCCATACTCGTATACTTTTAAATAGCAAATAGCGTCGCACTATAAAAACAATTGCCAAAAAAACATGGTTGAGCGAAGCGATGGCTGATTCACATGTCATACTCGTGAACGGGTGCCGCCTGTGGACGCTGGTCTGCTCTTGCAATCTTATTTTTTTTATTGGTAGTATTTTATTAGTCTTTCTTTTGGTTTCAAAGATACTGTAAGACGTTGTTCGTTTTATTTATAATCGAGCAATATTTGTTTTTTTATTGAATATTCTTTTGTATGTACCTTGTAATCGTATTAAATGTTTTTTTTTGTTGTAATGGAAAATGTCCTTCTATGATAGGGATGTCCTTCTATGTTTCAATTTGTATTGACGCTCATCATTTGTTTAATTGTATGTTGTATGATTTCGTAACGACATATTGTTTTGTAAATGTCGTTACTTCTACTTCTATATTATTATAAACCTGTGGAGTTTCTTGCGCCCGTTCTTCTCCACGGTAAAAAGACTTCCTGAATGGGCGGGGTGGGTGGGCGTCCATCCATTAACTTTTGACGATTCAAAGTGCTTATTCTAAGTTTACTGAATAAAGAGATTTTAATTTGATTTGAATCAAGAATTAGTATCGTCACTTGGGCCTTGTGGACGTGGTACCTACGCCTGCGCGTTTGATATGCAATCGTGCATCCTAAGCAGGGTCTGCTGCGATACTGTTTTGTGTCCTAACATAGGCGTGGTCTAAATCCGGAAATATGTGCAGTTAAAGTACGTTTACACGCTTGCCGAGGCTTCGCAAGCGTCCACAAACAAGCGTGTGAACGGTGTTTGGCGTGGCTTGCATGAGCTTGCAAGAGCTTGTCGCTGATCCGGACCGGTGTCGGTTTTTGAACACAGATCAAAGGAAGCTTGCGGCAAGCGTTTGCAATTTACACGTTGGCGCAAGTTAGGTGTCGCTCACGAGCTCGTGCTGTACGGATTTTTAGCATTCACCATCTTTTCGGCCGAACTTTTCGCTTCCTTTGTTTTTGTTAATATTTTAAATAAAAATAATAATATGTCAAACCAAATGCAAGCGCCGAAACAACTTCGACGTCTGTTACCATAGAAAACATTTCCTGTTACATCCGCGTCTGCCATGCTATTGCCTGTCTGAAACACACTAACGCACTCGCAAGCGTGTAAATGACAGCTTGTGGACGCTTACCAAGCCTCGGCAAGCGTGTAAAGTAAACGTACCAAGTTTGATTGTTCGTGTTTGAAAGTCGCCGGAGACTGCAATGTTTTGCTAACATTTTCAGCAAACATGTTTTGTTATTTTTATGTCGCAGCAGACCCCTTATCTCAGTTTTCCTGCAAAAGTCTCTTCTCTCACTAGCACGCCGACACATTAGGATCTTCTGTGCAACCCCGTTCTATCACACCGCCTCCTAGGTGAAAATGACTTTTTTTTATAAAAGAAGGAGGCTAACGAGCAGGCGGTTCACCTGATGGAGAGTAATCACCGCACACCCGCAAAACCAGAAGAATTGCAGGCGCGTTGCCGTCCTTTAAGAGAGGAATAGGGTTAAGGAAGGAATAGGAATTGTGAGAGGGGGGTGGGGAGATGGGCCTCCGGAACCCTCACTGGCCGGACGAAACACAACAGCACCAAGTAAGTGTCATTATTTCACGCTGGATATTCGTGAGAGGGTGGTATTACGCCGGGCGAGCCGGCCCAATGCGTGCTGCAACGCAGCGTGGCTCTACCACTCAGTCAGTGTCACTCATTTAGCACCACCCAGGGGTCACGTGTAGGGTCTCAAGGGTAAACCTACGGACGCGAGTAACTTTAACCCCCAATGCTGCCATAAGCTTGGCAAAGCGACCGTGCAAGTTGAGCCGCTCCTTCTAGCACTGGTCAAGTATGCTAGGTTAAAGCCCAAATCTCCCATTACATACATACATACATACATACAAACATACTATAATCACGACTATTATCCCCTAAGGGTTAGTCAGAGACTAGGCAATGAGAACAGCAAAAGCAGTCCTCTACCATAGTCCACTTTTCACCTAATATCGACTGCACATGTGCTCAGCGTGACAGGTGGTGAGCTTTATGCTGTTGGATGTATGTGCAGTCTTTAGTCCGTTAGTCGCCTTTTACGACACACAAGGGAAGAGAGGGGGTGGTAGTATTCCTTCACCGCTTCGTGACACGGTTAATCTCCCATTATCGTATTGTTAATAGGTAGGACGTTCGAGTGTGAGCCCGATCTTTGGCTCTTCTAGTCCACACTGCCAGCCACTAGGGTTGCCACCTTTTTTAGGACGAATAGAGTATTTTTCATTTTGTTAGAACAAAAATAGAGTACATAGCATAAAAAAGAGTATTTATTGAATTGTCCTTAAAAACGTATTTTTTGTTGCTCTTTGCGACATTTAACAAATATTTGTCTTTCATGAAGATATTTACAGCCTCTTTGCAATCAAAATTTAGATTAAAATATATAATCAACTCGTTTTTTATTAAATTTAGGGTAGCTCTATTTCTTTCGTCTCTCCACTTTACATTCATAAGGGAGATAGAAGTTCCTCTCAGTGAACGTTGAAGTACTTATAACTAGTAACGATCAGTTTTTCGTAAATAGAGTATTTTAGCGTACTCTATTGGTGTATTTGATTATAGAGTACGCATACATGAAAAAGAGTACAATACTCTATTTTAGAGTACGGGTGGCAACACTACCATACCTTACAAATATCCTCGCTCCACCTAGCCGGAGGGTGTTCTACCTACACTACCTTTTATTCAATTATATTTTGTGGTAGCGATCGAATAGAGTGAGCATCGTCAAGTTTTTGTACACTTGTCTACTAATTTACTATTTATTTTTTAAAATACTACACCTCCAACAGTATTGGAGATTTATATGCTATATTTCTCTTTCATTCCAGTTCTCGCTTTTATGCCTCTCGCACTTTCTTTCCTCATACTTACGCTTTCATTGATCATAGTCTGGCTAACGAAAGCTGAACCAGGAAAAACGCGGTAAATAAAAAAAAATCATGACTGGGTAGGGTAACACAGGGTTCGCACTCACACAGCTGCAATTTTCTCAGAAAAATTTCAATGTGACATACCACAGGACACCTCAGATAGACACAGATAGGGACAAAGTGTTGCCAATCAAATAACTACGAGGTTCAGCTTTCGTTGGCCAGAGTCCTATCTACTAATTCATCATCATCACATTATTATACGACGACCTCCCTGGTCGAGTGGTATGTACGCCGGTTTTCATGGTGTCGCCATCTCTGAGGTCCCGTGTTCGATCCCCGGTCGGGTCACTTTAGAAATTATTGTTTTTCTAAATTTTCTCGGGTCTGGGTGTTTTCTATGTATAATAAGTATGTATTTAAGTATTTTAAGTATGTTTATCCGTTGTCTAGTAACCATTTAACGAGTTTCTTCGAAGCTTCTCTTGGGCTTGATAATTGGTGTGACTGTAGGAAAGTTAAAATTATAAAGTAAAGTCGCCGTTTTCCTCTGTCTATGACACCGCACTATTCTCCTATACCACTAGCGATGCGCGATTAGGACTAATTTCATTAATCGAATTAACTACTAATACTAATCTCAAAAATCGAATACCAGATTAGTAATATACTAATTTCAATAATCGAATATTTATTACTAATTAGTAATAAAATCAAATGATTATTGATATTGAAAGAAAGAAAGCTAAAATGTACTTTAACACCACAGCATAAGGCTCATAGCGGTTATCAAGAGAGGCCGGCTATAATCGAAAATGGCGACCAGTGTTAATACACCACAATTAGCGAGAGGGAATCAAATGAGTAATTAGAAAAAGTCAGTTACTTGCTTTTACACCACCCCAGTAAAAGCCCTGCTCTGTAGGTAAAATGAATAAAATTTTTGAAAATGGCTTCGCATGAGCCTTAACTTATTTAGTTCCGTAATAATCCGCGGGTCTTTTTTACTGAATTAGTTACTCACGTTATCATTAATTATCAATGAATGACCATTCTGTATTCGTTAGTAGTTGATTCTTACTACCTACTGACAGATTAGCACCCGATTAGTTCTGCTTAGTAATTAGTAATACATTATAACAGTCATTCGAATTATTCGAATGAATGTAATAATCGAATGATTCAGTTAGTATCATTCATAATCGCGCATCGCTATATACCACGCAATGGATTTTTATGCGTTTTTCACTAACAGATAGAGCGTTAACAGAGGATGGTTTTTGTTTATATTAGGTAGATATATATTTTTTTAAATGGCTGAACTATGACGGTCTTTCTAAGTTGGCGTGGACGAAGGCGCGGGCGGGCCGCTAGTATCTACCTACTAATTTACTATTGGCAAATGCTATGGAACGACATGGATCTTTTACCACTTGTTTAGAGGGTCTTTCTGTTATAGGTTAAGCACTTCCAACGAGGCGTTAATATTAATTAAGTTATTTTATTTATTTATTACAATCACATGCAGGTTAACAGAAAAGGTTTCCAACACGCCAGCAAGTTATACAAAAACAAGTTAAAATCATATTAAATAACCTAGCCTAATTACAAAAATATTATTCCATTAAAATATAAATATAAATCCATTAGTCAACAATCAATTGAAAATAATTAAAAAAAATGTCTATCTTAAAAATAAATCATAATAAAATAAAAATTAACACTGACAGAAAAACACAATATTTGATACAGACACATTACAACATACTAATAAAAAATTATAATTAAGCAATCTACCTATGTCATTTCGCGTAGTCGTTCCCGTGTGTCATTTCGCGTATGCGAATATGTGTCAATTCGCGTATGTCTTTTTGCGTAGTCGTTCCCGTGTGTCATTTTGCGTATGAGAATATGCTCAGAACAATAACTAAAGCATAGAAACCACGCTAAAATAGCAAGCAAAGACATATTTTCATCCTTCTTCTTCATATAAGTCATGCTAATGAGTTAGAAAGAGATGGAAAAGGTTTGACTTGTCATAATTTGTGTAGGTTGTCACTAGTTTATTCAACACTAGGGACGTCATTTGTTGGCATTTTATATCAACAAAAATAAAACTAAATATTGAACATAAATAAATATGAAGGCGAAGGATAAGCGCGCTCGTCAATTTATTTCATTGTATAAATACGTTTGCAGGGCAGGCGAGAAAGCCGATAATGACCGAAGTATTATGTTAGCATCGAAAAGACAGAATTTGTATTGCTTTCCATGCACTATTGTCATTAAAACTGTTTAAATGCAATGCAACGCGATAGTTTAAAGTCTTAACTAGTTGGTAGGTTGATCAGTGGCCGTGTATACACACACTACTTTACGTTCTATTGTTAGGCCAAAAAAATGTTAACGGTAAAAGTGGTCACTTTTGCCTTCAGCAAGTTTTGCAAATTAATAACGAGAAGCAATGTCACATCGGCCTACCCTTATCTGTCAAATTAACTAGATGGATATTGAACTTTATGCTTTGAAAGTAAATCTGAAAATTGATACGAGAAAAATATAAATATGAAGGATTACTAAGGAAATAAAAACTTATAAATAAACATTTTTATTAAATCACTGCCTCTTAAATAAGAAGATTTTGTTTAAAAAGCTTTAGAATTTGTCACGAGGCGCATATTCCTGTAATTCCAGTTTGGTATTCGTATTGTCAAATATAACTTAGGTACGGCTTCTGTGATTGTCATCGAAACTTTGTTTTAGAGAATGATTTACAAGACTGCTCAAAATGCTTGTTGGATGTGTCGCAGACATTGTTCATGATTGATTGATCGTAAAATGTTTAGAACATATATGACTGCATTTATTCCATATCCAATTTAGTCTTCTTACACGCTGGCCGTAGCCATTCTTTATTTATATCATCATTTTTTGAAAACCTGTAACCAATATGTAGAATTTTTAAAATAAGTGAAAATGCAGATAAATGGTAGTAGTAGTAGTAATCAAGAATACCATTCAATTATGTATATTTTTTAAATTATCAATAGGTAACTTTTAAAGTTATTAATTATTAATATCATGTTAAGAGTAAAACAAGTTGTAAATGAGGCGTATACATATATCATAATTTAAAGATAGATGTGCTAACCACTTACACAAAATACTGATTTATCGATATAGAAATGCACGTCACTAGGCGAAAAAACATAACCTTCAACATTTGAACAAAATTTCATTGATAAATGCCTTATATCAGCACAGAACTGGACACGATGACTATTTAGACAAACTATTAGTGTTTTAATAGATTTATGCAATTAATTATGTTTAGGTAAAACGAAAACAGTCTGAGCTTACCGATAAAAGGTTATTCTCTCTTGATTATTTTCTTTTCGTATTATAAGGGATTTAAAACCCTCAATCACACAAGACGTTTTGTCACACGTAACGCATATATATCACTAACAATGCTATGGCTAGTTTGTAGGTTACTTCGGAAGAATACCTTGCAAATAATTAAATTTATCTGAGAGGAGCTACGACTTAGCTTAAAAATAATCCGTCATTATAATGTAACCAAGTTAGGTTGCCACTTATTTACACAGCAACAAAAAGAAAATAACGACACATTTAATCTGATGGTGTTCTAAAGACATCCAATTACATCCATTTGACATTTACCTTGTGACAACCTAGAAAAAATAGAAACGAATGTGGATTAGGGTTTCATTCACTCTCGTTACAAAATTAAATGAAGTCATATGAGTAAGATAGCGTTGTCTAGCTCGTCTTTTAGCGTGGTTTCTATGCTTTAGTTATTGTTCTGAGAGAATATGTGTCAATTCGCGTATGTCATTTTGCGTAGTCGTTCCCGTGTGTCATTTCGCGTATGAGAATAAGTGTCAATTTGCGTATGTCATTTTGCGTAGACTCTATGTGTCATTGTGCGTTGGGCTACCAAAATGGGTCATTATGCGAGTAACCCATATTATTATGTACCCATATAATTCTAAAAATTTACCGGCCTCTCTACACGTGTATTCAACACTCAGCAATTAGATCAGCAATTAACTTAAAGAGTTTAATTTAGAAACGCTCGGTGCAACCTGTCCGGTAAGTTTGCACGTTTTTATGGTGCCATTAGAACGCCCACTACCGTATTGGGGTGACCATAATGGGAACATATTCAGATATTCAGCTTTCGTTAGCCAGACTTTTCTAATAGCATTGTTGTGTTCCGACAGTTTAGAGATAAAATCAGTTCCTCATTGGTTACGATGTAAATAAATTATAAGTGTCCATTATTTTACAATTACTTCCTACCAATACATGTTAATGATAGCAATACATATTCATTTGAGTGTGATTTTTAATACATATTCATATTAAAAAAATGCACAAAAATCACAATTATGTAAAATAATATTTAAAATTTAAATTTGTTCAATAAAAGTACATACATATAATCACGACTATTATCCCCGAAGGGTTAGTCAGAGACTAGGCAATGAGGACAGCAAAAGCAGTCCAGTGCCATAGTCCACTTTTTACCATAGTCTAGCATAGTCCATTTTTCACCAAATAGCACATGTGCTCAGCGTGACAGGTGGCGAGCCCATAGTCACTCTATGCTGTTGGATGTATATGCAGTCTTTAGTCCGTTAGTCGCCTTTTACGACACCCAAGGGAAGAGCCCTCTCTTCCCTTTGGTAGTATTTTTTCACCGCTACACAAAACGGTTCAATATTCGACGGTGTAAGGAGAAAGAAAAAAATGAATATCTCTTTTCGAGAAGTTCTTTGTCAGTTTTTCTTAGTATTAGGGCTCCCGCCTCCCGACCTTCATAAGAGCTCAATTATTGTAGCCAAATTTGAATAAAACTTAATAACATTAACATACATATTTATTAAGTAAAGCTATACCACAAGACACATTGTTTGTGGCCACCCTGTTCCGTACAATAGGTTAAATTGATAGGTCGGACAGGTGATAGCATCTCAGGCACTTAACGGCTACCTCCCCCCACTTTTATGGGATGCGAGCGGCGCATCACTGTGTGGAACTACGTCATAACTTGGGAAAATGGAAATGTCAAATGTCAAACTGTAAGTACCCATTAAGATATGGCTGTTTCCACATTTATTGGCTGTAGGTACTTAGCTGAACCTGAAGTGAAAGAATACTACCACCCCCTCTCTTCCCTTGGCTGTCGTAAAAGGCGACTAACGGACTAAAGACTGCACATGCATCCAACAGCATAGAGCGGCGATGGGCGCACCATCTGTCACGCTGAGCACATACGTAGTCGCTATTTGGTGAAAAGTGGACTATGGCAGAGGACTGTTTTTGCGGTCTTCATTGCCTAGTATCTGACTAACCTTTCGGGAATAATAGTCGTGATTATAGTATGTATTGTAATTTCTGTTTTGTTAAAACATTGTACATGTTCATTTACATGCAAATAGCAGATACAGGGCGTCCCACGGATATGCCACATAGAGGGAAATAGTACCTTGAATATTATAGATGGAACATTTGACTGACAGAAGACATTATTTGAATTTAAAACAATTTCAACTACATTAATAGATATTTAAATAATAACATGGTTGAACCGGAAATCGAACCCGTTACTTGAGAAAAATAATTATTCTGTAGCTTTATCATACCGACCGAAAGGCTTCATCATAAGGATTATTTTTTGCTAAATAACATAGTGTCACAAATAAAAGAAAGACCATGAAATTTAACATTTTATGTGAAACTTTGTTCAGAAAAATGAAAAGCTGACATTGCCGTAAGGACATTCAACTGACATTATCATAAGTACCTATTACTAATAAATGTACCCACTTGAGAAGTACGCATCATTTCCCTATTATAATTTAATTGTATTAACATAGACGTATTACTCTAAATATCCACCACAACAAGATCAAAAAATCGACAGGGAGCAAAATAATCAAAAGACTTTGTATTCAACAGGAAGGGACTCATTTTGAGCATTTGATAAATTGATTAATTTTGTATTAAAAATATAAAAATTCATGGTCTTCCTTTTATTTGTGACACTATGTGATTTAGCAAAAAAATAACCTTATGATGAAACCTATCGATCGGTATGATAAAGCTCCTGTAGCTTTATCATACCGATTATTTTTCTCATGTAACGGGTTCGATTCCCGGTTCAACCATGTAATTATTTAAATATCCATGAATGCAGTTTTAATTGTTTTTTAAATTCAAATAATGTCTTCTTTCAGTAAAATGTTCCATCTACAAATTTCAAGGTACTTTCTCTCCATGTGGCATATCCGTGGGACGCCCTGTATAATGTGACTGCTCGAAACCGCAAGAAACTTCAAGGGCTGGTCAGGTCAAGTGTTTTAAACATGACAAAATTGACAAAAAGGAATTCGTGTTTTTTCATTGTTAATTAAATAATTCATTTTGTGAATTTTAATTGGATAGTCTTTGAGTATCTAATTTATTTTAAATATGAAAAATACGCACATTTCGTAATAGGAAAATATATGCAGACTAACGTAGGTACTTATCGCCCGGCTGACGCGGACGGGTTAACGACCGGCCGCTGCTCGCGCGTTGTAAATAATCGTTATTTTTAATTGTGCTATTGTAACTAACTAATTATAATACATCGTATATAACAAAAGTAGGCCAATTATGCAATATAACGCGACAGTGCAAATATGTATTAACATCATAATAAAAATTGCTTGTACCCGTGTTATATACGCTCTTAATTTTTATTCGATTTAATGAAATTACGGGTGAGTTCCACCCATGAAACTGAATAACTTTCCCCAAGAAACCTATGTGCAAAAATGACAAAAAAATTTCGACCTCCCATACAAAACTGACCGATCAGCTGACGACAATAATGGGAGGTCGAAATTTTTATGTCGTTTTTGTTCATAGGTTTCTAGGGAAAGTTGTTCAGTTACATGGTAGTTTCACGGGTGGAACTCACTCTTAATTTCATTAGACGAATAAAAAATTGGGTGTATAATAAATAAAAATAAAATAAAATAACATACATACGACTATTATCCCCGAAGGGTTAGTCAGTGACAAGGCAATTAGGACCGCAAAAGTAAGCCTCTGCCATAGTCCACTTTTCACCGAATAGCGACTGCACATGTGCTCAGCGTGACAGGTGGTGAGCCCACCGCCGCTCTATGCCGGTGAATGTATGTGCAATCTTGAGTCGTTAGTCGCCTTTTACGACACCCAAGGGAAGAGAGGGGGTGGTAGTCTGGTACTGTCTTTCATCGCTACGCGAAAAGGTTAAATAAAATGATTGATTTACAAGTATACTTATTGGGTCCGCCATTTAGTGTAGCCCGTGTTTGGAGACTCACTAACTATGCATTAAATAAACACAGCGAGGTATCATTCTTATCTATCTTAGAGGGGCCTGCAGAGGTCTACCTCTCGCAGCAGCCGTCGATAAATTGGGATCTTTTGTGCAACCCCGACCTATCACTTTGTTTTCTAAGTGAAAATGACTGCAATAGGCTTGGCAATGTCTCTGAGAACGAAGAGCTTATCATCTTGAAGTTTCTGGTAAGCTGATCCAAGGAGACTCATCCTTTTCCTAGCAACGGAGTCACAGTCACACAGTAAGTGTTGCATGCACTCCGTTTTCTCTCCACATGCCCTGCACAAATGGTATCGTTAGTATCATTCATTGCATACACCATTAATTTTTATTTGTTTTATTGCAATTAAGGGTGATTTCCACCCATGAAACTGAACAACTTTCCCCAAGAAACCTATGTGCAAAATTTCGACCTCCCATAAAATTGTCGTCAGCTGATCGGACAGTTTTGTATGGGAGGTCGAAATTTTTTTGTAATTTTTGCACACAGGTTTCTTGGGGAAAGTTGTTCAGTGACATTTGTGAAACTCACCCTTCATTTCATTAAAACAAATAAAAATTAAGGGTGTAGGTATACATACATAGAAAAGTGAATCATGAATACAGTTACAGAGAAAACAAGCTTAGAGAAAAAAACATTTTGAGAGTAAATGAAGCAAAGGATGTGTTTCAGGCATCGATTCGCTTTCAGGATCGTGGGCAATTTAAAGTTGTGGTCTGTGCTTACTGCTCACCCCGACGGGAACTAACCACATACATACATGCTTAAAGTATGTATGTAAGTGAAACGAAACGCAAGTTGGTATAAGAGAAAACAAAACGCAAGTGAATGAGTGACGATGAGTGAGACGATGTATGAGTAGAAAGTATGAACGGAAAGGACTGGGATTCGTATGGAAGGCGTGTGCGTGCGTGGTCGGAGTACCTAGTAATTTTAACTAAGAGACTGTATCGTGTATTGGAGAGCGAATAAAAAGAAAGCTGCTAAATTATATTCATTACTTTGCTGCATACCAACCAAGCAAATTTGAGGCACCGCTTTTTCCGTATATTTAAATTCTAGTGAGGAATTGGGTTGTCCTAATTTAATATAGAATTGTTATAGAATTATTTGATACCATATATTTGATTATACTATGCATCGTCATCAGCCTATAAACGTCCCACTGCTGGGCACAGGCCTCCCACGTGGACAATGCACGAGGGGATATTGGGCCATAACCCACTACGCTGGCCCAAAGCGGGTTGGTGGGTTACTATGCATAGTAATAGATAATATATCGTGGTGGTTTCGCTGGAAGGATACTTCACAGCGCAACCACTTTCAATAACAAAATAGATTTTTTTTAAGTAGAACTAGAATTTTATAGCCATTTTATAGATTTTATGGAGTAACCTAAACTAGTGAAATCAAAAGTGGTTTCGCCGGGGAGCATGACGTCTAGAATTTTGGATTTTCATTTTCCACACGTATGTATGTAATTATAAGAATAAACTCAATTCTTTACAAAAATCGTGTAATGTAATTAAAATCAAGTATTTTACAACCTAAAAGCGCGGTAGCACAACTGTCAAACTTCGGCAACTAGTGCGGTATCTAATCTTCATCTAACAGTAGTAGGTAGGCATGGTTATAAGAATATTTGCTTATTTTTTGCTTGGTTGGTATGTACCTACGTATTACTCTGACTTCATAAAAATAAGGTATCCTAGTACCTTAATGCTGTAATAGTCTTCGCACTTCGTTGAGCGCACTCCGGCGGGCGCTCTAACCGTTCCGTGGCTTGGTGAAATTTTACTCTGATGGCTCAGAGCGTAGTTTCATCCGTTCTGTGGCTCAGAGCGCAGCAACCAAACAACCATCAAATCGGATGGTTGTTTTTCACTCTGACAGCTATTTAACGTTTTTATCATTGTTAAAGTGTCAAATTTTGCAATTTAAGTCAAAACATCTCGAAAAATTCGGCTTGTTTGTTTCGTATTGTTTTACTTTTTAATAATTATTTTTAAATATTGTATAAAAGTGGAAAAAATGTAGACAAAAGAAGAATTTTCTCTCGTTTTGGACAGGAATACTTCAGAAGAGGTTATAAAAACAACTCGATCGTTCCGTAGCTCGGTTGCAACTCAAACGAGTTAAGCTTTAACCAAACAACTACACCCAGAACGACGGAACGCACTCTTGACCACGACAGCATAACGATCATTCCAATGCCGCCATCAATCTTATTACAGTGACAAGTAAATAGTCTGTTTCACAATTAACGCGACAAGGGGAGAATTACAATGGAAGGCTCTTAATCGCCAAGTAAAGAGGTCATGAATAATTCATGGGCTATAATGACTAAATTAGGGTCCGAAATGTATAAAGTCGCCGTGTGATGTTACAAACGCTGTTGACTTGGGGATATATACTTACCTACCTACGCGTTGCTCAAGTTATTAACCCTTTATATAAAGAGCGGTTTCAGTCTAGTGTTTTTTCGGCGAATATAAGCTCGTTCTGGAAGCGCATGAAGGCGCGTATGCCATGTTCTTTTGTATTATGTACTTATGCAGTTGTATAATTATTTACTAATGTATGTATGTACTTATGTAGGTATTTATGTAGGTAACCACGCTGTGTTGCAGCACGATGTGGGCTGGCTCGCCCGGCTTAATACTCTCTCACGGAATATCGGCGTTAACCCCTCAGGCCCCAAGCGGTCGCATGAGACCGCACCTACAAAAACACACATGACTTTGTACCGTGTTTTCATAGACTTACAGACTAATTTAGTATGAATAAGTTTGGTTATTTCGGTTCTGTGGTACATCTTATCCATTGTTATCGCAAAATATCGCATAATATGTGCTCGATTCTGTCAAATTTGTGTCCCCTCCTCGGACCAAGTCCCCTCAGTCTTGGAAATTTTTTGACACAATTTTTGGCGCAACTGTCAACGTCAAATTTGACAGAATCGAGCATAGACAATGCGATATTCCAATTGCTTTTTCTTATAGATTTTAAATAATGGCTTTGTGCGGTCAGCACATTTAGCCAGTGTCAACCTATAGGTACATCGCTGGTGTCAAGTTAGATATTAAAGTGAATATTTTTTTCATTGCATAATGTAGATGATAATGAGTAATACTGAACGTTTAATGGTAAATTGTACTTCGACGTTGCATCCTCGAGATTTATATTCACAAGGTAGTCCACTCTTCAATGTACCATGCATCCAGCACATATTAAGAACTACCTAAAAGAAATTTTATTAAAAAAAAACATAAAACGTTACCCATAGAATAGACACAGGCGCCATCTAGTGAATACCAACCGAGTGCACGAGTTTGTCACCCGCGCTGTCATCGTCATTCGCTTTTCGTGTTCGGGCATCCGCACATCGTTACCCTAAAAGTGTTTTGTGTAGCAAAAAACTATGTGCAAAAGGAAGCATGGATAATCATTATATACGCATGTGGAAAAACTGCGTAAACGACGATCGCCAAGTAAATCAGGTCAGTCAGTGTTTTAAATATTACATTTTGTCGATGTTAAGATTAAATTACAAAGACAAACGATTTTTTAAAAACTATGTGATTCGTTAGCGAATATACGATTCAGAACCTCTAGTGAGACATTCAAAGTAGAAACGTTATTGAAATATATTTCATAGTACGTTTCCTTCTTAATTTCGATTAATACTTTCGCTAGTGCCTTTGTGGTTACCCACATTTTTTGACTTTTTAACTATTTATCGATTTACAAGAATACATAAGACGTTTAGCTTTTTTAAATAATAATAATAAGTAAAAAACACATAAGTAGTACCGTGAAGTGATTACGGTCAGTGCTAGTATGAAATCTAGTATCGTGACGAGATTACGATCGATATTAGGGGTACCTACCCTATGCTGTGACGCGATTACGGTAGTTCTATTCTTCGGTCATTCCTTCCAAATGACTCTTTGTTTGTGCGAGGCAGTAGTTACCTACATTCTATTATTTTTTTTACTAATCTTTTTATTGGAGTGTTTTTTTGTGTGCAAGTGATTTCTACAAAATCTTACAGTTCCGCCTTACATACTGCACACTTATGTAGTACCGTGACGTGATTACGGTCAGTGCTAATATGACATCTAGTATCGTGACGAGATTACGATCGATATTACGGGTACCTACCCTTATGTAGTACCGTGACGTGATTACGGTCAGTGCTAATATGAAATATAGTATCGTGACGTGATTACGATCGATATTACGGGTACCTACCCTATGCTGTGACGCGATTACGGCAATTATATTCCTCGGTCATTCCTTTCAAATGACGCTTTGTTTGCGCGAGGCAGTACCTACATTCTATTTTATTTTTTACTAATCTTTTTATTGGAGTGTTTTTTTGTGTGCAAGTGATTTCTACAAAATCTTACAGTTCCGCCTTACATACTGCACACTTATGTAGTACCGTGACGTGATTACGGTCAGTGCTAATATGACATCTAGTATCGTGACGAGATTACGATCGATATTACGGGTACCTACCCTTATGTAGTACCGTGACGTGATTACGGTCAGTGCTAATATGAAATCTAGTATCGTGACGCGATTACGATCGATATTACGGGTACCTACCCTATGCTGTGACGCGATTACGGCAATTCTATTCTTTGATCATTCCTTTCAAATGACTTCGTTTGCGCGAGGCCTCTCGCCTACCACAAGGCTTAGTGACTCCGATTTCAATAAAGAACCGTAAATAACGGACGTATATAAATCTAATATTGAAAAAGACTTACGATCTGTCATGACCGTAGCACAAGTACACAGTCCGGATCTTACCCAGACCATCCAGGACGCTAGCGATACCTAGTCGTAATAATCCAAGCGCAGCAGAGGAGTTGCCAGTTGTAAATCCAATATCGTCGGATTTTCTTGACGTTCGTGGAGTTTCTAAAGTGAAGGAGGTACCATTGGGACCCAAAATACCAGAAGAGGTCTCTAAACGCTGGGGAAATCCTCATAGATGGTATGAACAAAGATAACAAAAAAGAACGGTTAGCAACAACTTTGATACCTGTTTGAAGTTGGCCAAATTATGCTGCATTTACATTATGAAAATACCATGAATAGAAAAATGCTTACAGTACCTGCCTACTCTTGATAAAAATTTTTTGTCAATGACACAAGATGTTAAAAGAGACGCACACTCTTTTGGACAAAATTTGGGAGAAAAGATAGAAGCTGCTAAGGCCGCTGACAAATCTGGTTTGCAAATACGGAATACTAACAACATTGTACCGTCAACTTCACTAAGAACTACGTCGCCCAGCAGGGAAAGTGGCAAGACCCATCCAAGCAACAAGGTCATGGGTTGCCAGGCCGGGTGGGAGCAAGCAAAGATTCCAGTATCCACCTCCGAGGCGATCAGCGCAAGCACCGACGTCCGCCCGCTATCACACCACGACAGCAGTGAGACCGTCATACAGACCTATGTTGCGTAAATAACAACCAAGGTAACCATACACGCTGGTCGTATAATTTTTTTTTTGTTGACACATGGTGTTCAATCGCAAATGACCCGGTAGTCTGACAGTAAGTTACGGGTTACAAAATACCATTTAATAATACTGTAAAGCAAGCTACTGAACCTATCACTCCTAACTTTTCTTCGGCTGAAATAAGTAAGTTAATGACAGCTATATCCGACTTGTGCCAGTCAGGAGTAATATGCATATGAGAGGATGTCAAAGACCAATTTATTTCTCCCATATTCTTAACACCTAAAAGTGATGGATCGTCCAGATTTATCTTGAACCTAAAATCATAGAATAAAGCTGTCGCCTCATACCACTTTAAAATGGAGGACATACGGACAGCAAGCAAATTATTGTTCCAAGACAGTTATTGGCCAATGTTGATATCAAAGACGCGTATTTTTTCTTTAGTTCCTATTGATGAAAACTACAAAAAGTATTTAAGGTTCAAATTTTTGAGACACAAACCGGACCTACCGTTTGGACTTAGTTCAGCACCTTATTATGTCTTTACGAAACTCATGAAACCGGTCTATCTACCGGATTTATCTTAGAAACAGAGGTTTTTTAATTCTAATTTATTTAGATCTTGTGCCTTGGTCATTCTTATGAAGAATGTAAAAGTTTTGTTCTCGAAACTGTTTGTTTATTACAAAATCTAGGCTTTGATAAAAACTTCAAAAAGAGTAGCTTGGAACCACAAAAGACTAGAAAATTTCTCGGTTTTGAAGTAAATTTAGAAAATATGTGTTTGCAATTGCCTATAGGAAAACGAAAACGCATTCTTGAACAAATAAATATCAATAGAATGGGTGGAGTACAATAAGTTCCTTTAAATAATATCACTTGTCGTCTATGGCAATGGTGCGAGAAACGCAAAATATTTGTCTTTGCATCCTACATAAAATCTAAAGATAACTTCGAGGCGGATAAGGAGTCACGGCGTATGAATATCAATACAGAATGGCAAATGTCGGCACCTGTTTTCGAAAAAATTGTTCAATCGTTTGGGACACCTCTTAAAGATCTCTTTGCTACTTACCAAAATTATAAATGCAATAAATACGTCTCATGGCAACGAGACCCCTATGCCTTTGACATAGATGCATTCACCTTAAATTGGAATATATTTTATTTTTATGCTTTTCCCCCATTCTCGCTCATATTAAAATGCTTCAGGAAAATAATTAACGACGAAGCCACTGGTGTACTAGTCGTATCGTATTGGCCGAGTCAACCCTGGTATCCCCTACTTAGCTCAGTAGCTCACCACCAATATACTTCGGCCTAAGTGACGATATGTTATTATCACCTTTCAGGACCCAGCACCCCCTTTGCAAGAAACTTATCCTGGTAGCATACAAATTATCAGAAAAGCATTTCAAAGACAATCGTTATGTAATGAAACCATCGAGGTGTTGATTTCCTCATTGTCTACATCCTCACTAAAACAATACAATGTCGTTTTTACGGAATGTTGGAGTTATTGTGATATTTATAAAGTTGATTTCTATAACTCCCCACTTCCAATTCTATCAAAATTCCTTACGGTCAACTGTTAACAGCAAAAATTGGTTGTATTTCATTTAATATGAATCGTTCTGCTCTAGCTATTTAGGGCAAACGTTATAGTGAAGCTGATTTAGTTGTTCGATTTTTTAAAGGTATTTACAGGACTAAATCTAGTCATCCGAAATATTCGGAGACGTGAGATCCAAAGATTGTAATCGATCACTTTAGTAATTTATATCCAAATGAGAAACTTGCTATGGAGTTTATTACTAAAAAATTAGTAACTCTGCTCGCATTGTCAACCGCACAACGAGTACAGACGTTATCTTCGAATTTCTTATTTAAAATTAAATAATAACTATGTCGAAACCATTGTGGATGATTTAATTAAAACATCTGTTCCAGGGAGACGACCGCCTTGTTTATTTATACCATTTTTTCTAAATAAGATTGAGATCTGCCCTGCAAAAACATTACTGTCCTACTTAGATATAACTAAAGTTTACAGAGATAAACCTAGAACGGAAAGGTTATTGCTCACCTGAAGCCTATTCATAATGCAACTAGTTCTACATTAAGTCGTTAGTTTAAAAACATCCTATTTAACAGCGGTATTGACACTTCTTTATTCTCAGCACACACGTGTAAGACACGCGTCCACTTCCACCTCGGCAGCAAACAGAAAAGGCCTTTCAATAACTGCAGGATGGACTGGTAATTCTCTGGTGTTTGCACGGTTTTACAATCGACCCCTTACCATTGAGAATGACGATAATGCCTTTGCAGCTGCTATTTACATTGATTAATTTCTAGCTTATCATTCATTATAATATATCATACTGGTTTGTACTAATATGGTACCTAATTATATTTAATCGGTTATACTCGTAAATACTTAATTATAATAGTTGAATTAAATCATATAGGTACTTAAATTATTTCGCAAAATTTGTGTTCTAAACATCTACCTTGTGAATATAAATCTCGAGGATGCAACGTCGAAGAACAATTGATGGTTAAACAAACTTACCTGAAGTGAAGTTTGACCGTAATTGTACGAGACGTTGCATCCGAAGAGATTTATATGAAGATCCCTCCCTTCCCTTACATGCTGGCCCCATATAAATTAATTTTGCAAAAAAGCTCTAAAATGAATGACGATGACAGCGCGGGTGACAAACTCGTGCACTCGGTTGGTATTCACTAGATGGCGCCTGTGTCTATACTATGGGTAACGTTTTATGTTTTTTTTTAATAAAAATTCTTTTAGATAGCTCTTAATATGTGTTGGATGCCTGGTACATTGAAGAGTGGACTACCTTGTGAATATAAATCTCTTCGGATGCAACGTCTCGTACAATTACGGTCAAACTTCACTTCAGGTAAGTTTGTTTAACCATCAATTATATTCCCCCAAACCCCTTGAGACTCAATAAAGCTGTGGGACTTTATTGAGATCTCACACGGACTTCTTGAGAGTTTTGAAAAGTGATGTTGCATTGTTTTGTTTTATTTGCCAACACTCATGCACTGTTGGCGCTTAAGGCACCAACATGCGGCGGAGGGAAATGATAAAATAGGATAGCTGGGGCTTACTTGGTTCGGGCTGGAGCTGGTTGGGGCTGAAGGCAGCTGGCGCTCTAGGCGCGGGGTCGCAGGCTTGAAGGCGGCAACACACAACACAGTTCACCCAGGGCACTGGTCGGTGGCGTTTAGGGGTAGTTGAGCTGGTAAACAAAGCGCTCTCACTGCACATACACTTAACACATGTTTGGCGTGTTCACGAGCTGATTTCTTGCGCGCGCGCGCGTGGGTTCGCCTGGAACGCTCTAAGCACACTGCGTGGGCGACCGCGCGATCCCGCGGTCTAGGAGGTTCGTCTTGTATATTTGTCACCTCGCTCTGATTGGCCGATCATTCGTTGCACATTCGTTGCACCAATATGCACTTTAATTGACTGGCGCAGTGACGGTTATCCGTTGCGCTGTGGCGCAAACATCTTCCCGGGCCCCAGAGGGTAGGAGGGGGGGGGGGGGAAGGAATGGAAGTTAAAGGGGGACTACAGCCCCGATTCGTGCTGTGTTGAGTTAATGTCGAGTGGGTGTGTATATGATGAGCTGAGAGGAATGCACGTGTGTGACTGTATGAGTAAGATCGTGCACTGAGCACAGCAACAAATAGGCACAAAAACAACAACAAAAAAGGGCTGTACACTGGGCATACCATCATGTAGTCACGTGAGTCGTGCACTGAGCATAATGGCATATAGGCACAAAACAACAACAAAAAGGGCTGTACACTGGGCATGCCATCATGTAGTCACTTGAATCGTGAACTGAGCATAATGGCATATAGGCACAAAACAACAACAAAAAGGGCTGTACACTGGGCATACCATCATGTAGTCACTTGAATCGTGAACTGAGCATAATGGCATATAGGCACAAAACAACAACAAAAAGGGCTGTACACTGGGCATGCCATCATGTAGTCACTTGAATCGTGAACTGAGCACAATGGCATATAGGCACAAAACAACAACAAAAAAGGCTGTACACTGAGCACGATAGCATACAGGCACAAAAACAACAACAAAAGGCTGTGCACTGAGCACGATAGCATACAGGCACAAAAACAACAACAAAAAGGCTGTGCACTGAGCACAATAGCATACAGGCACAAAAACAACAACAAAAAAGGCTGTGCACTGAGCACGATAGCATATAGGCACAGAAAAGCGCAATGCGCGCTGTGGCGCAAAGAGCAAAGGCGCAATAAAAAGCGACCGCAATAGAAGCAAATAAAAAGCAGACTGCATGTGTGTATGTGCTGCAGGCTGATGTGTGGGTGCACGTGTGTAGAAGTACTATGCTCTTGTGGTGAGCACGCACGAGATTGAGTCGATTGCCAAGGCAAAAATTAAAAGCAGAAAAAATATAAAATTAACACGAGCGAAAAAATAAAGCACGCTATTTGGCACGCGTGGTGAGCATGCACGAGATCTGAGCCGATTTAACACGACACGACCATAAAAATTTCATTACAAAATAAAGCGGGAAAAACAACAATATCGTCGTCTAGACGCGGGTGTGTTATACGTAACTAAAGTTATATGTGCAACCTAATTAGTAAGTAAAAATATAACACGAATCGAACACTGTTCTTGGAACACGTTCTTAATTTATTTTTGTAGGTAGGTTAATAATATTTCGCAATGCACTTTGCAACGTCTATCGTGCAGAAAGGGTCATGTAAGGTAATGAAATTAGGAATGTTACGCGATAAAATTTAAAAATCAGAAATTAAAATTAAGCTACGTGATAACTACGAAATATGAGTAAATATTATTTTAACGGGTCGAATGACCAACATGTAATGAAATAGTTAATGGGCTGAAATAGTTATCCTATATATATATAATAGCGGACTGTATTACCAATGTGGGGCTACGGTAACATGTACCTACTCCTGCGACCCCTGATGCGGCTGCTGTGCATGCGCGGACGCATGCAGCGTTCTGTCGGTGGGTCGCTTTGCCGGAGTGTCCCGCAGCTGGGGCGGAAGCCACCGCGCCGCCGATTCCGGCTGGTAATGCTGCGTGGCGTCGTCCGGTCGGTGAAGGGACGTGTGGTGGTCGGCGATGCCACACACTCTGCATGCCTTCACCGACTTACATTCGTCCGGGTAATGTGGCCCGAGACAGCGGGGACAGCGCTCGCGCGACACCACAAAATCCCACCGGCCCTGCGTCGGCTGGGCATTGTAGGTAGCGCACGCTATTAATCTATGCCCCCTAGTCCTGCAGTAAGGGCAGTAGGGGGTGTTTGGGCTGGCGTGCATTGTGTGGGTGTTGTGTGCAGTTGTGTAGGCGTGTATGGGTGGCGGCACGAGTCGAGGCAAAAAAAATGAAGTAGTGGACTGTATGTATCCGGCTCGTAGGATCAAAAATGTTGGCGCTTAAGGCACCAACATGCGGCGGAGGGAAATGATAAAATAGGATAGCTGGGGCTTACTTGGTTCGGGCTGGAGCTGGTTGGGGCTGAAGGCAGCTGGCGCTCTAGGCGCGGGGTCGCAGGCTTGAAGGCGGCAACACACAACACAGTTCACCCAGGGCACTGGTCGGTGGCGTTTAGGGGTAGTTGAGCTGGTAAACAAAGCGCTCTCACTGCACATACACTTAACACATGTTTGGCGTGTTCACGGGCTGATTTCTTGCGCGCGCGCGCGTGGGTTCGCCTGGAACGCTCTAAGCACACTGCGTGGGCGACCGCGCGATCCCGCGGTCTAGGAGGTTCGTCTTGTATATTTGTCACCTCGCTCTGATTGGCCGATCATTCGTTGCACATTCGTTGCACCAATATGCACTTTAATTGACCGGCGCAGTGACGGTTATCCGTTGCGCTGTGGCGCAAACATGCACGTTCACGAATACTTAAAAGTAAATAATCCACCATTATTTCACTTTAGGGGCGCTTTCTAATATAGGCGTTTTAATCGCGCGACTGCATTGCTGCAGTAACACGACTGGGTATGCGTGACAGCCGCGTAACTTCCGCGCAACAGAAGCGCGAGTGCTTCGGTCCGAGGTTGTGGTGGCGGATATGCCGCGTAGTCGGCGTTAGATCAGTGTTGCGAGCGCATCTGTAGAAAGTTGCAAATTACTTACGTCATAACATGTTTGACTTATTTATGTTTGATACCAAAATAATAAACGCAGAAGAATGATGAAATACCGTTAAAATCCATATTGGAAATGAGATAGTCGCCCCCACGTTCAACGCGCGTCTGCAGCGCGACTGTGAAGCGCGGCTGTCGCTAGCGCCGCCGGGGCGTCGCGACTTAGCCGCGCTACAGCCGCTGTAGCACGTAGTATAAAGGTATTCGATGTACAGCGCCACAGCCGCGCGACTAAAACGCCTTTATGTGAAAGCGCTCTAACATTCGACAAAACATAAATTATAGAAAATAAAACAAAACTGCAGACATGACGCTTCACTTTCCCGCCAAGAAGTCTTTCATATCTAGATGTAGATTAGTATCAATTCGTACTCTTTGTGAATCTGGGGATCTGGCTGGGGATCCTTTGGGGAGGCCTTTGCCCAGTAGTGGACGTCTTCTGGCTGATGATGATGATGATGATGACACTTTGGGAGTGCGTTTCACTTCGGTCGTTTTATCTAAGGTTTTATCTCAGAATATTAACTAAAGCATAGGAGTGCTATGACATTTGAGTGTGCACTCCGTTTGGTCACAATGATTGATCTGTCGGCGGCCATTTTGCAATATGGCGCTTAATGTCGATCTACTTCCGCATTACTTCCTGTTTATGTCCGGTCTAGGTATAATGACGATTTCCGTAAAATTTTGTATGGAGACCACATGGAGACTTTATAAAAAACCTATAGCACTGGAATCTTTATTAAATAAGTTAGACATTTGACGTTTTTGGTAACTTATTTTGTCTCTTTTCTTTGGACATCGAAAAGTGCTTCGAAAGACACGTAGAGCCGTTGTAATAAAATAAAAAATTGTGTAAAATTTGGATTTTACTAAGGATTTTACTATGAAAAGAATTGTTACAAATTTTAACAATCTTATTTGTTAGATGACATGGTCAAGAAGAAGCTTCTTCTATGAGAAAAAGGAGTTAAATATGGTGAAGCCACACGTATATAATAAATTAAAATAATAAAAGTTAGTATTACAAGTATAAAAATATAAAGCTGCTATAAAATATAAAGTTACTATTCATGTTCATGTTGTGTACCCGAACACCGTCGGTTGTAACCGTGTCGCGTCGCGGTGAAAGAATACTACCACCCCCTCTCTTCCCTTGGGTGTCGTAAAAGGCGACTAACGGACTAAAGACTGCACATACTTCCAAAAGCATAGAGCGGCGATGGGCTCGCCAGCTGTCACGCTGAGCACATGTGCGTCGCTATTTGGTGAAAAGTGGACTATGGCAGAGGACTGCTTTTGCTGTCCCCCATTGCCTAGTCTCTGACTAACCCTACGGGAATACCTAATAGTCGTGATTATATGTATGATTATATATAAACTTAAACTTAAATAAACTTTCCTACAATCACACCAATTAACTAGCCCAAGAGAAGCTTCTATAAGAAACTCGTTAAATGGTTACTACACAACGGATAAACATACTTAAAATATTTAAATACGTACTTTATTATACATAGAAAACACCCAGACCCGAGACAATTTATAAAAATAATAATTTCTAAATTGACCCGACCGGGGATCGAACCCGGGACTTCAGAGATGGCGACACCATGAAAACCGGTGTACAAACCACTCGACCAAGGAAGTTGTCAAAATATGTCCTGGTTGTTGTCGTAACATGGCAGCCGTTGAAGCCAACCAACCCGGAATGGGCCTGCGTGGTGGGTTATGATATGATGTCCCAACCTCAGTGGGACGTTTATAGGCTGATGATTAAATTAAAATTGTTTACTCTCACACCCTTCGACCAACAATACAACTGTTGATCGGAGCTCACACCAATCATCTAGATCTAGACCAAGATAAGTATTTTTTTGAAACTCGTTAAGATGGTAAGATAACGGATAAACATAGAAAAAAACACCCAGTCGAAATCAATTAAGAAAAATGTAAAAATAAATAAATAAGTTAAACAGTTTTATTAAAAATAAAGATAATGATGATGTAGATAATGTACTAAAAGCTACAAAATAATTGAAAATTAATTATAAATAAAAACGTGGGTCGCGCGAATTATACAGGTTATGCGATTTTATTTTCAAGTTTTTGGTTTTTTTTTTACAATTTTCTGTATACTGCTTACTAGTCAAGCCCTTTCATTTGATACCCGAAATACCCAAAATGTGGTGGTTAAACAAAAAAAATGGAATCTACCATTTATATATAGGCGGCCATTTTGGATTTACAATGATACTGAATATACATAATTGTATTGTCATCAGAACTAAAGGTGTGTCAAATCGGTCAACAGGAAGGGGGCAAAATTTTAAGTAAGTACTAAATTTGACCCTACATCAACAACATCAACAAACAGGTCAAGCTCACTAAAATCGTTTAAAAACAGATTTTCTCTAAATTGACCCGACCGGGAATTAACCCCGGGACCTCAGAGATGGCGCGACGCCTGACCCGGCGTGCTACCACTCGACCACGGAGGTCGATGATGATGATGAACTTAAAACTGGTGTTTACTGAGTAGAACTTACTGATTTGCTTGCATGACTGCGGTTGGTTACATGTCCTAATGGTAGGCCCAATATCCTTCACTAGATTCCTGATATTGGCCGATTTTTGCTATACCACCACCAGCCCCCTTACTCTTGAAACCGATCGCTATTGGATCGGATTGGTATTGTGAATTTTTGTATTTTTAAGTTACCACACCAGCGCTAATTTGGATTCATATTGGGTGAACTAAATGGCATTGAGTTTTGTATTTTTTTCACTCAATAACCACGCAATATGTATCCATATTAGCTCTGGTGTCGTAACTTAGGAGTACGAAAATTCACAATACCAATCCGATCCAATAGCGATCGGTTTCAGGAGTAAGGGGGCTGGTGTTGCAGAGGAAAAGCAAATAAAAAAACAAACACACAGATTCACGACTATTGTCCCCAAAGGGTTAGTCAGAGACTAGGCAATGAGGACCGCAGAAGCAGTCCATTACCTTAAAAAAAAAAAAAAACTTTTATTTCAGACCATGGTCCATATTCACAAATTACAAATTCAAATACAATAAAAATTACATATTAATACATTAAATTAATTAATTAAATTACACCACATTATAATTATTAATTAAATTAGCTGACATTAAAATTGAACAAATAAAATAAAATAAAGTATTTAAGTTAGTAACAATACACTTACAACTATGTTAGTAATTAAAATAACAAACAGAATGCAAACATCCCGACCCGGAGACTCACAGGCCTGCATGTAAGACATGAAATTCAGTGAACCTCCGGAAGACAGCTGCATCCATCCTGTCAGCTATCATCTTCAGGATCATGTTGCTGCTTCCTTTAAATTGGCCCCTTTCATAGTCCGTCTCACTAAATAGGTGGTGATAGGTGGTGAGTCCATCGCCACTCTATGCAGTTTATTTATTTATTTAAAAAAGGACATCCAACATAGCATACGTCAACACGTTATTTTCTTACATTACGAACCTTATGTTTATTACACTGGTGTTGCTCCAATTAAAGGATGCCACGGCATGCATAAACATCAAAAAAATATTATTAAAAAAGTATCTTAAAACTAGACTATACAAAGCAAAAGCTTAAATAAATGTGAATCTATGTTCTATTATTTATTACTATATTTATTAGTGAAAAATGTTTACACAACCGACTTGAATTTATAAATCGGATTAGACATGTCAGCATCAATAGACACTGCAGAGCATCGTGACAAGTGATTATATTGGGACTGTATACGATTGATGGTAGGAAAAATGTTGAATGTATGTGCAATCTTTAGTCCGTTAGTCACCTTTTACGACACCCGAGGGAAGAGAGGGGGTGAGTAATCTTTTAGTGAGCAGCTATACCACAGAGCTGTTCACAAACATCCGACCGAGATTTACATTCGCAGAAACTAACTCACGTATGAAAGTTTAACACGAACGGACTAGACTTTGTGATACGTGTCGGGCGGCGAGGCGGCGCGAATTGAAGTCAATTAATCAGACAGATTTCTAGGTTGGGTGCCTTTTTCACGGTAACAGTGCAGTGGAAACAGTAGGAGAAGTCAATTTAACTCGTTGCTTGCCGCTCGTGGTCCCGAACCATCTCTATTACATAGAACGAATGGTACTACGTTTTTTAGTGGGTAGGCCTCCTCTTTCCCCGTCAAGATCTTCTCTGGGCGAGAGAGGGGAGGAGAGTGTATGCGTAACACTACCTTTTACCTATTTGGATAAAAAGGAGAAATAAATTTTTCGTTCACCAAATTCTTTGGGATACAAACAAAACTGTTACACACGTTCTTTCCACGTTCTACACGTTCAACCTACCAATCATAAAATTTAATTTACTACTCTGTCAAGAAAGTACCGGGAAAAGATCAATAATACACAAAATGTTAGTTATTCATCCAAATTTATTTTATCGCCTTTAAAGTATGCTCCTTCAGAAACGATACACTTACGCCAACGAATAATCCAATCATCAAAACATTTTTTAAACGCTTTTTCAGGAATTGAGTTCAGTTCTCGCCGCGAATTCTCCTTTATGTCTTCTACCGATTGAAAACGGGTGCCACGAAGTGGTAATTTGAGTTCAGGAAAAAGAAAGAAGTCGGCTGGTGCCATATCTGGTGAATAAGGTGGTTGCTCCATGATATTTGTTGAGTTTTTGGTCAAAAATTCGTTCACAATGATGGCCTTGTGCGAAGTCGCATTATCGTGGTGCAAAATCCAAGAATTTTCTTTCTACAAATTTGGCCGTTTTCGTCGAGTTTGCTCTCTTAGACGCCGCATAACGCTCAAATAATATTCTTTATTTACCGTTTGACCTTCCGGCAAGAATTCAGAGTGCACAACACCGCAATTTGACTTTGACTTTTGATCGACTTTGGCGTGGTTTTTTTGGTTTCGGTTCAGTCGGAAGGCGCCACTCCGAAGCTTGTTGACTAGTTTGCATGTCAAACTCGTAAACCCACGTCTCGTCACCAGTAACAATGCGTTGCATGAATGTTGGGTCGGAATTGACTCGTTCTAGCATGCCCTCAGCGACTCTTATGCGATTGAGTTTTTGGAGAAAATTCAGGTCTTTTGAGACTAGCCGAGCGGGGATTATTCGTCTTAGGACAGATTCTGGTTTGGACAGATTCTGTTTAGGTCAGATTCTTTTTACGGCAGATTCTGGTTATGGCAGAAGTAACATTGCCATCAAAAGTAAAAACCACAAAATTTATTAAAAAAATTAGAATTTAAAACCTTGTAATGCTATATTAAAAAAAAACAATATCAAACTAAAAACTCACAACAACACTGACTGGTGAAAGTCTTAGCCAATTATTTTTTCAGGGTTGCAAAAGGTTCAAGACATTCTAGTATGTACACTGATTTCGTTAGACTCAGTTTTTTTATTATATCATTAATACATTTATTTTTTAATATAATTTTATGGTCCACCTGTTACTTGTGCAAGACATTTCATATTTTTTATATTTCTATCCTGCACTGTAGCTTATTTTTTTAACAATTGTATGAAATGATAAATAGTTGGCTTGCGAGGAAATTTCGAATTTACTCTTCGATGCCACCCCTCAATGGAGTTAGTGGTCCTTACGTTTTCACCGTAACAGCTAAACAGAGCTAACAGCTGATTTCCTACGAAGAAGGCACATTTCATACTTTCATTAAATACTTTGGCTATCCAACCTACAATTTCTAAAATATGCCATAACAAGAATCTGCCGTAACAAGAATCTGTCGTAACCAGAATCTGTCCAAACCAGAATCTGTCCTAAGACGAATGAGCCCCGAGTGGTAACATGTTTCATACCCAAGTGATTATTTAAAATAGTACGGATCGACTCGTGAGACACAGAAAGTTCAGGGGCTATCTCTCTCTTTTGCGATGTTAACTTCAGTTGAAGACGTTGATGGCCTTCCAGAGCGAAGCAAATCTTCCATCACATCTCGACTGCTTTTGAACGCTTTGTACCACTCATAAGCACGTGCTTATCTATCTAGCTAGGTCTAGCGTTAAAAAACCACACCCCTTCTGTTGATTAAGGCCGCTTTTCTCAGCTTAAAGCAAGAATGCTTTAATCTCACCAGTTGTTCGCAGTACATTCAGAATCGATGGTCCTGCCTGGTGGTAACAGTTCATAATGAATAATGTCCTTCCAATCCCACCACACACACAGCATCATCTTGTTGCGAGTTAACCCGGGTTTCGCTACAGTCTCCGAAGCTTGACCAGCCTTTGACCACGACCTTTTTCGCACGTTCTTGTAGTCGTGCGTGATCTACTTTTCATTACCAGTTAGCTGCTTCTTCAAAAATGGTTCGGTTTCATTAGATTCACTAATCTTGACAGTAAGAAAAACAAACGAAAATCACACATTTTCCTAATTTGAATTTAGAATTATCTTTTAAAATTTAAAAATTCTAAAATTTAAACTTTTAATGATACCAAAACCAGCCAGATACAAACAGTATAGCCAAAGAGGTTTTATTACAAGTTCATACATAGGTACTACTTGTATATGCAAAAAGACTTTTCCCCCAACCTAATACATATAATCACGGCTATTATCCCCCGAAGGGTTAGTCAGAGACTAGGCAATGAGGACCGCAAAAGCAGTCCTCTGCCATAGTCTACTTTTTACCAAACATGTGCTCAGCGTGACAGGTGGTGAGCCCATCACCGCTTTATGCTGTTGGATGTATGTGGAGTCTTTAGTCCGTTAGTCGCCTTTTACGACACCCAAGGGAAGAAACAGACACAGTTAGGTAACCTACTGTATGTCTCTTGTATACAAGGGCTGGGCTTTTCACGGCATATTACCTAATTTATGACCACCGTCATCCGAGGAGTCGGCACGCCATGAATCATGCTTTGTGCCCGCCTGACAACCTCCTTGGGTGGGGACGTTAAATGTTTTGCGTGTCGAGTTTCTTTGAGAGAAAATATTTATGAAGAAAACGGTGCGGAGTCTAACGAAACAGAATATTTTAATTTTTGAACGTTAATTGCTTGCTGCCTGTAATCACTGCTGGCATGAAAGCGCTTTGTGTAACAATGCACAAACCTTTTGACCACACCGCTGTTTAAGTTAGAGCGTAGGTTTTAGTTCCGAGGTCGTAGGTTCGATTGCCAGCTCCACAGTGCAGTAATTGAGAATTAGGGGTGAGTTGTAAATTATATGTAAGTAATACTTACTTCCTATATATATAATATAATCACGACTATTATCCCCGAAGGGTTAGTTAGGTTAGAGACTAGGTTAGACACCGGTGGTGAGTCCATCGCCGCTCTATGCTGTCCGATGTATTGTATGTGCAGTTTTTAGTCCATTAGTCGCCTTTTTTCACCATCCAAGGGAAGAAAGGGGGTGGTAGTATTCTTTCACCGCTACGCGACACGGTTATGGTGTAAATTATATGTAATCATAATAAAATCAATCCCTTTCTTCCATTGGGTGGTGTAAAAGGCGACTAACGGACTAAAAAATGCAAATACATCGAACAGCATAGAGCGGCGTTGGGCTCACCACCGGTCACGCTGAGCACACGTGCAGTCGCTATTTAATGAAAAGTGGACTATGGCAGAGGACTGCTTTTGCTGTCCTGATTGCCTAGTCTCTGACTAACCCTTCGGGGATAATAGTCGTGATTATGTTTTTATTATTGTATTGTATTACATACACCCTTAATTTTTGTTCGTTTAAATGAAATTAAGGGTGAGTTCCATCCATGAAACTGAACAACTTTCCCCAAGATAGCAAAAATTAAAAAAAAAAATCGATTCGATCGTAAAATTCTGTCCGATCAGCTGACGACAATAGTTTTTTTTTTTTTTTATAGCAGAAGGAGGCAAACGAGCAAGCGGGTCACCTGATGGAAAGTAATCACCGCCGCCCATGGACACCCGCAAAACCAGAGGAATCGCAGGCGCGTTGCCGGCCTTTAAGGAAGGAATAGGCTCGTTTCTTGAAGATCCCTAAGTCGTAACGGTCCGGAAATACCGCCGCCGGGAGCTGGTTCCACAACACTGTAGTTCGAGGCAAGAAATTTCTTGAAAAACGCACAGTAGTAGACCGCCATCCATCAAGGCGATGTGGATGGAATGACAGTCGATTGCGTGTAGTGCGGTGAAGGAAATTAGCGGCAGGGATCAAGCCGAACAATTCCTCAGAACACTCCCCATGATATATACGGTACAATATACAGAGAGACGCAACGTCTCTCCGAAGAGCCAGTGGATCGAGCCGACCAGAAATAACCACGTCGCCGACAATTCGAGCAGCTCTGCGTTGAATGCGGTCAAATGGAAGGAGTTGGTATTGGGGTGCTCCAGCCCAGAGATGGGAGCAGTATTCCATATGCGGCCTGACCTGTGCTTTATACAGTTGTAAACGGTGGGCCGGCGTGAAATACTGACCCGCTCTATTAAGCACACCCAGCTTTTTCGAAGCTAATTTAGCTTTACCTTCCAAATGACCACGAAACTGAACGTCACTCGAAATATCGACGCCAAGGATTCCAATAATCGGATTGGTATCAAGGGGAGCTCCCTCAAAGTTCAGAGGTACGACGAAGGGATGTTTTTTCGCGGTAAATGCGCAAACTTGTGTTTTGGAGGGGTTAAAGCGGACTAGGTTATGTCGGCCCCAATCCGAGACATGACTTAACATGTTCTCGGTGTCAGTCACAAGTTTATTCCGGCTCTCGATGACGCTTTCCAGAGAAATATTAGCTCGCCCGGTGTAGAGCGTATCCCCAGTACTGTCATCCGCATAGCAATGAATGCTGTTGTTATGCAGCATGTCATTGATATGCAGAAGAAACAAAGTAGGGGACAACACACACCCCTGCGGGACTCCAGCATTCACGGGCTTTATGTCGGAGCACGAACCGTCGACTGCGACTCTGATGCTACGCCCAGTAAGAAAGCTGGCAACCCATGAACACAATTTCTCAGGAAGCCCGTATGATGGAAGTTTAGAGAAAAGAGCCCTGTGCCATACCCTGTCAAAAGCTTTCGCTACGTCCAAGCTAACTGCCAGTGCCTCCCCTTTACTCTCGACTGCCTCCGCCCATCGGTGAGTAAGGTACACTAAAAGATCACCAGCCGATCGACCGCGACGAAAACCATACTGGCGATCACTTAGTAGCTGGTTCTCTTCTAGGTACCTTAAGAGCTGGCGGTTTATAATGGACTCCATTACTTTGGAGAGTAAAGAGGTAATAGCTATTGGCCTGTAGTTAGACGGATCTGAGCGATCGCCTTTTTTTGGTATCGGGTGCACAAGGGCTGTCTTCCAAGAGCTCGGGACGACGCCAGTGGTGTAAGAGAGCTGAAAAAGGCGCGTTAGAACTGGTGCCAATTCAGGAGCACACGTCCGAAGCACAATGGGTGGAACTGCATCTGGCCCACTCGCCTTATGGATATCAAGGGAAAAAAGAGCCTTACGAACTGACCTTTGCAGGAACTGAACGTTTGGCATTGTACAAGCGCAATGCGGTATGGTTGGTGGAGAGTTTTCCCCATCGTCCAAGGTCGAGTTTGATGCGAAAAGAGAGCCCAAGAGATCGGCTTTCTCCTTTGCAGTATAGGCCAGGCAGTCATCGGTCTTGTGCAATGGTGGTAGGGACGGCTGACAAAAATTCCCTAAGATAGCTTTGGCGAGAGACCAGAACGCACGCGTCCCCGAAGGAAGACGCACTAGCCTCTCGCCAATTCTACCTATGAATGATGACTTCGCCTTGGCGATGTCCTTCTTAAAGGATCTGGCGGCAAAGTTGTACTTCTTTCTGAGCGCACTGGTGTTTGGATCCTTTGATGACACCGCATTAGCCCAGGCTTGGTAATGCTGTCGCTTTTGGCGAGACGCCATTTTGCAGCAACGACCAAACCATGGTTGGGACTTGCCGCCAATGGGAACCACAGAGTTTGGAATGAAAAGTTCCATTCCCTGCAGTATCACATCAACGACAGAGTCAGCGGCGACATCAGGATCATCCAGCGAGAAGCAAACTCGCCACCACGGGTAGGACGCAAAGAAACTTCGCATCCCATCCCAGTCCGCCGACCTATAATGCCAGACTCGACGGCTAGCCGCTGGTTGCGGTTTTGAAGTTTCTGTGAGAGGCACAGTGCTGCGAATCAGACAGTGGTCTGATGAGCCTAGTGGTGCATCAACAGAAACTTGATAGCCGTCTGGGTGCGAGGTCAGCAGAAGGTCCAATAAAGAAGATGCATGGCCCTCCATATCTGGAACCCGTGTTGGCTCGGTTACCAATTGGGACAGACTGTAGGCCAAAGCGAAGTCATGAACGGCTCTACCCGCGTGGTCAGTTGTGCGTGAACCAAGCCATTCGACGTGGTGGGCATTGAAGTCTCCCAATACCACAATCTCGGCCGAGGGGATCCGTTGGAGAAGGGAGTCTGTCGCTGTTTGGACGGTCTCGATGAGTTGGTCAGTTCCGATGTTACCGCTGTGGGACCTATACAGGCACGCGTAGACGCGAGGATGACGTCCGCAGTCGACGTGCAGCCATAAGATGGAGAGGTCCCTATCTTCAAGATTGCCAAGGCGACGAACGCACATATCCTCCCTGACATAGGCACAAACACCGGCTCGTGGCACAAATGCATGTTCCAAGTTGTATCCCGGGTAGCGCAAGTACGAGATGTCAGGAGGGGGGGATATCTGCGTCTCGGTGAGGAAGAGCAAGGCCGGTTTCGCCGTCTCGAGGTGGTAATGGACGGCGCTCAAATTAGAGTGGATTCCCCTGATATTGCAGAAGTCCACGCGAAGCGTAGGAGGGGGTGCCAATTGTCCCGCCTTTCTCCTGCCTGCAGCATGCCTTGGCACGGGCGAACTTTTGCCCTCCCCAGAATACGTAGGGCAGCCTGAGCGAGAACGCTCAGGGGGGGATTCTCCGACACTGGATGTGTCGGTACCCCCCTGGGGTAAATCTAGATTACAGTTCGCTGCCATATCAATTGTGAGGGGGGGGGGGGAGGGGTCTCCGGAACCCTCACTCGCCGGACGAAACACAACAGCACAGAGTGCCATTGTTTCACGCCGAAAATTCGTGAGGGGGTGGTATTACGCCGGGCGAGCCGACCCAATGCGTGCTGCAACGCAGCGTGGCTCTACCACTCAGTTGGTGTCACTCATTTAGCACCACCCAGGGGTCACGTGTAGGGTCAGAAGGGTAAACCTACGGACGCGAGCAACTTAACCCCCACAAATAAATAGTATGGGAGGTCGAATTTTTTTTGTCAATTTTGCACATAGGTTTCTTCTTGGGGAAAGTTGTTCAGTTTCATGGGTGGAAGTCACCCTAAATTTCATAAACGAATAAAAATTAAGGGTGTATAATTTACACCTCACCCCTATAATCATAATTTTCATTGCTTCATGCTGTATATTAAAATTCTTAAGGTGAATATTTAGTTGGTATAGTTTAGTTCGAAAAATGAACCTTGCTAGGGTATAATAAAAATATTCATCAATTATTTTTTAAATTAAATATCAAGTGTAACTAATCTCAACTGCCTATATGGTCTAACTACCACCATTTTATCTAAATATGTCGTCATAACATCATATACAAATAAGCGTTGTTATATCCAGCAGTTATAGAGATAAGATAGCCAGTGCCTTGAAGATTCTGGGTGAAGTGCTCTTCTATTTTCGGTCTTATCATCACTTGACATTAGGTGAGATGAATTCAAAGTGGTTCAAAAATATAAATTCATAATACCCGTAAATGAAAAATAAAAACACTTGGGCACATTTTTTTTCAATACTTTATAATTTTAATTTAAGGACTTTTAACGATAACGATATGCTAGTCCTATCGGACTTTATGTTTAATATTACACAAAACATTAGAATTAATCAAGTGCAGGTCGCGGCAGCTACTAAACACGATACAACGTCTTGGCTTCTTCTGACAATGTCTGAACCAAGATCTCATGGAATACACTAACATTCATTACATTTACTCTAAACCTAGACATAAACGCTCTTCGCACATTTCTCAGAGCAGTATTATTTTAATCTTACTATGCAAATTGCCATACGAATTTTGCATAGTAAGATTATAGCAATACAGCCCCTGTACTCAAAATACCCGCCCACGATTCACTGGCGCTGCCTTTACCTCTCAGCAAAGGTCCCAACTAGAATGCAAACGGTCCGCAAGTGCCTGAAAACACTTCCCCTAAATATGCTATAAGTAACTGCTTAATTCGGCACTGTAAATTCCATTCTTTCGCTGCTTCCAAGCTAAAACCCACTGTATATTTAGGGGGGTGAAGTGTAGATTTGTTTGCAGTGGGAGACGACCTGTTGCCTCAGCGTGCCTTGGGGCTTTTATACACTGCGATTTTAGCAGACATGCAAACCTGTTTTTTGTATACTACGAACTACTAAGAATTTGGCGTTCATTTCACTTTTTTTTATAAATTGGCTGGTTACCTAATGGAATGTCATCACCACAGATATAGATTTACATAGATAACGCAAGTATCACGGTTTGTATTGAAACCAAGCGTGCCGACTCTTTAACACCTACAGTGACGTCACAGCCGACGTTACGTTCCTGCCTTTGGGTACTCGAAATTTTTGGGCTATTGCAGTTAATTATCACGCAACGTGGCATTTTTTAGTTTAAGTTTTTTATTTAGTATTTTATTTAGTTTAACAGACGCGCGCGGACTGAAGATATCGTCGTCCAACCCCGACGCTTGTTCGGGGTTTTCGGACACGCGAATTACATGCATTTGCGATATCTATATCTGTGGTGATCATCCCACTTTTCTGCATCGATTTTTTTTTAATAAAAAAGGAGGCAAACGAGCAGGCAAATACACGCTGTTGCATCGCTACAAATGCTCGTTAGCATCGATGTAATTGGCTACTGGACAGTTTTTGGAAAAGTATTTTAAAAATTACAAACGCTTATTTTATACCACGCACAATAATTTTTTTCTCGAAAAAGCTTTATTTAATAGAAAAATATAACATATTTTTCTTCATTAATTTCATATTTCGCGAGAAAACGGTTGGACATTTTGCCCTGTGACGTCACATTTCACTAAACATATAGTAGAGGATCCGAGTATACAACGACCTTCACCGAGCGGTTAATGGATGAAAAGTATTTTATTTCAAATTTAATGTGTTAAAAAATATATTGCTAGTGGGTTGGCTGAAAAATTTCTGTCCAGTAATTAATTAAATACTTATTTTTTTTTTTAAATATTGCACTTGTTTCGATAATAGATAAATTACATAGGTACCAATCGAAAGTATGAAGCCTCTAAAATATGCAAACGTTAGGTTGACTATTTTTTCCTGTCATAACATTGGGTAGGCAGGTGTAAACAGGCAAGTCAATATTAGTAATTTGCAACCGTCTGGTTAAATAAATAAAATTTATGTTAATATAAAGATAAGCTCATTACAAACACACACACACCAAACCAGTGCAATATAAAAAAAAATATTTTTTTTAATATTAAATTAATCATTAATGGTACTGGACTGAAATTTTTCAGCCAACCCACTCGCGATATATTATTTAACATTAATTGCACTAGAGACCAACTAAGAAAGAGCCGAGTTAAAAATGAGACAAGTTAGGAAAGTGTCAAGTTTAAGAAAATGACGAAGTCGTCCTGAGGGATTAAATTTCATATAAAATACTTTTCATCCATTAACCTTCCCGGTGAAGGTCGTTCTATACTAGAAATTTTGTCTTGAAACCTGACAGATAGTTTTTGTTTATTTGTGAAATGTGACATCACACGAAGCTCAATCATGGCCGCCCGTGTTTCGGGCTCGGACCAAAATATTTGGTCCGAGGTTTCGGGTCTTGTAATCCACAGATAAAAAAAATCGCAAATTTATTTTGTAAAAATAAATTATTTTGAAATTATCTTAATAAAAAATAACTATTGGATAATTTATCGTTAAATCATAAACTACCATTTCCGACATCCTACTAATATTATAAACGCGAAAGTTTGTAAGTATGGATGGATGTTTGTTACTCTTTCACGTAAAAACTACTGAATGGATATGAATTATAACCTGGATTAACACGTATTCCGATATTCCCACAGGAACGGAAACCACGTGGGTGAAACCGCGAGCGGCCGCTAGTATTTCATATTTTATTGTTACAATTACTGTCAAATAGCCAATTGCAAGTGCCGTGATGTAGTGGTCACCATCATCATACACACATACATATAATCCCGACTATTATCCCCGAAGGTTTAGTCAGAGACTATAGGCAATGAGGACCGCAAAAGCAGTCCTCAGCCATAGTCCACGTTTAAAAAATTAAAACTGCACATGTGCTCAGCGAGATAGGTGGTGAGCCCATCGCCGCTCTATGCTGTCTTTAGTTCGCTAGTCGCCTTTTACGACACCCAAGGGAAGGGAGGGGGTTAGTAGGTATATAATATTCTGTTAGTGAGCTGCGATACCACACGGCCAAAGTAGCAGCGTATAAAGGGCTTTAAAGTAGCAGTGTCTAAAGGGCTTTAAAGTAGCAGCGTATAAAGGGCTTTAAGGTAGTCGTTTACATACGTAATTCTATAGAAGGTGGCTTTGAGCAGATTGTGGGGTCAGATTAGGCTGCCGTGAGCCCGGTTCTGTTTGATAAGCAGCCTTGGATGGCTTTATTGAGACCCGGCGCGGGTTTAGTGTGATTATTGTTGAAATTATATCCGTTTGGTAAGAGCGAAAGAGTCCAGATGACCAGATAAGATCTGGATTTTGAATGATGAATGTGAAAAATACAGAAATAGTTACAAACGAAGCGTAATTGTTGAAAAAAGTAGTATAGGTACCCAACACTATGATTACTTTTAAGCCAACCGCCTCTGTGGTCTAGTGGCTAATTAAGCCACCGGTTTTAGACACAGAGGTCCTGGGTTCGATTCCCAGCGGGGGGTACATCTTTGTGTGCTCGGTTTGGTTGGTAGTATGGTAAAAAGGATTTCTTTGAATAAGACAAAGCACTTTCTCAGGATATTTCGTAATTTCGATAAAATATTTTCTAGGACCAAAAATATATTGTTGTTATGAAAAAACTGCTTATCTCTTTCTGATACAACTTTGCTCTCAAAGTTTTTGTTTTATTAAGAGAAATATTTTTGTTTCAAGATTCATGTATAATTTGATTGATATACTAAACTTTACTTGAATGAAGAACTTTAAATGCACTTGAATCAATAAATAACATCTTTGGTTAAGATGTAAGTATTCTCAATTAATGATTCAAGTCTCTTATCTTGAAATAAGAATTGTGTAGTACAGTAAGAAGAAAAAATATTTTCTGTCTAAGAAAATATGGCTTTCTGAAATGTAAAAATGTTTCATTCAGTTCCATAATATTTTAATTATTGTTTATTAAATATTTTCTTAAGTCAAAATATGCATTATTAATGTTTAGAAATATTTTAGGTTGGTCCAAAATAACATTTTATTTATGTTTGTGTCATAAATTTCTAGTTTTTAAAGACGTACAATATTACTATGAAATATTTTTTCTCATTTTGTTTTTGTCTTGTTGGATTTAGAGAATTTAATTTATTATTATACAAAAATATCGGAGTCTTATATCAACACGAATTAACTTTGTTTTAACCAAAATACTTTGTTTTGAGATTTAAGATTTTTTTCGCAATCTGTTTATTTTTTTCACTTTTGTTCGAGGTGTTCTGTACTTACAAGTAGTCAAATTGAACACAGAGCTTTGTTTTAACATAATATGTTATTGGAGTTAAAGTATAATCTGTCAAAAGGAAACGTGGATTCTGTTGTTGTTATGCTTACTTTGTGGGGAGGGAATACGTGAATATGTAATAAATTTTATTTTGGGTAAGTATTCGCTCATCTATCTAGTGCCCCGTTACGCCGCACCGGCGCCGAGGATTAATTATTGTATTTTATTTATTAATTTACTGTACACTGTATTGGCAGTAAATTAAATTCAATATTCTAATCGATTTTATTTATTTAGGTTAATACTGGCTGAATAATAAAACTTTTTTTTTCTTTCAGTCGAATAATTTATGAAAAATACAATGTGATTGCAGCAAAAATAATAACATTGTTCCCAAAGGAGACTACAGGCAAATACTTTTCAAAGCCAATAAGAAAAAATAATTTTGTAAATGGACGATGCACAAGGAAAATTAGAAGAGACAATGCGACTGCGAAAATTAATCACCAGCAATTAGATGAAAAACGACTCAGGAATTGCAAAGTAATTTAGAATGTTTTTATTTTTTTATATTTTAATACTATGGTCTATTTAACCATCCTATGGCCTATGTCCAGTACAGTACTATCTAAGGTTGTCGATGAAGTCTATGTTGCACTAAAAGTTAACAAAGTTCTTTTTTTTAAGATATTATACAATTTCGAGATAAACTGTGGCTGAACTCCAATTCGGAACCATGGACCATGTGCAACAAAAATAAAAGGCCGCATATAGCCTCAGAAGGGAAGGGGAACGTAAAGTCTTTGAGTTGAGTTTCTACATAATGTCGAAGACAGGATTGGAAAATTTTGTCAAACTCACGGAAAGACGTATTGGTAAGAAACCTTAAATTAGAAAATGTTAAATGCTGCCTGTTTTTAAAGTTATCTTTTAGAGTATCAATTATAATTTCTGCTGAAGTTAATTTTGATTCCTATGTTTAATTGAATTCTTATTGTTTATTTTAATTCCAAATATTAGATTGTGATTCCAAAGAGTTGAATATCTACTTGTGAACTAAATTTTTATTGTAATATGCATTATCAATTATAATATGAACATAGGACATTATATTAAAATAAAGATATTATACGTTTAGGTTAGGGAGTTGATGTTTGTCCATTTTCGTTTTATAATAATAAAAAAACTAAATAATACTTATGATGTAAATCTTATTATAAATAAATTAACATTATGTGTAATTAAGAATTTGTCTATTTCTATGAAAATATATTATTTGAAAATTTGCTTTTTATTACATAAAGTATATACATCTCGTGTTACTCTTATAGTCACCTTTCCACGGAATGTGGGTTTTCTTCATGGGCTGTGAGGACGTAACAGAATTAATACTTTGAGACAAGGATTTAAAAAATATATATTATTACGATTATGTTATTAAAGTTCGATTTTACTGTCTTAGGTAAAGCGTTGGGTTTATTTAATTCATTTCATGTCATTTCTTTGAAATAAGTACTTATTATTTGGGTGTAACAGGAATGTGCATTTTTTTAGGAGGTGAATGTACTCATCTATACGAACTACTTTTACTAACTTAAACATTTCTTGTTTCGTACTTACATTTTTTTTTGATTTTTATATATTTTGGCAGAGCTCAGTGACCAAATTGTACGAAAGTGATGTTCATAATAGGTAAATGTGTACATTCACTCCAAAAAGTGATGCACATTCCTGTTAGTTACACCCGTATAATAAGTACTTATTTCAAAGAAATGACATGACTTGAATTAAATAAACCCAACGCTTTACCTAAGACAGTAAAATCTTACTTTAATAACATAATCATAATAATTTAAAAAAATCCTTGTCTCAATGAAAATATATAACTTGAATTAAGTAAACTCCATGCTGTAACTAAGACAGTAAAATCTTATTTTAATTTTATAGTCTTGTTAATTTTAAGTAAAAAAAATCTTGGTTTAAGACATAACTATCTAAGCATAATGAAATTTACAACAACTTATTAAGAAATTCCGTTTCAGTGTAAATAAATATATCTTAGTTTTAGATTCTCAATTATTGAGTCAAGAGAAAATAAATATAAATCCAATAAATGATCTCTTCGTTTAACATTGCGCATTCTCAACCTTAGTCAATAAATGCAAGTAACAATGAAATATTTTCTTGAAACAAGAATAATATATTTTATTTTAAGTAATTTGTGTCTTTAAGGTAATAACAAATACATTCACTTGAAGAATTTATTTTATTGGCTCCCAATATAACTGTAATTCTTGAGTGAATCAATTTTTTATTGCTTTAAAAAATATTGTCTGGTTACAAATAAACAATTTTAAGATATTTTTTTGCTGCTAACAAGTAAATATTCTCTAGCGTGTATAGGGAGGAAACCGTTTTCTTGGAGTTAATAAATTTGCTTTGATGCAAAGCAATTGGTCTTATTCAAAGAAAACTGTTTTTTCTGTGTAGGGCTGTTAAGTCCGCCTGGCTAGCTACCACCATCTTATCTAAGTCTGTCGCCATAACAACGATGTTTATGGCATTGTTGTGTTCCGACAGTTTGAGATAAGATAGCCAGTTACTAAGTGGTTGAGGATTCCGGGTGAAGCGCTTCCACCTTCGGCCTTATCGGCACTTACCATCAGGTGAGATGAAGGCCAAGCGCTTACCCGTTATGGATAAAAAAAAAGTAAACTGTGGACAGCATCTACACAAAACGAACTAATTTTTATTTAATGTTAATAAGCCTTTTACTAAGTCTACGCATTTCATGCGATCAATAAGAACCTTACTTTGAATGCTCAGTCCTTGGAATTATTTCATCAGATCATACCGCTGGACCTTTTTTACTACCTACCGCTGAGCCTCCTTGATGTAGCATGCTCTGATGATGATGATATGATCGCATCAAAATTTTTTTCAACAATCAGCTCCATGTCGCCATATTTATATGCCTAACTAGCGGCCGCTCGCGGTTTCACCCGCGTGGTTCCCGTTCCCGTGGGATATCTGGATAAAAAGTATCCTATGTGTTAATCCAGGTTATAAACTATCTGTATGCCGAATTTCATCCAAATCCATTCATTCATTTTTACGTGAAAGAGTAACAAACATCCATTCATACTTACAAACTTTCGCGTTTATAATATTAGTAGGATTACCTTTAGTTACATAATAAATAAATAAATAAAATAAACCATCTTTATTATTGAAATTTTGCATTCACAGTGCTATATAAATATATCCCATTCGAGCTTCCTGAGACTGGTTGATTTTTTTTTCTAGTAAACATTTTATAAAATAAACCAATCAAATTAAATTCATTCTTTAAACATTTGATACAATGACAAAGATATCTCTATTTCAAAAAGTGCTAGCAATTTTATCGAAACTGTGATTGAAGTCCCCATTGTACGTCGGTCGTACCGTTGAGAGTCGGGAGCCGTACCTCACACTGACTGGAACTATAATGTTTTCAATCTCACCACCTGTCACACTGAGCAAATGTGCAGTCGCTATTTGTTGAAAAGTGGACTATGGTAAAGGACTGCTTTTGCTGTCCTCATTGCCTAGTCTCTGACTACCGTTCGGGGATAATAGTCGTGATTATAATTATGTATGTATGGACGGCCAAAAAGGACCATTCATTTTATAATTCTCAGATAAACGAAAGTACAGACAGATTAATGTAGATGTACTCAGACAAATACGTACACAATTCGATGATTGTTGCAACAAAGCACCAAGTGCTGACTCACTGACAGACAAGCAATCCTTTATAGTATATGTCAAAGTGTTCAAAACGTGTGCGTAAGGGATATTGATAATCAATTATTATATTTATTTAAAGATAACGAAACGCTAAAATAAATGTCTATCTCAGGCGGGAATCGAACCCGCGTCCTCTGCAATCCTGGCAGCTGCGTTGACCACTTCGCCACCGAGGTATTGGTTAGACCGCCGACATTTTTTAACGCTTTTATGTTTTTATTATAACAACAGTGTCTTATCAAACCTCCTAGAATTTACATTCTTGATCTGAATGAAAATATTTTAAACATTCAGTCAGTTCAGTTTTTTGACGCAATAAATCAAAAATTACGAATATATTTACCTATTTATTTTGTTTCAACGCACCGGGCAGTTACATCACTTTTTTTTTCGCTCAACATTAAAGTAGCTACAGCCCCCGTTCCCTTAGCTACGGCTCCCGGTCCTTGTATTCATGTCAAACTCAGTCCTTTCGTGTCAAGAGGTCGTTTGTGTTTCCGTAATACAAAATGTAGATGTCAAAAGGGGTTGATATGACCAAATGGCAAAGCGGTTAGGGTTCGGGTCGCGTTTTTGCATTTCTTTTAAAGATTTTGCTATTGACCATCTTTCAACTCCCTGTTCAGGTATTTCAAAAGTACAGGTACAGCACGGAGTCTTTATCCCTCTCCCTGTCCCTGGTATCATATGTGATTCATAACAATTGACTTTCAATTGTTATATTTTTTGGACCTCGAATCTATTACATGACATTACTACTAGTAAATCGCTGACGCCGGGCCTATGGAATATTTTACCTAATTACAATTATAATTGCGACATGCCGAATCATCAATATGAAGTCTGAGGCCGCCGCGCCGCCGCGTGAATGCTGAGTCGACGCCTCATGCTACCTATTTCGCCGCCGCCACCGCAAGCAAAAATTTCATCATTCTTGGTACATACTTCGTCCAAGCTTAGCATAGCTTAATTTGTAATAATTAATATTGTAACTTTTAATAAATTTAATACATAAATCGTTTTTTTTTCGATCCTTTGGCCGCCGCCTAGGGTCGTGAAAATATTTATAAAGGATAGTTACAAGAGCCGTGTTGGTATAGCGCAATAGTTCACACACATCTAATGGCTTAAAGCGGCGATGGGCTCACCACCTATCACGCTGAGCACATGTGCAGTTGTACTTTGGTGAAACGTGGACTATGTCATAGAGCTGCTTCTGCGGTCATCATTGCCTGTCTCTGACTAACAATAGCACATTGTTACCCTAGGGGTGAAAGTAGCTTATTTACTTCCGAGACGGGGTTAATAAGTCGGGTTTAATAAGTAAATAAGTCTTTTATCCGAGGTAAACACTGTGCTTTTTATTACGAATATAAGGAAAGTAAAAACAAAAACATGATTGTCTTTAGTCCGTTAGTCGCCTTTTACGACACCCAAGGGAAGAGTGGGGTTTGTAGTATTATTTTGATGAGCCCATCGCCGCTCTATGCTGTTGGATGTATGTGCGGTCTTTAGTCCGTTAGTCGCCTTTTACGACACCCAAGGGAAGAGAGGGGTTGGTAGTATTATTTTAATGAGCCCATCGCCGCTCTACACTGAAAAAAAAACTGACTTATACATAACCAAACTTTCGTGAACCTATAACACAAAAAAGTGACCACATAACTTTTTGCAATATGTAACCAAACCCAGTTGGCTTATTTTTCTGACAAACTATGTGTGTTGTGTATTGCAAAACAGTTTTTGCTACGTGTTATGAAAAAGCTTACGTTACTTATGGCCTAACATTGGTTACAAATAAACAATTTGTTTGTTTTCCATTTGTAAAACACTTAGACTGGATGTAGCCAAAAAAATTGTTACTTTTTGTGTTTATTTAAATTCAGCAAAACTTTTGTGTTGATACATTGTTTACGTATAGCAAATCTTGTGTTAATTATTTGTTTACCTATAGCAAAACATTTGTGTTAATATTTTGTTTACGTATAGCAAAACTTGTGTGATAGTACTTGTTCACGAATAGCCAAACTTTGTGTTAATATTTTGTTTACGTGTAGCAAAACTTTTGTGTTAATACTTTACTTAGGTATAGCAAAGCTTTTGTGTTAATACTATAGCAAATAAAAATTGTTATCCTTAATGCAGCTCACATACTTGCAAGTTCCACAGTGAAGTTTACAGGCACGTGAACCACATTAAGAATATCAAATTTTATTTGCTAAATTCGCTAAAATCGCTATTTCTAAAAAAGATGTAGTTAATGGAATAAAACAAAAAGATACATATATCAAATGGTTTATTAAATTTTACAAAAACAGTTATGTATCAGCCTTTCTTTACTTAATTCTTCATTAATTAATTAACCTTAATTAACTAAAAAATAAGTATTTATACATATTATACCTAATACCTATATAATTAAAATTTAAATATTAATAATAATGGATATTAAAAAAATAACTAAGTACATTATATAAAAATAAATACAAAATATTATTTATTGTTATTATCATTTATTTCTATTATTTATTATAATTGAATATTAAATATAAAACGCTCTCGTAACGTAAATGGTTCAATATTATGTACCTTAAGGTTATCTCTTTCAGTGATGAACGCAAAGTCCATTTATTGAACTTTTGTTTGCGACTTTGTATGGTTTCTTCTATCTCCGCAGCGCTTTTTAAGTGGCAGATGAAGCTATCCAAGACTTCAAGATTTCTCTACTTTTTTTGTCTTGTTTGTTTTCAGCAATGATGTTGTCATTAAAAAGGGCAGTACCATAAACGTAACAACATTCAAATCCTCTTCCGTGTCTGTAAGAGATAATTTAACATGTTAATGACTGTCATTGTAATATTAAAATACTTAATAGTAGGTACTTCGAAAATTCGAAGAAAATTATCTCTGAAACTAAGTTCTTTTACTGATAAAAAAATCGATGACGCACCATGCTGGTTCATCATTAGCCTATTGCAGTCCACTGTAGGACGCAGGTCTTTCCCAGGGGGCGCCCCAAAGCCCGATCTCCCGCTTTCGCCATCCAGACAATGCCAACTACCTTTTTTTAGGTTATTGGTCCATCTGGCTGGTGGACGTCTAACACTACGTTTGCCGAGCCGTGGCCTCCACTCAAAAACCCGTCTACTCCATTGGTCATCGGTTCTGCGACAGATGTGACCATGCTGGTTGAATTTGATATAAAGAATTACTTACCTTTGAAAGAAGCGATGTACGTTTCCAGACCCCATAGACGGAGATAATTATCTAAAGAGTCTGAACGTTCGTCATGCAGGCACTGGAGTCTCCATTGAGGTTCAAACCTTTTAATAATTCACGCACATTCACCACAAATATTACAATAACTATAATCTAGCAACATCGTGACTGTCTTTGCCGGCGCGTAAATAAAAATGAACGAACACGAGCTGTCAAGTTTAGCGCCGATTCGGTTACAAATGTAAACAAAATATTTTGTTAATACTAAACGAAAGTTTGGCTTGATATTACTAAAGTTCCTTTATTATTAAATAAACGTTAGGCAATATGTTCTAACCTGCAGTTTTGTCATGCACTGCAAAATATATTATGCTATTTGTTACAAAATATTCGTTTATGAATAAGCACATTATTGCTGAACTGCTTTTTGTTATGGCTTACAAAAACGTTGGCTGTACGCAAAATAAATACTTTTGTTGCATGTTATCAAAGATAATGCCTAAAATGGACAAAACGGTTTATTAGCCTGTAACCACTTGAGTTTGTCTAATTCAGTATGTTTAGAGCTAATCAAAGGTTTATTTACTAATAACCCAACTTGAAATAACATAAGCGGTTTTGTCTTATGAAGACAAATCACTTTTGTTAAATCAAGTTAACTTTATTAGAATATTGTCAAACTTTGGTTATTCCTGAAATAGCCAAAGTAGTTAGGTTAAATATTTTTTTCAGTGTATGCTGTAGGATGTATATGCAGTCTTTGATCCGTTAGTCACCTTTTACGACACCCAAGGCAAGAGATGTGTTGTTAGTATTATTTTAATAATAAGTCATAATTACACATGTCAGAAAAACGTTTCTCCCTAGTGCGGAAAAGTTCTTTTTTCCTCCCGCTTCTCAGGCAACTTCAGACCTACTTTCCGTGTATGAGGAATGAAAAGTCATGGTCCTATGTATGTATGTAAGTGATTTCTCTTATCGCAAACTTTTCAACCTTGTCTATATTATCTAAACGCCCATTAGGCGACGGTAGATTACCATCAGGCATATACGTCCAATAATTCGAAATACTGAGATAAATATTACCGCCGCACCTTTTAAGGGTAAAGTTAAATTTTTACACTTCTAATTCCTGGGGATTTGCGACGGGAATTTATTGATAACGCCACGCCGACGGTCCCTTAAAAGTGCCGGTCCAAAATCTCTTTCCGAATTTCATGGATTTATTTCGAATACTGATAAATGTTGCGGATATTTCAAATGGACGGATCAAAATGTTGTCATAGGGATTTCCGAGCCAAATGGAGGACGTTCTTCGAATGGACCTTTTGCAAAATGTTTACGAGTTGGAAACGCGCTAATAAATTAAAGATCAGTACAGAACGATAGCTGGAGTAACAAAAAGGTTGATACCTTAACAGAGAGAGGTATACTTTTACCTACACTTCCAATTTTTTTTTCGTACAAACCATGCCAGCAATGACAAACCGCATAAAAATCCATTGCGTGGTTTAGAAGATTAGTGTGGTGCCACAGACAGAGGAAAACAGCTTCTTTACATTATATGAAAACTATTTTAATAGGTCAAGGATCATAAGACCGCCGGCGGTAGCGAAACAATTGATTTTTAATTGTGTCTGGTTTTACGATACTCAAGGGGTTAACGGAACCTAACAAGATTTATTTTGTAAGTAAGTACATATATACTTACTCCTTGACGTTTCGTGGTCACAAGCGAACTTTGGTTGGCCGAAAGTATATCTCGTAGGTATATGTAATTACTTACAAAATAAATCGTGTTAGGTTTAGGTCCCGTTAAAATAGTTTTAATGCAATGCAACGCGATAGTTGAAAGTCTTATAATATGTTATGATAAACAACAATGTTTAAAATTCTGCATAGCAGCAGAAATAACTATATAAAAAATAAGTCACTACGTAACTTTCCTACGTAGTAAATTAGTTTTATATTTGCATTTAGTTGAGATTGGCTCCGCGGCGGTCAATCTGCTTGACGCTAAGTGAATAAGACCTGCCCACGGGTTGAGTTAGCAAATTTAATTTACCCACGGCGAGATAGCTCTGTGTCTGGCATGCCACGGGGACATAAGGACGTTTATTGCTACCGGCAGCGTTTCAAGTTACTCGTCTGAAATCGCCCTTAAGAGAAAACACTACGTCGAAGTGGCATACAAAACACAGAAAAACGACGTTTCGTAGTCCTCTGTTTCCTCCTTCAGAACCGGACCAATTTTTATTACTTTTTCAGCATCGGTTATAGAAAGAGATTTTCTATGTCTGTATGTTTGTTTTTTTTTAAACCAGCCAATTAATGTTTCTTATGACGCCTTAAAACGGAGTGATTTCGCTGAATTTTGAAGGCCCCGGGTTATTAAATAAATGACTTAATGCAAAAAAATCAAACATACAGACATAGAAAATCTCTTTCTTTAAGGCGAGGTATTCCGAGCGCTTCTCTGTCGCTCTCTCAACGGTACGACGGTAAGGGACGGGATAACGGCGAAGCGGCGCAAATAGGCACATTTTAAAGGTTTATTGCCAGTAGAACAGAGCTATCTTTGGATTTTTTTCTCTCGAGTGAAGTATTACCAATCATGTTTCTGTCTTTAAGAGTCACTAGATAATATGTTCAACTGTATTATATATGAATTTTAAAACTGTATGTTTTATATTGGTGGCGGTACAATCAATCGAAATTGTTATAAATGGGAATATAGCGCCTTAACCGATGCTGAAAAAGTAATAAAAATTGGTCCAGTTCTGAAGGAAGAAACCACAGGACTACGAAACGTCGTTTTTCTGTGCTTTGTATGAGAATTTTGCATGCCACGTCGACGTAGTGTTTCCTCTTAAGGGGGTAGGCGGTCAGCGAAAAAAAAAATTTGTAAGCGCCATTCACATTTTTATCAAAAAGTTAATAAAAATGTTTAGTTTTTTGGAAATCCAAAACAGTCAAGATATCGAAAAGGTAAATACCGTGTTCATGATTTTATAGGAGTTATTATTGTAAAACACGGTCGTAATGTGCATTTATATGAAATTTTAGAGGTCACTTCAGGATTTTTTTCTATGGAGCCAAATGTTTCCAATCGTGTTTTGGAAAGAGTCATCACCTCACACATACGTTCTGTAATACATATTAAAAATTGCAGTGCGAAATATGTAAAATTTTTGAATAACAGCTAACAGAAAACAGACAATTTTACCGTTTTCATCGCTTAGGCCCCCTTAAAACCCCTCAGGCCCCAAGCGGTCGCATGAGACCGCACCTACAAAAACACACTTGACTTTGTACCGTGTTTTCATAGACTTACAGACTACTTTATTATGAACAAGTTTGCTTATTTCGGTTCTGTGGTACATCTTATGCATTGTTATCGCAAAATTGTTTTTTTGCGCCTGAATCAAGAAACCAAACTGAGGACTCTTATGAACACTCCGTTGCCTACTCCACCTCAAGCATTGTTGTTTCTAGAGACGATATCCGCAAAATCCTCTTAAAACTAGATGTCAATAAAGGGGCAGGTCCTGATGGCATACCACCATGCTTTGTTAGGTCTTGTGCTGGTGCGCTTTCCATACCCTTGCACATCTTGTTCCAAAAATCACTGAAATCGGGCTGCTTTCCGAATAAGTGGAAGCTTGCCCATATTATTCCCATCCACAAGTCTGGCGACCCCAGTGACTGTGTGAACTACAGGCCTATTAGCTTGCTCTCGTGTTTTGCTAAGGTCTTCGAATTACTGATTTACGATTAGTTATATCATCACCTAAGCCCACACATTCACCAACAACAGCATGGGTTTGTTAGGGGTAAGTCAACGGTAAGTAATCTCATTGAATACATGGACTTTATTTGCGGGGTGTTGAATGGTCGTGGTCAGGTAGACGCAATTTATACAGATTTCCAAAAGGCTTTCGACAGAGTTAGTCATACAGTCCTGCTCAAGAAGTTAGATTCCATGGGTGTACACGGTTGTCTTTTACGCTGGCTGAAATCGTATCTTTCGAATCGTAGTCAGCTTGTTGCTTTAAGAGGTTATTATTCACAGTCAGTTTCTATAACATCTGGTGTCCCACAGGGTTCACACTTAGGCCCTTTATTGTTCAATGTCTACATCAATGACTTAGTGCCTAAACTCTGTAACTTGAAACTGCTATATGCTGACGACTTAAAAATATATGCGCAGATTAACTCTTTGCAAGACTGCCTGTCACTTCAATCTGACATTGATTATCTGCAGATGTGGTGTACAAAAAACAACATGAAGCTAAGTGTCGGTAAGTGCGCTGTAATTACGTTCACTCGCAAAAAAAATCCACAGATCTTTAATTATAAAGTCGGTGGAGAGACGCTTGCATGTGAACAGATGGTCAGAGACCTCGGCGTTGTATTCGACAGCAAGCTGAGTTTTAACGAGCACTTCGATACTGTGGCTAGAAAATGTAACCAGCTGTTGGGTTTCGTATGCCGAGCTTCTAGGGAATTTAAATCCTCTAAGAGTGCGCTGCATCTGTACCGCTCCCTTATACTGAGCCGACTGGAGTACGCTTCCATAATCTGGTCGCCCCAGTACCTTACGCATATAGACCGTTTAGAGGCAATACAAAGACATTTTCTTAGAATACTGACGTATCGACATGGCCGTAAACGAGACCTTCTCACGTACGCTGATCGACTGAAGTATTTTGGGCTAGAGACCTTGCAGAAGCGCCGTAAAATAAACGGTTTATCCTTTCTCTACAAGATGCTGAATGGTTTTGTGTCAACCTCGATGCTCAATAAACAGTTGAGAGTACCGTCGCGATCGGTGAGGCAGCAGCTCACCTTTGCAGTGCCCCTTTGCTCCAATAATGTTCCTTTCAACAATCCCATACATCGTATTTGTCGCGACTTTAATGATTTAGCGTCAGATATTGGCGACGTGCCTGACATCCATAACCTATCACTTTACAAATTTAAGACGGATGTTTGTAAATTACTGTCAATAGGTTAGCCCATTCCTTCTTTTTATATCATACTTATTTGTTAAATACTCGTGTTATATATTTTTTTTATGTAATTACCTTTATTTATTGATTTCTCATTGATTGTCATAAAAACTTTTTTGATTTTATTGTCATACATTTTTTTTATGAGTTTATGTATTGTTATCTTCGTAAATTTTTAAACAGCACTTGATCGATTTAATAACTTAATTTAATTTATTAAAATCTAATTTAATTTAACTTTATATCAATTATTTTTTGATAATGCATGTAGATGTACCCTTCTTTTTGGAGCTGCAACTTATCCTGTGTGTTTTTCCACTTGTTGCTGTATGTTGATCTTAGTTGTAATTCTGTTTGTGTACTAATAAATAAAATAAATAAAAAATAAAAAATAAAATATCGCATAGTCTATGCTCGATTCTCTGTCAAATTTGACGTTGACAGTTGCGCCAATTTTTTTGTTAGTAAAGTGTAACGAGTGAGTGGTTAATGAGCAATAGATAATTGAGCAGGGTGGAATAGCTGCTCACTAAAGAAATCCTACCATCCCCCCTCTTCCCTTAACTGACTAAAGACTGCACATTCATCCAACAGCATAGAGCCCAGCTGCGATGGGCGCACCATATATCACGATGTGATGTCCTCGGCGAGGTGACTAGTGAGCAATACTTTCTTTTTAGAGCAAACTATTTATCATGATATTAGTATGTAGCTTTTTAGTCTTATAAGTTTGTACTAGATTAGGTTTGTTTATGTTCCCACTAAAATATTATTTAGCTAATTGATATTTATAAGAGAAGACTTTTTATTGGCTATCAGTGTATACAATGTTACTTTATAAAATTACTTGAAGCTGTTGGTTTTCCGAAAATTAAATAAATAAATAAATGTGCAGTGCACCTGAGCACATGTGCAGTTGTAATTTGGTGAAACGTGGGCTATAGCAGTGGACTGCTTCTGCGGTCCTGATTGCCTAGTCTCTGACTAACCCTTTGGGGATAATAGTCGTGATTATATGTACAGTCACAAGCACCAATATGTGTACACTTTGACTCTTATTACATTGTCTTAAGAGTTACAATGGACTTGGGAAAAATGAAAAAAAAAAGTTAATTTTTACTTTATACCATCCAAGAAGTCGTTATTCTAAAACCAATAGTTTTTATTTCACTTTGATACGAGAAGTATTTACAAAGTTATTGTACATAAATAATTCTATAAAACACTACTACCTCGCTTAGTTCGCTGGCACTCGACTGACGTGACGTGACGTCATCGTATCCGATAGTCCCCGCCGCCGCCGCTCCCGCTCTCGCCGCCCGCACCTGGCGGGCGTCCGATTACGTATCCGATGACGTCACGCCGCGGGGTTCGCGCGTATTTTGATTGTCACAAAAACAATAGCGCATGGTAATTTTTATGAATCTTTAAAAAATTACTATGAAATATTTTGAAGGGCTACAGGAAAAAATTTAATGTCATATTTTAAGTTAAAATGTAAATATTTCAAAAATAAATAAATAAAAATACTGTTCCCACGCTCATTGTTTACATATTTTTGCTCGTGACTGTACTTATGTATAATTAAATAAGATTACCAGAGCGCGGTATGACCGTAGCAAATGAAGTATGGTCTCAGCCAAAACCAATCCAGGAAACATGCGTTTAATATGTATCCTTATATGGGTGCCCTTCGGGTTGCCTAAAATTTTTAGTTCTAATTTCATATGGCCGAACTATGTTGGCCTAAACTTTAAACGAACTATTGTCTAGCCTAATAGTTGTTTTCGCACTATTATAGTTTTGCCTAAAAAGTTAAAACCCTAATTTTAGAATCCCTAATATGAAATGCACTAAAATTTATCGGCATCGGCATTACGAAGATTACGCTGTAGTGTTTAAAGCCCTAATTGATTATTATAATTAAGTAAGTTTAAACTTTAATATTTTGTTTTATTAGTCAACAGAAATACAGCTCCGCTACTCCCTGTAGGTCACGTGATAGGTTGGAATTTTAAGACAATCGCGAAGCGCATGTAGCGATTGTCTTGAATTTCGAGGTTATTTTTTTATTAGACAACATATATGCTAGCTGCCTTACTCCTGTAGGTCACGTGATAGGTAAGAAATTTAAGACAGCGTAGCCATTATCTTGAATTTCAAGGTTATTTTTTTTATTAGACTACAGAAATCTACCTTAACTTACCTTACCTTACCTTTTGTTACCTCTTTTGTGAAAAAATTGGGTAATTTTTAAAAATAAAGTAGGAGTAGGTTTAACGCATTTAGAAAAAGTAAAATTGTGAGAAAAAAATGAGGCTTAAAGTTTGTATGCCATTGACAAGAGGACAAAAAATTTGGCGATCCAATATTGTAGATCCATACTTATACTTAAGTGTCTACTGATTAGCTCGATGAATTACGAATTTATACGATCAAGGAGATTAGGCATTTTTTTTTATAGCCGAAGGAGGCAAACGAGCAAGCGGGTCACCTGATGGAAAGTAATCACCGCCGCCCATGGACACCCGCAAAACCAGAGGAATCGCGTTGCCGGCCTTTAAGAAAGGAATAGGCTCGTTTCTTGAAGATCCCTGAGTCGTAACGGTCCGGAAATACCGCCGCCGAGAGCTGGTTCCACAATACTGTAGTTCGAGGCAAGAAATTTCTTGAAAAACGCACAGTAGTAGACCGCCATCCATCAAGGTGATGTGGATGGAATGACAGTCGATTGCGTGTAGTGCGGTGAAGGAAATCAGCGGCAGGGATCAAGCCGAACAATTCCTCAGAACACTCCCCATGATATATACGGTACAATATACAGAGAGACCCATAAGTTCCTAGATGTAGAGTATAAGTTCCTTGATGACGATCGACACGCACAGTTCAATAAAACTAAATCGAGTAAGGCAGTTGTCCACCGCCGACGATGAACGAGAAGCGAGTTGAGCTAGAATACGAAACGAGTTGGCGAGCAGCGGAAAGCGAGTGTGTAGTTTCGAAAGTTTTGTCGCTGAGCTATAAGCGCCGCTGCCGCTGGCTGGTCTCTCGGCATGAGTTAGTATCGCTAAGCAAGAATTATCTTTAATAGCTCTTGTCACTCAGCAAAGAACAAGTGGAGCGAGTCCTCGCCGGCAGTGTGAACAGTCTGCGATCAACTATTTATATATGCATGTCTTTTGTGAATGTTTATCTATTGTACGTTTCTTGAGCGAGAAAATAGCTCATAGTTAGTCGTTTAAGTGTGAACAGTCAGCGATCAACTATTTATCTTTCTTCTTTTCTCTCTGTCTTTTGTTTACACGGAATGTTTATCTATTGTACGTCTCTTGAGCGAGAAAATAGCTGATAGTTAGTCGTTTAAGTGTGAACAGTCAGCGATCAACTATTTATCTTTCTTCTTTTCTCTCTGTCTTTTGTTTACACGGAATGTTTATCTATTGTACGTTTCTTGAGCGAGGAAATAGCCGATAGTTAGTCGTTTACTCGCCGTTGGTGGGCCAACTGCCTTAATGTTCACACGATCAATGTCGTATTTTATGTCGATCGTCAGTGTGGATCAATTTTCTCGATATACAGATCAGCTTTAACAATCATCAAAAGCTCGAGAAAATCTGTTGGTAGCTGACAGATTTTATTGTTCGTCAATCCATCAAACTCGGCACAGCGCGTGAATGAAATGCTTACAGTGACGTGTCGTGCCCAGTGACGTAGTCGGGTGGTGATTTATTAATCGTCGGTCTCTGTCGCTGCTGGATCGAATCCATAGCATAGCATAGATAGCATAGCATAACATAGCGCATACTATTAGAAAGCAAAAGTGGCAATGGGCTGGTCACGGTCACGTCTGTCGTAGAACCGATAAAGTCTCACATCTGTAAAGCTGTGCAGTTTCTTGCTCCCATCCTTTTCCACAGCTAAAAGACGTCCTGGACGCTCTGAAAGTATTTATTTATTAAGTTTATTCGAATAAAGAGATTAAGACTATGAGGATGTAACTCAGAGGTGAGCTGCTTCAAATAGTGACGCGTCTTAACCCTTTAGCGGGCCGAGGGATGTATATGTCCACCAAATTTTGAACTTTATGCAAATGAGATAAGGTCGAAAACCAATGAAAAATTTGAACTTGCTGTGCCCGACGTATCTTGCGCCCGTGTGTTCTCACGGCATTCCAGAATTTCTGCAAAGGTAAAACTGTCTGACGTATTCGGCACCGGCGCAGAGGGTTGACATAGGAGATTATGCAAAGTTCCATTCATAAATTATATCTGAGATGAATCGCTTTATTACTCCGCTTGCTCGCGCTGGTAATGTAGTTATCATTTTGCGTTGTTATTACGAAAATAACTTTTTGAATTGCTTCGTTCATAAATGTATACCCATAAAAATATGTATACTCAGTGGCTTAGTAGATACACTGCACATCTGTGATTATGATGCAATAGTCTGTTGCATGAAAGTGAATGAAGCAAAAGATTTGTCCAACACCTTCTTATATCGGTCATGTTCATTTTATAATAAACTCAATATGGATACTGATATTCTTAATGACACAATTGGTACTTTTAAACGTTGTTGCAAAATATAGTAAATAATGTTGACGGATTTTTTCTTTTTTTGTCTTTGTTAAAGGTTAAAATTGAAGTGATACTTATATACAGGCTGGAAAAAAAGACCGTGGTTAGAGAAAAAGTACCATTAATATTGATGATGGCAAATTTTACTTAAAGGAAACATTCCTTTATTTTCAGAAATAATTAAAACTGCATTTAAAGATTTTTGAAAAATCACCTGCTTGAGCCGGGAAACGAACCAATGAAATGTGAAAAAAAAACATTCTGTATTTTAAGATACCAACCAAAAGAGTCAATCTTAAGGATCAATTTCTTTTAAACAACATAGTATCTTAAATTAAAGAAAAACCAAGAAATATAACATTTATATTGTAAAGCTTCCTTTCTAGGTACTTACTCGTACCTATCTTAAGAAAATAGTTCACTTTACTTATGAATTGCTCAAAATGAGACCCATTTTTACGTATGCACAGACGTATTCTTGGTCTTTCTTTAATTTAAGATACTATGTTGTTTAAAAGAAATTGATCCTTATGAATGACTCTTTCAGTTATTAGTATCATAAATACAGGATGTTTTTTTTTTACATTTCACCGGTTCGTTTCCCGGATCAAGCAGGTGATTTTATTATTTTTGAAAAAAAAGGAATGTTTCCCTCAGTAAAATTTGCCATATTGATGATCATGATTAAGGGTACTTTTCCTCCAACCACGCCTTTTTTTCATCCTGTAAATTTGTTTTATCTTACTTAATGTTTTAGTAATTAGTGGAAACTTTACTGATCTATGCACTGCTTTTTATGTAATATCTTTAAGCTTCATTGTATGGTACGTTTTCCCAAATATATAAATAAATAATGTGTGTCAGAATCGACGCAAATGGAAAGCTGTGGCCTCAGCCTCCCCCTTAGGGGAGCGGGCTTCATTTATGTGTATACACACACATACAGGTTGACTCAAAAATTTTAAATATTTATTTTTACGATTTCTACAATTATACAGGGTTAAAGGTTAAGTCGACCTATATTTTTAAGGGAATGTAGTTTTCATCATTTATAACTGATTTGACTATTAAACACCGTAACCCAAACGTACCGTCCTCAAGTTATGGTATTTTGAAGTTTTTTTTATAAAAATTGCCGTTTTTTTTGTCTATTGTCCTCTTTTTTTGTGTTTTGTGCCTCTAATTTTTGGTATTTTTGTATAGAAGATTAGTTGCTCAATTATTCTGAACACTAAAATTGCAATTAGTTGTACCAACTGAGTCGTAGTAGAAGATGAACAGTATAAAAAAAAATCGGAAAGAATGTTAATTCCTTCTTTAATATAAAAAAAGTCGATGACAGTAACATTTGTGCTGCAGATAATCGTAAAAATATCTACGGTTCCTGAGCTTTCTATCAAGGTATAACAAGCTAGGGTGTTATCAGGATTCTCGGAAGTAACTTTGATGAAAGACTCCCAGGTAGTAATCAAAATAACGGTATTACGTTAAGTAACTCCCTGCGCCTATTGTCTTTTATGGAATTTGAAAGGTGGTTTGAGGTATGGTGTTTCGTAGTCAAATTAGTCAGAAATGATGGAAACTACATCTCCTTAAAGGATTATAATTTGACTTAACCTTTAAAGGTTGTATACAGGGTTAAACCCTGTATACACCAAAATGAGTATTCTTTTTAAACATAGAAAAAACACCCACCCCCGAAATCAATTTAGATAAACAGTTTTTCTCTAAATTGACCCGACCGGGAAATGAAACCGGACCTCAGAGATGGCGCGACGCCAGACCCGGCGTGCTAACCGCTCGACCACGGAGGTCGTCAAATATCATATATCAAAGCATCACCCGGTGCCATGGCTAACTGACGACTTAAAAATGTTAATGAATAAAAAATCAGCAGCGAAAAGACGATTTAAACTTCGACCTACTGACCACAACAGGGAAAGGTATGTCAAGGTTCGTAATCGCTGCAATAGGGCGTGTAGGGATGCGCTTCGCCGCCACATTCACAATTCAGTTGAAAACGTAGATTTATCCAAAGTTTGGAAGTTCCTTAAGTCGCTAGGAATTGGAAAATTAAAACAAAATTCTATTTCACCCAATATATTGACTCACTAAATCTCCATTTCTCTTCCTCATCATGTATCAATGATGCTGAAAAAGCGACTACATTAGACAAACTGTCTACTGTACCAATTCCTGATCTTGCTCCCTTTGCATTTGACCAATTATCGGATTGTGATGTTAAAAAGAGCTTGCTGTCAATTACTTCCAATGCGGTAGGCGGTGACGGTATTAGTCGCAATATGTTAGTGCCAATCCTTGATATCGTCCTTCCAGTCCACACTTTTATTTTTAACAGCTCCATCTGCAAAATGTAATCATAAATTGTTTGCTGAATACCGACCTATTTCCATTCTCCCTTTCCTATCCAAAGTTCTCGAGCGTCTGGTCCACAATCAAATAAGTAAGTTCCTTTCCCATCATAATCTTCTAAACCCACTCCAATCCGGCTTCCGTCCAGGCCACAGCACTGTGACTACTTTAGTCAAGATCACCGACGACATTCGCCTTGGCATGGAAAACGGTCACCTAACTGTGCTTACGTTGCTGGACTTCAGCAATGCCTTTAACACAGTTGACTTTGACATCCTTTTATCTTTGATGCGCTCACTTAACATATCTCCAACGGTAATTGAGTGGTTTCACAGCTACCTGTACGGACGCAGGCAAAGGGTTCGCCTTGAAGAGAAATTCTCTGCGTGGTGTGACTCGAAGGCTGGTGTCCCGCAGGGTGGCGTTTTATCTCCTCTCCTCTTTGCTATATTTATCACTTCTATTTCCGAAAACCTTTCTTCCTCCTACCACCTATATGCAGACGATTTACAAATTTATTGCCAGTTGGCACCACTTAGGCACCACTTGGTAATCTCGCCGAGGCTATATTAACTACCAAGGTAAATTTGAAACATATTGTAGATTGGAGCTGAGCCTACGGACTTAAAGTCAATCCAAGCAAAACGCAGGCTATTGTGGTCGGCAGCTCCAGGTTGCTTTCCAAGGTAAACTGGGAAACCCTCCCTAAGGTTACATTTGATGGAGTGGACATCCCTTTCAGTAAATCAGTTGCTAACTTGGGCGTTATTATTGATAGCTGCTTGAGTTGGGGGCCGCAACTACAAGCTGTCAGTCGCAAGCTCTACGCATCTTCGGCTTCTTTAAGAAGACTGCGCAACTTTTTACCCACTGCCACTAAAATTGCGCTAGCACATTCGCTGCTTCTTCCTGTTTTAGACTATGCCGACGCCTGCTATCTTGATCTCTCGGAGGACCAGCTAAATAAACTTGAGCGCCTTCAAAATCTTTTTATTCGATTCATATTTGGCTTACGCAAGTATGATCATGTTTCTGAATACCGCACTAAACTCAAGTGGCTTCCTATTCGTCTTCGCCAGAATACTCACATCCTCTCCCTTCTATATAACATATTGTTTAATCCCACATATCCTTCCTATCTAAAGGAACGCTTCAGTTTCCTTTATTGTTCATCCTCGCGCTCCTTACGGTCATCAGAAAATCTATCGCTTAAAACCCCTCTTCACAACACTACCTTTTACGATTGTTCCTTCACCGTTGAAGCTGTTCGTCTCTGGAACTCGCTTCCAGTTGCGATCAGGCGTGCTAAAACAATTCACGCATTTAAGGTGCACGTGAAGAATTTCTACCTTTCCCTTTAACCCTATCCTGCTGCATAGCTGTCATTGTCCGCTACATCCTACCTGAGACTATTATATTTAAGTATTTATATGTATGTATATATATTTGTTACACCCTATTATTTATTTATTTTATAATGTTATGTATTATGTTTTGGTTCTTTTTAATTTGCTTTTGTTTTTAATTGTTTTACTGCGGTATGCACCTCCGATCTTTGAGTGTATAAGTTCTCTCCATCCGAATGGTTGTCTGGCAGAGATCGTTTTAAAGCGATAAGACCGCCAAATTGTAACTTTGTATTTGTGCTCATTGTTATGTGTTATGTAAATGTTTGTGGTATTAAGTTACAATAAAAGTATTGTCTATCTATCTTTCTATCTATCCATATTACACATAGATTAACGAGCATTATCCCCGAAGGGTTAGTCAGAGACTAGGCAATGAGGACAGCAAAAGCAGTCCACTGCACTGCCATAATCCACGCTTCACTAAATTACAACATGTGCTCAGCGTGATATGTGGTGAGCCCATCGGCGCTATATGCTGTTGTATGATTATGCAATCTTTAGTCCGCTAGTCGTCTTTTGAGGCACCTAAGGGAAGAGTAGAGTAGTGTAGTATTCATTTAGTGATTCGCTATTCCACACGGCTCATTTGGGTCGGACACGGATTCTCTAAATCGCAATTCGTCTGATTATCTAAATTGCCAGTTTCTCACTTCGTACGCACATCGCAAATCGCCTTAAAAATTTGATTCATATTTTCCTGTAAAATTATGAAACCTATTTAAATATAATTCAGAAATTTAGGGTGATCCACGCCGATCCGAATCGATCCATAATTATTTTAAAATTTAGACATTTTGCGACTAAGACAATTTGCGATGTGTACGAAGTGAGAAACTGGTAATTTAGATAATCAGACTAATTGCGATTTAGAGAATCCGTGTCCGACCCGCCGATTTATGTATATGTGTGTATGTTCAGAATATCGCTGTCACACATCCAATCCATACAATTCTGGATGCAGCGTGTCCCAACACATTGATTATGCATTGGCTCGGAATGGAGCCGATAAAAATAGCGTATAGTATCGTAACACCGTACCCTTTTATTATGTGCGAGGCGAGCTCGATTGTAAACATGCCAATCATTGTTTAAGTACTCGACGGAAGTTATTTTATATCGCAGTTTAGATCTCCAATAGTTGAACGATTTTATTCCCGTTTAATTTAATTAAGATACGGTGTCGTGTAGCGGTGAAAGAATACTACCACTCCCCCCTCTTTTAAGGGTGTTGTAAGAGGCGACTAACGGACTAAAGACTGCACATACTTCCATGAGCATAGAGTGGATATGGGCTCACCACCTGTCACGCTGAGCACATGTGCGCTATTTGGTGAAATTTGGACTATGGTAGAGGTACTGTTGACCCTTCGGGGATAAGAATCGTGATTATATGTATATATGTGTAAGATACGGTTTATTCAACGACCACTTGAAGTTAAAAGAAAATCCGATGATGATATTTATTATTCCGGATAAACTACACTGGCCATCGCAAAATCGGCCCACCTACAATTAACACGACAACTCATGTTTTAATGTTTTGTAAGAAACAAATTGTATTATATTCGTATTACATTATGGTGCCCATCAGAGCAGTATAAAGTCATTCGACCCTCATCACAGAATATAACTAAAGCCTATTGGTCTTTACTCCGTTCAAGATGTTTTCTCGCTTGTCTTTGGTCTGGCTTGTCGATGAGTTACTTTCAGTTGTAGTCTTGTTGCTGGCTTTTGAGGTCACAAGTTATGTTCACGAAGTCTTCTTCTCACCGTACTGTCACTTATAGCCACACCCTGTACTTCACGCAGCCGTCGCTAGAGATCTACACCAGAAAGATGCCGATTTATTAAAGACGATGTCACAATAAAGCGGTCATCTCTTTAAGTGGTGACCCTTTGTCTTCCAGATCCTGTACTTCTACGGTACTGCCCAGTATTTTGAAACCTCTGGTAAACTCTCCGAACCGCAGATCGACTGATGTAATCTTCGAGCGACAACACGTTGACTAAAACCCTCTCGCAGCAAAGCCACAACTTGGGCCGATTCAGCTTCAGTAGTATTCATTATTCCAGGCTAATTTAATCCGAATTACAGTGATCATCAATGAAGTAAGAATCGTCAATAACAATTACACTGTTGCAAACAACTGGTTATGAATTAAACAGGGCCAAAGTGAATGCTGACGCATTCGTCAAACCGGCACAGAGCAGCGTTTACTTTAAAATAGTTTATTAGTACGCTCATGTGTGTTAATATTTATGGGAATCAAATGTCAAGCATCTTACCCGACCCTAGTTATCAATAAAACTTACTTCTAAACGCTTTTCTTTGAAATTATGAAGAGCAATAGTGCAAGAACAGGGTGGGTTGATTTTTGTGATGACCAGTGTATAATAATAATAAATAATTTTCTAATCTCTTTTCACAAACATGACTTAATACAAAGGCTTATCTATCTGAGACTTTTTGTTTGTATATTTAATTTATACAGGGTGTAACAAAATCAATAAGCGAACGTTTAAGGGCGGTATCTATACATCATTCTAAATACAATAATAAAAAATGGGCTCTAGTTTTATAGTGATTTTTCAAAGTTTTGTTTTCTAACAAACTAAATCAATAAAAATAATGCACATCATGAAACATGCTGTATCTTTACTAACACGCACGCAAGTGTCAATAAAAAGATAGCTCAGTGTGCTCCGAATTAAGCGTGCATGTTCGGCTATCTTTGTGTGCGTGTAGTACAGCTGTATGGGTTTGGAAAGGGTGTATTTTTTGGTAAATTATGATAATGTTTTGTTGATTATCTCGGTAACGTAGTAGTCGTCCTGTAGTTTTGGACCAAATTTGGTGAGCATGCTCAGAGTGATGTATAGATGCTCCCCTTAAAAGTTTGCTTATTGATATTGTTAGACCCTATATACTTATATAAATAAATAAATTTCACAACTGTCACACCTTCACTGCCAGTCATTCAGCCCCAAACTAAGCATAGCCCGAACTCTGGTGACTGAATAACGGATAAACATACATAAATACTGGTAGATTTAGATCAATCATATTCAATTACATTCACATCACTATCAATCGAATAAGACTTGTACCGATGCTACGTCCCAAACCTAACTTCTACTACCCTCATCATTTTTATCCTCGACCCTATGGGGGTAAACCAATATCGCGTCGTGTCGTGTCGGCCATCTTCACTTCCGATCTAGCCTGCCTACGCGACAGGGCCTTTGAGTCGAGCTCTCGTGTTCTTCATTTATCGGTCAAGTCATACCATCTTCCAAGTGATCGCCGCGAGTTTACTACTGTGATCACGAACTTTTGCCGTGGAAAGTCAAGCAAGAGTGAGACGCGCGTCCACTACAGCCAGCACGCGGGAGCAACGTCGAACCAGGTTAGCCCCCTAAAATCCCTCTTCTTTGATCGCCCAAATACTAAAAAACATCCATGACTCGGTCACAAATGCTCGTGCTCACCATACAAACATTTGCCTCTACTGGGATTCGAACCCGAGGCCGTGGGTTGCGCAGTCATGGTCGCTGACCACTCTACCACCGGGCTGTCAAATAAAATAAAAATTAATTGCCGAAATGTTTTTACGCGCATCATTTCGGAACCGGATATTTGGCTGATTCTTTTTTGTTGTGTCTAGGACAAATTTTGTTAATACATACATAAAATCACGACTATTATCCCCGAAGGGTTAGTCAGAGAGTAGGCAATGAGGACAGCAAAAGTAGTCCTCTGTCACAGAATAATATTACTAGCTCTATCACGATACTTGTAATATTTAATAGGCATCTTCTGGGGCAGCTCGCTCCATCGTAGACCTCATCTACGCTCACCATCAGGCGAGATCGAGGTCAAGAGCTGTCTTATTAAGCATAAAAAAATAGATTTTTTTTAGATTTCTATTCATTACGCTTGTGTTTTTAAAGTTATAGAAAAAGAAAGTTGACAAAATATACCTAAAATCTTGAGATGCAGGCGATGATATATTTAATTTTTAGTCTAATTTGTTATTTTAGAAAATAGATGTGCCTTTAAAATGTTATAATTTGTCAGTGAAAACGTTCTTTACGTTACGTTTTCAATGTGTGTAAAATCGTTATGAATGGCCGCATTGCTACATGGATTAGACAGAAAAAAAGAGAAAAAAAAAACAAAGTAAGATGGCACTCATAGCGCGTTTTGGCCAAAATGTGCTTTACGTCAATTGAAATTACAGGTATCGTGTCATAGTCCACTTTGCACCAAAAGCGACTGCATATGTGCTCAAGTTTTGTATATTAGGAAAACTCGTCACGGGATACTGGGGTGTTCACGCGGACGAAGCCGCGAGCGGGCCGCTAGCTTATTACTTGTAATAATAAACTTGGGACATTATTTATGTTATTATGAAACTTACAATACCTAGGGTTAATAATATTATGTCCTCAGGATAAATATGGGTTTATGGTGTTCATATATGATCGAAAGTATAAGTAAATTAAACGCCAATAGATCCGTATAAAGTCCGAATCGAACATTTGAACCGAAAGTTTGACCCCTCGGTCACCGAGATGTTCTCGGTGACCGAGGGGTCAAAGTTTCGGCCCGATATCCAGGGGTCCTGTGTTCAATTCCCAGGTCTGGCAAAATTGAGATGTTTTCAGATTATTGTTTCTTTTTAAAATATATTTTATCGTGTAAAAAAAAAATCTACAACGCAGCTTCATCTTAACCGAATGTTCAAATATTTGTAGAATTATTTCTTTCGGATCTCAGAGGTGAAAACATCCAAGATTTGATGAAGCAATGTTGACTAAAAACATAAGCGACAAATTTCGACGGGTGAAAACCAGACCTCGGTAGCCAAGTGGTTGAGGCAGCCGCCCGGAATGCGGAAGGTGGTTCGACTCCCGCCTGAGGTTGTCGTCTTTTTTTAGTGATTATAATTTATTCAGACTAAAAAAATTTACTTACTTTTCAGATTTTTTAAGATTTTTCCTATGCAGAGCCCGGGTTCGTGATCACTAACCCACAAGCAAAAGTGGTGGCAAATATCCATTAATTGTGGTGATGACTGGATTTTAATAATAATACTTTTTTTTCTCTTAAATAATGGCGATCAGCACATTTAGCCAGTTTCAAGTTTTTAATAGTTATTATTATTTTCATTAAATTAAGTGGATGATAATGAGTGATCATGAACGTTTAATGGTAAATGATTTTCCCCCAAACCCCTCGAGACTCAATAAATCTGTGGGACTTTATTAAGGTCTCACACAAACTTCTTGAGAGAATTTGAAAAGTGATGTAGCACTGTTTTGTTTTATTAACACTCATGAACACTTTTAACAGTAAATAATCTACCATTATTTAACATTAATATTCGTCAAAACACAAATGATAGAAAATAATACAAAACTGCAGACAAGATGCTTCATTTTCCCGCCAAGAAGTCATAATAATACTTCATTGCACAAATAAATTACATAAAGACACACGTTACACAGGACATATACAAAGGCGAGCTTATCTCTAGGAGAGATCTCTTCCAGCCCTAGCTGTGGTGATAAAAATTTAATATGCGGGACTTAATGCGCTAAACTTATCTACATACACAAATTAAATATATTTATATAACTAAATAGACCACATATAAGATATTATAACAAACAAATTACTTATACTTTCATATATTATTATTATGTTACTGATTATCACTTAAGATTGATAGGTATAGCTTTTTGAGATGGTGTTTGAAATCTAGTAATAACTAGGTATATTTAGGTTACATGAATAACATTTGAATAAATAGTGAAAAGCTACTATTTACATTTTACATACAAACAAGTCTACCTACAGTCTGAAACACCATAAGTAGATCTACTTTGCCATTTAAAGCTCGAAACAGCAACAATTCGTTTATTTTTCCTACTCAAGCTGCCTATTTGATTTTGTTTTATCTTGTTAAAATCTTTCGCAACATAAAAAAAATAAAAAAAATAAACCAACCTCAAAAATAAACAAAAAAACTAAAAAGAACTATGTCAGTGCTTGATGCTTATGTTTTATAGTCAACATTGCTTCATCAAATTAACCTTAGAAGTTTTTACCTCTGAGAAAGTTTAGTACCCTCATGTGCATTAAGATTTATGGGAATCAAATGTCAAACGTCTTACCCGACCCTATATCAACAAAACTTACTTCTAAAGGCTTTTCTTTAAAATTATGAAGAGCAATAGTGCAACAACAGGGTGGGTCGATTTTTGTGAAGACCAGTGTATAATAATAAGGCAGCTGCCCGAAATGCGGAAGGTGCGTGGTTCGATTCCCGCCTGAAGTTGTCGTCTTTTTTCAGTGTTGAAAATATTACTTTAAGCGTTAATAAAACGCTAAAATATATAAAAACATTAATCTAAAAAGCTAAATAATTGTGTTGTCTTGAAAACTAAATTAATCTCTACAGTTAAAATTCCAGACTTACTTTTGAAGTCGGTGCCAATATTGTTGAACGAAGGTGTCAAGCCTTAAAATATTTTTTGCTTTCGCTTACATACATACATTTTAATTAGGCGGTATGCTTACATTATGGAAAACACGTAGACTGACTTACTTAAAAGAAATAATATCTAAATCGCTATAGGTGTGCCTATAATAATTGTGGAGTTCCCTTGTTTTCTCTAGGAACCCATCATCAGATCCTGACCTGATGACTATGGGATCACCTGGAAGGTCTTTAAGTAATCGGAGAACATACATAAAACATAAAGTTTTATTTCGACGAATTGAGAAATTCCTCCTTATTTTTAAGTTGGTTAAAAATGATAACCGAATTGTATCAAGTGACATGGAATCCAAAATTCCAGATGCTTACCCAATATTGGAATGTTAAAAAAGACCCTTTCCATGCAGTCAAATTATTCGCAACGTCAAAATCTAACTGCGGAAACCACACACAAATAAGTTACAAACTGCAAACAGGACAACTAATACGAAAAACCTTTTACAAGCCGCGCCGCCCTAGGAGTCCGAAAGTTAAGTTGTATGACGTCACAACCCTTCAGGGTACCCAGACGTTACAGCCCGTGAAGTCACAACAACCTGTAAGGATTATATTTCCCTTCTATGATAGCTCCCGGCTCCCTAGGGTCCCTCAGTCAGTCGCTTCTGTACGGCCGCGGGAGGCGGTCGCGTCGCTCCTACCTCCGGAAAAACAGTGAATTTACTAAAATTCTTGTGTGAAATTGTGATCTAAACAGTTACGGTTTGTGACCACAGTGTCTGTGTACGGATATCGTTTTACGGTAAGTGTTATTTTTGCTTTAAAATCATTGAAATTTTACTCGATACCTGTTGCACGGTTGATATTTTCGGGTGACGCTGAACAGAGCCTGCGGTTAATCTCCGTGATTTGCATGAGAAATTGCCTCTTTTTTTCTCTCACCGTCGTTTATCGGTTATTTATACTCGCTATTCTGTTGAGATTATACGCGAGCGGCATATGTTTTTGCATTATCGGACGCGTTGGTCGGCGTTATCATATCGATCCGTTGTATATTTCGCTGTAATGTTATCTTTCTATCACTGTAGGACGCCAATTTGTACTTCCATATGGGATCGTCTCGTTTTATTTCGTTATTGCATCGGCCAATGGAATATAAATTAATTTATAGCGGCGACCAATTACTTTATAGTGCGTCGTTAAGTGCTTTTCGTAGACACGAGTGTTCTATGACAGTCTTTCATGTTATGTTTGTTTACCGGCGATTAATGACTGAATTGTAATGTTTGTCATTATTGACGATTATTACTGTAGGGAGGCGTGTGTTCAGCTGTGGGATATTAAAGGATGATAATGATGACAAATTTAAACTAGAAATAACACTAGAACTAACACTGTCTAAAGCGGGACTTGAACCTACGATCTTTCGCAATCCAGGCGACGATGGCTCTCTCGACTGGTACCCTACTGTCACCGTAGAGCAGTACTCCTTTGAAGTTACTATGCTAAATTCGTATGACAATTTGCATAGTAAGATTAAAGTAAAACTGCTCTGAGATTTGATGGCCCCTGAGCTGCCATAAATGTTTAAAGGTAAATCCCCCAAACCACTTGAGTTTCAGTTAAGATGTGGGACTTTGCTAAGTTCTCACACGAAATTATTGACAGAATTTGAATAAACACTCATGCACGTTCTCAAACATCCACCATTATTTGACTTAAACATCCGACAAAACACAAATTTTAGAAAATAAAACAAAACCGCAGACATGACGCTTCACTTTTCCGTCAAGAAGTTCGCGCAATGCCCAGTAACATTTAAAAAAAAGTTATTACTAAAATGGTATTAGAAGGGAGGCCCAAATAACCATCGAGTAAATTATCCAATGACAGCTTTTTAACTGTTTAACTGACACAGTATGTAGTACAGCAACTTTAATACCACCTAATGTGGAAGACCAATGAAAAAATTGGCTTTCGACCTTGTGTGAAGGGAATGAAGTTTAAATAAAGGTGCCCATTAAGTGGACATAGCCTACAAAGGGTTCACTATTATTTTCACGTATTACTTTGATCTGATGGTAATGGCTTCCCAAATTATTGTTCTTATTTCCTCGTATGCTTACTGTTCACTTAAATAGCCTAGCCTAGCAAAAGCACTTTTAAAAGCCGATGAATCCGATGTACGTTTAAATAACGCTTTGTCTAATTGCCTCGGTAGGCGAGTGGTAAAACCGCGGACCAATCTTCGGAGGTGCCGGGTTTAATTCCTGGATCAGGCAAAGGAAGTCTTATTTTTCGATATACAGGGTAAAAAAAAAGAAAGTGGTTGGAGGAAAAGTAAACTTAATATTGATGATGGCAAATTTTACTGAAAGGAAACATTCCTTTATTTTCAAATATAATTAAAAAAATTTTTTTTTTTAAACATCTGCTTAGCAACGTATCGAACCGGTGAAATTTAAAAAAAAACACCTGTATTTTATGATACCAACGGAAAAAGTCATTCATAAGAATCAATTTCTTTTAAACAACATACCTAGAAGAAGAAAGATCAAGAAAAATATTTCTTTTTATTGTAAAGCTTATTTACTATAAGAAAATAGTTCACTTAACTTATGAATTGCTCAAATGAGACATTTTCACGTATGCACAGACGTATTCTTCGGCTGAATTCGTTAACGTGTGTCGCCTTTTGTATCGAGTTATGTTGCTTAAAAGAAATTCATCCTTATGAAGGACGGATCTTTCGGTTGGTATCATATAATACAAGATGTTTTTTTTTTCACATTTTACCGGTTCAATTACCGGCTCAAGCAAGTTATTTATTCAAAAAAAATTAAATGCAGTTTTAATTATTTTTGAAAATAAAGGAATGTTTTCTTTCAGTAAAATTTGCAATCATCAATATTAAGGGTACTTTTCTTCCAACCACGGTCTTTTTTTGTACCATGTATAACCCGCATATAGTAAAAGTTAATAAGAAGAATTTTACGAGCATGTGTTGTATGCAACGGCGTCGCGTAGCGGTGAAAGAACACTACCACCCCCTCTCTTCTCTTGGGGGCTCGGCTGCAAATACTGCGGAGAACCTCAAACGGCGCAAGTATGGGAATCTGACTAGAGATCTCATATTTAAGCCGTTTTGGGTAGAGACGTTGGGACCGTGGGGTTTAGGTGCCCACCAGTTTTTTAGAGATATTTCTAAAAAGCTGGTGACAGCTATATACCTGAGACCCCAGAGCCAGCAGCTATCTGGGTCAACGCCTAAGCCTCGCCATCCAGCGAGGCAATGCGGCTAGTGTACTGGGTACTCTGCCCGATGGGGATGATCTGGGGCAATTCTTTTATTTATAGTTTTTATTGTAATTTAGTTTTTTTTTGTTTTAAAATGTAAATATTTTTATTTTATTATTAGGTATACATCAGGTATACATCTATTTTAACTTTTATTTTTTTCTTGTTTGTTCAATGAAAGGACAATGTTCTGCGCCCATACATTGTTAGCCTAAGGACTAACAATTATGAAATATTCTTTTCTAGGTTCGAAATTGCAAGTAAAGGACTGTAAAAACAAAGATTTTTGACGGACACTCCTGAGAACCTAAATATCAGGATAACTTATAATTATTTTGAGGTTATGTTCAATTAAATAATTTGAGAAGTGATGTTGCACTGTTTTGTTTTATTTGCCAACACTCATGCACGTTCACTTACTTACTTAATATTCGACAAAACACTAATTCTAGAAAATAAACAAAACTGCAGACATGACGCTTCACTTTCCCGCCAAGAAGTCCAGAACGTCAGCTTTTTTTTCTTGACCATGGATACTAGTCCTTTAGTCATTATTAGAGTTCATTGATTATGCTTAAACTGATAATAATGATGAGTGATGATAATATGAACGTTTAATGCTAAATGATATTCTCCCCAAACCCCTTGAGTTCTGTTCCGTCGAAGAAAGTATGAAATGTTGATGATGGGGGGATTCCATGGCGATGGTAAATAACGACTGCGTCTCTTAAAGTGATGTTGTTTATTTAGAGTGACTACATTGTGACTAAGTTATTATCTAAACCTTACAAGACTATTTATACAGTAATAACTACGAAGATGTTGGAGGGAGGATGCCGTGTCATATCTGTATCGGATCTACACGCGTTTAGGAATGCGCTTACAAACTCTTTAACCAATACGTGATGATAATAAATTATGTGGCGACTCAGGCCGCCACAAGTTCCATTAAAGATGTGGGACTTTACTGAGATCTCGCACGGACTTCTTTAGAGAATTTAAAAAGTGATGTTGCACTATTTTGTTTTATTTGCCAAAGAACGTCAACTGTACAGCCAGTGTTGCCAGATCTTAGAGCCAGTGTTCCGTAATAACTGCCAAATTCCGTATGAAATCCGTATGGGAAGTTTTATTTTTTGCAACAAAGCAGGTTATAGATAAGTATGTAAAATACAAACAAAAAATATTTTATCATAAGGTCTAGGTTGAAACTCTAAGGTATGTATGTACATACTTACAACTATATATAACTATATCAATAAAGGAAAAAGATAAGTAATAACGGCAAAACACACTAAAAAATATGGATGTCAGACAGACACAATAATGATTCATAACAAAGTGTTTTACGTCTTGCTTGCACTAACACTAAATAACACCATTAACTCTCTATGGCTCTCGAAAATATCTCAATGGGAATCCTCAAAGCCATAGTTTTTACTATGCAGTTTGCTGGTTCAGTTCTGTAAAAATCTATGAAAATTAAATAAGACTCGCTAGTTTACGCAGAATCAAATACAATGTAACATATTTCCTAAGAATAATCAAAGCTATTGGTAGGTACTACTTACTAAAAGTTATTACTCATTAAAAGCATTTGCCTGAAAATTCCGTATAAAATATCCGTGTGCATTAATTGTCCGGTTTGAACAATGTCCTTTTAAAAAGAAGTAAATTAACTTTATAAGTACTTAATTTTTCCCCATCATATAAACCAATATCATCAATTGTATCAGCTAGTATTGACATCCATACATACTTGTAAATACATAAAATCACGACAATATTATCTCCGACGGGTTAGTCAGAGACCAGACAATGAAGGACCGCAAAAGCAGTCCATACCATAGTGGACTATGGTATGGACTGCTTTTCACAAAAAGCGACTGCGACTGCTCAGCGTGACAGGTGGTGGTCAGACCATCGCCGCTCCATGCTGTTGGATGAACCTATGTGCAGTCTTTAGTCCTATAGTCGCCTTTTACGACACTGAAGGGAAGAGAGGGAGTGGTAGTATTCTTTCACCGCTACGCGACACCGTTGTATACAATACATGCTCGTAAAATTCTTCTTATTAAGAGGCCTATTACATCTCGACTGTAATTTTTGCGTAAAATGGCCAATTTTGTCGTTATGGATCTCAGAAACAAAAATACATTAACAATTATACATAATGAATAGTGTAAAGTAGCTATTGGAATAGTGCGTAGCGGCCTCGCTTTTTGTAAATTTTGCTTATCTTTTTAATTAAACCCAAAATTGCAGAGAAAGATTTTCGTAAATTCTAATGTTATCTCTTAAATAGTCGAATAGTGCGTAGAATGGAAATTTGTAACATTATGCACAAATTATTATCCTATTTTGATAGAAACGATAAATACAACTGCCAAATTACTACAAAATGCGAAAATGGGCATTTTACGCAAAATCACATTCGAGATGTAATAGGCCTCCAGACTGCAGCACCAGTGGTGTCGCGAACCGCAGAGAGTTTACACGTGGCACGTACAAAAATGGCGACTTTTTCTCGACATTCTGTCTCGCACAAAGGTACTGGAGTGACTGAGGCATCGTTCTATGCATTGTGCAGCCGCGGCATGCCGTCGCTCTTGGAAATAGAAGCAACTGCGACCGCAGGCAGCACTGCGGTCAACTGCAGCCGCTAGCCGCAATGTCGCCTGCGGTTGCAGTCTGCGGCCCGTCCCGGAAACGTACCTTAATACAAATCAGTTATTTCATACAAAACTGCAAATAAAGCTCTAAGATATTAATAAGTTGAAAATAGGTTTTATCCGAGAACCCACGTCCTCCGGATTGCGTGGGTTCTATTCCTCCACCTGAGGTAGTATTTTTATAACGTTTTAATATCTCAGAGTATATTTGAGTTCAATATCTTACAGTAGGTATATTTGAGCATTACCATTGCAAAAATGTCGAATAAGTAAGTATTACGAACTTAGAGACTTAAACCAACTTATGACTTATTGCAAACAAAGCTGTTGTTTTTTCCGCAATTTCACAGTTGCTTGAAATAGTAGTACTTCGTACTTAATAAGATGGCCCAGTGGCAACTTATGTACTACCTAGTTATATACAAACCAAAGATCAGGTATATATCCTAAAAAAATCTTTAAAATCTTTAAAATAAGCCCTTTAAAATGATACTCCGTGCCGCATAGCGGTGAAATAAAAGAACCTTTGCTCTCTGTATGCCTATAACGCAGTGTACCTAAGTCGCGTTATGCCTAAACGTTATTTTAAAATAAGCGTTTGGTCTATCTCACATTGCACATTTCGCGATACAACTATGTTGCTATTGGACAATATCTCACATTGCCCATTTCGCGATACGACTAGGTCGCTATTGAACTGTATCTCATATTGCCCATTTCGCGATGCGACTATGTCGCTATTGGACAATTTCTCACATTGCCCATTTCGCGATACGACTAGGTCGCTATTGGACTGTATCACACATTGTCCAATTCGCGATGCGATTATGTCGCTATTGGACAATATCTCACATTGCCCATTTCGCGATACGACTAGGTCGTTATTGGACTGTATCTCACATTGCCCATTTCGCGATACGACTAGGTCGCTATTGGACTGTATCTCACATTGCCCATTTCGCGATGCGACTATGTCGCTATTGGACAATTTCTCACATTGCCCATTTCGCGATACGACTAGGTCGCTATTGGACTGTATCACACATTGTCCAATTCGCGATGCGATTATGTCGCTATTGGACAATATCTCACATTGCCCATTTCGCGATACGACTAGGTCGTTATTGGACTGTATCTCACATTGACCATTTCGCGATACGACTAGGTCGCTATTGGACTGTATCTCACATTGCCCATTTCGCGATGCGACTATGTCGTTATTTTTATTTTTTATTTTTATTTTTATTTCGTGGATAACAAACGGCTATTTTACATATACAATAGTGCAGTGTTTCTTAAAAACAAAAAGCCTTTTACAGTTTTCACAGGTAGAAGAAAATATTTCTAATACAATTACAATAAGTAGGTACTAATAAAGAGTGTGAAATCAAATCCCATATGAATAGCATTGTAACGTTACTTTACATAAATATATATCTAAAATGCCTTGACAAACCATATTAACAATTAATTTATATTAAGAGAATAATACTTAAAAACCAATAAAGCCATATCAACCCCAAAAGATAAAGTATTATTGTAAGAAAAATTTTGCATTCATCATTGTCACAAAATAATTTTTACCCGCCGTAAATAGGTCGCTGTCACGAGAATAGTTATTATTAAAACTAGTAATTACACGATTGAAATAAGAATTTTGTCTATAGTTAGTTGAACTATGGTCAGTATGGAACCTGAGATAGTTACGCCTTAAAATCGTACGAGATGGCACTTGTAATTTAACCTTAGACAGGAGATGACTACAGTCCGTTCTGCCGACTACCAAATAATGAAAAAACGTAAGATCAGCTACATCTGTCCGCATCATCAGCGGGAGCAGATTGGTGGCATTTGCAGGTATCATTATAAGTGAGATTTTTGTTGCAGTAAATCTTGTACTTATAATTAACAAATCTCAGAAACTTTTTTTGGATTCTTTCGATCTTACGTGTGCGTTCTGGTCTCTCGCCAAAGCTATCTTAGGGAATTTTTGTCAGCCGTCCCTACCACCATTGCACAAGACCGATGGCTGCCTGGCCTATACTGCAAAGGAGAAAGCCGATCTCTTGGGCTCTCTTTTCGCATCAAACTCGACCTTGGACGATGGGGAAAACTCTCCACCAACCATACCGCATTGCGCTTGTACAATGCCAAACGTTCAGTTCCTGCAAAGGTCAGTTCGTAAGGCTCTTTTTTCCCTTGATATCCATAAGGCGAGTGGGCCAGATGCAGTTCTACCCATTGTGCTTCGGACGTGTGCTCCTGAATTGGCACCAGTTCTAACGCGCCTTTTCCAGCTCTCTTACACCACTGGCGTCGTCCCGAGCTCTTGGAAGACAGCCCTTGTGCACCAGATTCCAAAAAAAGGCGATCGCTCAGATCCGTCTAACTACAGGCCAATAGCTATTACCTCTTTACTCTCCAAAGTAATGGAGTCCATTATAAACCGCCAGCTCTTAAGGTACCTAGAAGAGAACCAGCTACTAAGTGATCGCCAGTATGGTTTTCGTCGCGGTCGATCGGCTGGTGATCTTTTAGTGTACCTTACTCACCGATGGGCGGAGGCAGTCGAGAGTAAAGGGGAGGCACTGGCAGTTAGCTTGGACGTAGCGAAAGCTTTTGACAGGGTATGGCACAGGGCTCTTTTCTCTAAACTTCCATCATACGGGCTTCCTGAGAAATTGTGTTCATGGGTTGCCAGCTTTCTTACTGGGCGTAGCATCAGAGTCGCAGTCGACGGTTCGTGCTCCGACATGAAGCCCGTGAATGCTGGAGTCCCGCAGGGGTGTGTGTTGTCCCCTACTTTGTTTCTTCTGCATATCAATGACATGCTGCATAACAACAGCATTCATTGCTATGCGGATGACAGTACTGGGGATACGCTCTACACTGGGCGAGCTAATATTTCTCTGGAAAGCGTCATCGAGAGCCGGAATAAACTTGTGACTGACACCGAGAACATGTTAAGTCATGTCTCGGATTGGGGCCGACATAACCTAGTCCGCTTTAACCCCTCCAAAACACAAGTTTGCGCATTTACCGCAAAAAACCTCCCTTCGTCGTACCTCTGAACTTTGAGGGAGCTCCCCTTGATACCAATCCGATTATTGGAATCCTTGGCGTCGATATTTCGAGTGACGTTCAGTTTCGTGGTCATTTGGAAGGTAAAGCTAAATTGGCTTCGAAAAAGCTGGGTGTGCTTAATAGAGCGGGTCAGTATTTCACGCCGGCCCACCGTTTACAACTGTATAAAGCACAGGTCAGGCCGCATATGGAATACTGCTCCCATCTCTGGGCTGGAGCACCCCAATACCAACTCCTTCCATTTGACCGCATTCAACGCAGAGCTGCTCGAATTGTCGGCGACGTGGTTATTTCAGGTCGGCTCGATCCACTGGCTCTTCGGAGAGACGTTGCGTCTCTCTGTATATTGTACCGTATATATCATGGGGAGTGTTCTGAGGAATTGTTCGGCTTGATCCCTGCCGCTAATTTCCTTCACCGCACTACACGCAATCGACTGTCATTCCATCCACATCACCTTGATGGATGGCGGTCTACTACTGTGCGTTTTTCAAGAAATTTCTTGCCTCGAACTACAGTGTTGTGGAACCAGCTCTCGGCGGCGGTATTTCCGGACCGTTACGACTTAGGGATCTTCAAGAAACGAGCCTATTCCTTCCTTAACTCTTTGAGGACGGCATGGCATTAATGCCGGCAACGCGCCTGCGATTCCTCTGGTTTTGCGGGTGTCCATGGGCGGCGGTGATTACTTTCCATCAGGTGACCCGCTTGCTCGTTTGCCTCCTTCTGCTATAAAAAAAAAAAAAATCTTATCTACGTAAACATTATAATGCGGGTTCCACACTTGGCTTGCATACTCTAATTGGCTTCTCACTAAGGAGCAATATAATAGTTTTAAGGATTTTACTGACTTGAAATCTTTAGTTGATCTGAGTACAAATCCAAGTGTTTTAGAAGCTTTAGATGTAATAAAGTCAATGTGTTTATCAAAGACGAGCTTAGAATCAAGAACCACACCAAGATCTCTCACGCAATCAACACGTTGCAATGATTGGTTATTAATAGTGTAGCCATTGTGTACCACGTTAGGGGATCTACTGAACGTGATACTGTTGCACTTTGATATGTTAAGTTCAAGTTTATTATTTACGCAATAGTGATTGAGCCTATCAAGATCCTTCTGGAATAGAAGACAGTCAATTGGTGTTGTAATTTTTTTGTAAATTTTCATGTCATCAGCAAACAACAAGAATTGTGAGTGAACAAAGCATTTTTCGATATCATTAATGAAAAGTACAAAAAGTAAGGGCCCGAGAATAGATCCCTGCGGGACGCCCGAAGGTATGGTGGAAAAACGAGAGTGTGAAGAGAAACCATTGAGAACCACGGTTTGACACCGATCTGCCACGTACGAGCAAAACCATCGATAAAGATCGCCACGTATACCAGCTAATTGCAGTTTTTGGAGCAATATCACGTGATCTATGCGATCAAATGCTTTACTGTAATCAGTGTATACTGCGTCTAGTTGACCTCCATGCTGCATGCTATCAGTCACGTGATCAAGAAAAGTTAAAAGATTACTCACTGTAGACCTACCTTTCAGGAAACCATGTTGTTGAGGCAAAAATATGTGCTTAAGGGCTAAATAAATTTGGTTGTGAACCAGTTTCTCCAGCACTTTGGCAAGTACACAGAGTTTTGATATAGGCCTATAATTTTCAACTACTCGTTTTGATCCCTTTTTGTGGATAGGAGTAACGGTTGCAGTCTTCCAAATCTTTGGCACAGTCCCCTCTGTGATGGAGCGTTTAAATAAAAGGCGAAGTGTCAAACTTTAGCACACTTAGAGATCAGGAGTAAATGTAAATTGTCTGGTCCTGCGGATTTGTTACAATCCAGCGATTCCAGCATATTAAAAACTTGATCTTGGGATACTTCTATAGTATGGATGTCGGCAACAGAACTTTCACTACAATGGGCCATGGTGGATACAGCTATGGGGGTGTTATTACCCGAAGGCGCAGGTGCTAAAAAGGTGGAGTGAAAGAATTCGGCAAATGCGTTACAAATTTCGTCGCCCCTTGAAATGGTAGCATCATTGTGCGTCATAGTAGAAGGATAGCCATTATGTTTTCTATTAGCATGTGCGTAAGACCAGAAGGCTTTAGGGTTGTCGACTAAAGAATTTTCAATGTTCTTTATGTAAGCATTATAACATTCCCGCTCCACCTTCTTAGCTCGCTGGCGTAGAACACTGAAAGAGACACTATCAGCTTTGTTTCCATAAATTTTATGTTTTCTATGCAATTTATTTTTCTCTTTAAGTATTTTTAACAACGCACTTGAGTACCATACGGGATAGTCGCTCGAGCTAACATATTTATGAGGAACATATATATCTCTTAAACTACACAGTTTACTGTTGAAGAGTTCCAATGCATCATCCAGTGTCCCACGCAACAGAAGATCAGTCCAGTTCAGCTCATCAAGGTCACAACATAAACCGGAATAATTTCCTTTCTTATAAAAGTATTTAAGGTGTTTTTTAGAACTAAGTGGCTTATTATAATCAGTAAAGTTAGTCTGACAAATAAGGGCTGGGTGGTAAGAGTCTTCTTCAACCAGAGGGTCAGTACAACGGCAAACTGTCAAGTCGCCATTGGAAAACACCAAATCGAGCAAGCTGTTTAAATGGTTCTTGACATTATTGAATTGATTCAATTTGCAAAGATTCATAAAATCCTGAATCTCGTTAAGATTAACGTTAGAACTACAGAATGATGGCACCAGAAAATTAGAGAAACCAGATGATGACCAAGATATATTGCTTAAATTAAAATCACCAGCGATAATAAATAAGTCTTGTGGCTGCTCAGTACAAACCGAAAATATTCTTTCAGCTAAGTTTGATAATTGTGAAGAAAAAGACAACCCTTTATTTTGTTGGCATAGATACGCACAGCAAATGTGCAACATTAAAGGTGCGCAGTTGTTGCTTTTGTTTTTATTATATAATGTAATCGAAATCCATATATCTTCGGCTGAGGAATGCCACTCGGGCCGCTCGAGCGCAGTGAAGTCGCGGCGAATTGCGATAAGAACACCGCCGCCACGCATCTGCCCAACACCGCAATAGTCCCGATCACGACGCCATACCGTGTACTTGTCACTAAATAATTCCTCATCAATAATTCCGTCGAGTAACCAAGTTTCAGTTAATAGTATTACATCGTAGTCATAAAGTTGAACATTTCTTTTAAATTGCACTTTTTGGTACGCAAACCCCTGACATTTTGGTAATATATATTAATTATCGTTGAATACGACCAGCCAAGACAAATAATCTTGGCTAGGTCGCTGCGCACGACAAAGTAAAATAGATGTAAAAATGCAGTTAACGTCAGAAGCTTGCGACCCGGGTACAGCGCAATTGTGATTGTGTTGATGTTTAGAATGATAATACTTCTCTGTAAATAGCGTGAAACGTTGGATATCTATAATAAAAACAATGTGTAGTAAAATTATTAAGTGACAAAACTCGGATAGTAAATCTATGAATAGTTGGTATGACAATGCTAGTTTAAAGACTAGTTCGGCTAGCGGTAGGTAATACGTAAGTAAGTTATTTGTGTTATGACACCAATTATTAATTTGAAAGTGCAGCAATAAAAATTGAGTAATAAACACTGTAAAAAACAATGATTTTATGTTATTGCGAGACAGGTAAATAAAAAACGGTAAATAACCAAGTAGTATCTGATTTGAATGCTTTGTGACAATGAATGAAGTGGTTGTTTTGTTTTTGGGGTTATGTCTTTGATAAATGTCTGATAGGAAAGACAGTGCAAATAATAAATACATTATAGTTATCACTGTACCTTTATGTTGTTGATATGGCCTGCGCATACATGGACAATTATTATAACAAATGACAAACGGCATGTTATAGTTGAAAATAAACGTAAAGCAATAAGTAGATTGAAGCAGTCATTTCAATTTAGATAAATCACTATCACTTTTCACTGCAATAATAGGTGAAGTATCATTTTTTCTGATTAAAATTTTGCAGTTTTGCACCCAGACGTAATTATAGTTTTTCTCGGAGGCTGCCTTCTTTGTTTTTGTGAGCAGTTGCTTGTTTTCTCTCGTAAGGTGGTCGTTGATGTATATCCTGCTGTTGATTCCGACAAAGCCTAAGTCTTCAGCGGTCAGGTTTGGCTTATGAGATCTGGCCGAGGCTACAAAATTTTCCTTAGTGTATCGTATAAGGAAACCCACGATTATTGGCTTCGGTTGCGAGGTAGACTGCGCTCTAGTGACGAAGTTGACGTCGGTTCTCTCCATAGGCAGGCCTATCAAATTACCAATTTTGCTTATTATTTCGAACAGGTTCTCATTTTTTTTCAATGGAATCCCCTTGATTTCTATATTATTTGATCTCAATAGTTGATCTTTTATTACAAGTTCGTTTGATATTTTTTCTACTTCACATTTCAACAGAGGGTAATCTGAGGCGATCGTATGTTGTTTTTCAAGTAATTCCACTCTTTTAGTAACTTTCACTAATGTTTCAGAGTTTTCAGCCACTTCTTTTTTCAAGCTTTTCATTGATGATTCGAAACTGTGCATATTTTCCTTTATGTTTTTTATCTCGAGCACAATAGCGGGTAATTGTTCAAGTCGAGCATTAATGCCGTTGATGCCGTTACGTAATTCTTGTAAAACAAGATCCAGGGTGGCCGGTGATGGTGAGATCCCGGGTGATGCCAGCACCGTTGGTGCTTGGGAATGATTGACCTTGCAGGTACTACACTGGATGGTGGCTTGACGTGCAGCTCCTAATTTACGGTAGTTGGTTTCCGATATGTTTGCACACGCGAAACAATAGTTCACCGTACATTTTGAGCATCTAACACCGTCTGAAAAGTTACCGTTGCAAGTTGGACAGACGAACATTGCGCTAGGAGTTAAAACAATTTATTATTTTCCGTGCCGCGTTTGGTAAGCAGTATGCTTGATTTAGGTAAAGAGATGCGTGCTTGCAAGTTGAGCGCGCGGCCGTTATTGGACTGTATCTCACATTGCCCATTTCGCGATGCGACTATGTCGCTATTGGACAATATCTCACATTGCCCATTTCGTGATACGACTAGGTCGCTATTGGACTGTATCTCACATTGCACATTTCGCGATGCGACTATGTCGTTATTGGACTGTATCTCACATTGCCCATTTCGCGATACGACTATGTCGCTATTGTACTATATCTCACATTGCCCATTTCGCGATACGACTATGTCGCTATTGGATTGTATTTCACATTGTCTATTTCTCGATACGACTATTTTGGTTTTTGGTTTGTTTTTTTGTTTTATTTTATTGTTTTTTTTTTGTTTTTTTTATTAACTTGACAAGGATCATATTTCGAGGATCTCAAATATCAAAGTGTCTTCATTGATCGCCGCCGATAACGTAAACAAAAGATCGCGGGACCACTTCACAAAAAATGTTGAACTTAAGTAATAAAAACATTTTTCTAACAAATAATTTATTATTTAATTCGCAAAAACTACATCATACTAGCACACTGAGTTATAGGCATACAGAAAGCAAAGGCTAGTAGATGCCTCGATGAAATCACTCACACATGCGACTGCATTGTGGAAGTCGTCGCAGTCGTCAGTGTGAGTGCAACGACTTCCACAATGCAGTCGCAAGTGTGAGTGAAGGCATCTACAGTATGATGCAGTTTTTGCCAAATAAATAATAAATTATTTTGTTTGAAAAATAAAATCTAGCCCAATGACAAAATACTACTGTTTATTGGGGAAAATATTTTTATTTTGGCGTTAACTACCTGTACTTTAAATATACGCCAAATAGCACCAAAATATGTTTGACATCAATTTTATAAATTTTAAAACTGATTACGAAGTTGCACAAATGAAAGCCTTAAAAGCTGTATTTCCTGGTATAACAATTACTGGGTGCAATTATGACTATTTAAGAGCTATTTGGATAAAAGCCGAAAAATTGGGTGTTACAGGTATACCGAGAGCAAAGGGGCAAAATATGAAACAGCTAAAATCTGATGAAAATTCGGAAAACACGACGAAATTTGAAAGCTATATGGAAAAACAGTGGATGGGTCAACTTCAGGAAATTATTAGCTGTGTCAATGAAATCCATCGAATCGGTGCTAAATTAATCGAATGAAGGGCAAGCCAATTTTCTATATAAATTCTAAAAGGAATCACAATGGCAAAGAGAGAGAAATTGTTTTTATCTCTAGGCGCAAAAAAGAGCTGAAAAGTTGAAAAGTTGGCTTTTTATTTTTTGAAAAATATTATCAAAATAAAAAAGAAGTCTGTTGTGTTTATAATACATAACTAGTGTTTTAAAATCCTAAAATAGGTAATATAATATTAAATAATGTTTAACGTAGCATAAGGATTATAATTTTGTTTTAAATTGTTCATATTTTTAAGTATAATTTGAATCCTATTTACAATAGTTGTATTTATTAGCACCCTTTATTATATTTAATTAAGTAAGAAATAATGTCCATCTCGCTCTTGAACTAAAACTCACTAAACCTTAGTCTCACAAAGCCTACCTCGCTATTGAACTAAATCTCAATGAACCTTTGTCTCACTAAGCCCATCTCGCTGTTGGACTAAAACTACAATGAACATTAATCTCACTAAGCCTATCTCGCTATATAACTAAAACGGAATTGACCTAAGTCACAATACGCTCACATCTCGTTTGGTCTACCACACACTGCGTTATAGGTTTACTGAGTGTGCAGCTGCCGACTAGTGTAATTGTAATTGTGTTATATGTCAGAGTGTATGTATGTGTGGTCTCTTGTCAAGGCACCGGCTAGCTACACATGAATTTTTGTATTCGACAGGAAGAGGACTAGAGCTACCCTATTTAATTCCCTAATCCCTACAGAACCTAAGTCCCTAAGTTCCTATGGAGCCTAAGTCCCTACAGCCCTAACCTACAGTATAAATGTGTGATAAATAAATATATAGATAAGTACGGGATGTCTGCACCATGAGACCTAAGGTAACAGACGGAAGGTAGTGAGGAATAAGGTTTAGGAGGTGGTTATCTCACTGCCAGTCAAGTAGATTCACAAGACTGATCAGAACTGACGGCTAAGGGTGTCTTGGCCACAGTGAGAGGATTATAGTTACCAAACCAGCGAGCGTCGAAATGAAGTAATCCGTGGTTGAGTCAACAAAGAGATTTATTTACAATTTCTATTACATTATATACTAAGATTACTGTACACACACAAATAACTATTTGACTAGTGTTTTGTCCGTGTATCTAGCAACGTAGCGCTTTCTTGCAGTCGGATGAAGTAGGCCAGCGTCCGTCGCTGACCAATGTTCAAAGTTCGTTTGAACACTGAGCGCAAAGGTTTAAAATGATACTACGTCTATAAGTACCCGATGTAAAGTGAAATGAAAAAGAGTGTTTTCGCAGCGGACATCAAAGCCTGCCTCTGATTCCGGTTTTGTTTGCTAACATCAATGTTGTCGATACCTACACCTTTGCAGCCCGTAAAAAATGTTGCCAAGATTATTCTTTAAAGCTGCACGACCGGCCGTTCAATTACTTAACAACATTGTGATGAAACGAAACGCAATATCTGATAGATACCAACCTTATAAAGCAACGTTTCTGTTGGTTTTTAATTACGGTAATATTTCTGTTTACTTGTGTTGGTAAATGTAAATAATACCTTATGGTGTACAGTTGATGTTTCATATTTATTATGTTGGTACTAGCTTTTGCTCGTATGGCTTCGCTCGCACTGTCGCTTTTTCAGGGGAATTCGGGCTTAAAACCGTTCGAGAGCATTACGTCTTACCTCTATACCTACTTACTAAAATTCATCTAAATCGGTTTAGCCTCCTGAAGACTTCAGCCCCCTGAAAACTGTCGCCGCGAGACTGGCTGGACGTAGACAATGCAATAATGCAGCACTGGACTCGCGTCTAGCTCGTCAAAGACAGTAAATTAATTTTAACCAATTTTTGTACTAACATAGCTTAAAAGATTATTGCTACTAGAATAGCAGTTTATAATAACCTTTATAAAAAAGCTTAATATAAAGTGTCAGATAACACAGAAGACAAAACAGCTTGGCTCTGAACTGAAATGCTCCAAGTACTCGAAAAGCTATTTCTAGTTGTCTATACTTAATTAATTTATAGTACCGTCTAATTTACATTCAAATTATTATTTTGTATTTTATGACCTGGTAACGACATATCTTTTAATGTTTACATTTATTTTCTTTAAATGTCGTTGCTTCTGTGCGCTGTGGTTTCTTGCGCCCGTTCATTGCCACAGTTAAAAAGTCCTGAATGGGTGGTAGGTTAAAAATTTGGACGATTGAAAGTACTTATTAATTGAGTTTATTGAATAAATATATTTTGAGTTTGAGTTCATATGGTCTGAAGTAAATGATTTTTATTTTTTTTTCATTTAGCGGTTTAAACGTAACAAACAAATAAAGTCATTTTCGCACTTACATTACTAGTTAAGATATTATTAACCTTTCAACTGCGACCGCGCACTGATCTGTGCTCAATAAATAAAATTTGTATTGTGTCTAGTGACACCGGGTTCTATCTAAGTGTTAATAAGTAAAATAAACACCGGTATTTATTTATAATTTAGTGAACGCCACAAGAACACAACATTGAAAAATAAAGAAGTCTCCCTGTGACCACGGACCCTGTAAATGTAAAGGGTTCGAAACCTCAGGATAATATAAAAACTATGTAAATAGTAAATTATACGCGAGTTAATCCGTAAAAAAGTGTTTCATTTCAAATAAAGAAGTAAAAAGTTACAAATTAAAATTTTACACAGCTAGTAATTCTTTCGCCGTGTCACACAGCGGCTATAGAATACTACCACCACACACAGGCGACTACCGGACTAAAGATATATACATCCAACAGCGTAGAGAGGCGATGGGCTAACCACCTGTCACGCTGAGCACATGTGCAGTCGCTATTGGGTGAAAGTGGAGTATGGCAAAGGACTGCTTCTGCGGTCCTCATTGCCTGTCTCTGACTAACCCTTCAGGTATAATAGTCGTGATTATATGTATATTATTATTATGTATAGTAAGCTTAGATTAAAACAAAAAGGGAAGATACGGCATGCTCCTACTTGTAGTCATTCAAAATATAGTCCTACTCAACTACTTAAGCAAACACTCGCGCACACGCACACCTAAAAAGGGGGGGGGGGGTAAATGATATTTTTATGGAGGGCAGCCGCCCCTAGAAACAAAAAAATATCGTAATGAGTCCTGTTAAAAGGCCTATTACATCTCGACTGTGATTTTTGCGTAAAAAGGCCAATTTTGGCGTTATGGATCTCGGAAACAAAAATACATTAACAATTATACTTATTGTCTACAAATTTATTTTCGACAAACGCTAACGAATAGATAGGGAGCGTTTATCATTTTTTTTGGGGGTCTGAATAGCACCCGAGCTGAGTGCAACATGGAATCGAACCATTGACCTCTTTGTCTGTGACCTCTAGACACTTGGTGCTTTTGTTAATATGGAACTATGATTCACAAAAGGGACTAATAGAGACTAATTGGACTAAAAGAGACAGGTAATTGCTATGGCCTTGTCTTTAATATTTGGTCACAAATATTTATTCAAGATGTTAGTACAACCAATCGGTTGTCATTGTTGCTTCCGTATCCATTAGTATCAATTATTATGTTTACTTTGTGTTTCCCTCGTTGAGGTAATATAACTAGAGCTGTAATTCCATACAGACAATGTGCTCAGCTAGATGACAGCAGGTAGGTAGCTTGTTAGGCGTTTGCAGACGGCTCTAGTTATTATACCGCAATGGTTTCCTTAATAATTCTTATTGGCAATAAAATTGGTCGCTAACAATAAACGAGCTCTATTTCAGACCGTACCTAACTTTAGATGTTTGGTCTGAGATATATTAACCGAAGTCGATTAATAGACTGTGTTTCCGTAGTTAGCCACTACTGCAGAAACAACCCGGCTAAATTTGGTGTGATCGATGCATTACTCATATTGTGGGAATTTGAAGTTGAATTAAACGCAATCCGTCCTACTTGTTGACCATACCGCCGCCATCGAAATATTGGTTAGACCTGTTGAAATTTTCCAACACTTTTGGCGTTAAGTTTTTACACCAAAAGTGTCTCATCACACCTCTTTGAATTTACAGCCTAAGAGATCTGAATTAAAATAGTTTGCAATGTTTTACAGATTCAGTTCATTGTATTATCACGGGAAAACATATAATTCCTATTGGGAGTTTCGCATTTTGTACCAGACTGAATTATACGAGTACAATATGTATTGGCATGCACTGTACAAACTTTAGGGGTGGATCATATACATAAATATACATAATAAAACATTCATCATCAGCCAGAAGACGTCCACTGCTGGACAAAGGCCTCCCCCAAGGATCTCCACCACGACCGGTCCTGTGCTGCTTGCATCCAGCGGCACTTGAGCTTGGCGACTCTTTGGGCTATGTTGGTTACTTTAGTTCGTCTACGAATCTCCTCATTTCTGATTCGATCACGTAGAGAAACCCCGAGCATAGCTCTCTCCATTGCTCTTTGCGTGACTTTGAGCCTGCTAATAAGGCCCATAGTGAGCGACCACGTTTCGGTACCGTATGTCATCACTGGCAACACACACTGGTCGAAGACTTTCGTCTTGAGACACTGCGGTATTTTGGACGTTTTTCACGTATAATAAAACATTATACATGAAAAATTCTAAACTCAGTAGTTTAGAAATGGCAGTCTTTTTTATTTTGTCTTCGATTTTTGCGTGTGTGTATTAAATAAACAATATCACGAAAGGTTAAAATCATATTCACTTTAAAAAAAAATCAAAAAAAGGGAGAAACTAGTCGCAAGTAAATAACATTCAGTAAAGTGGCCAAAAGTTTGAACATCAGTAGAAAAAAAAGAAACAAAAATATCACTGTTTTTAACAACAAAAAAGACGAAAAAACACAGTAACCAATTTACCACGTAAATTCCACTACTTTATTGTTTTTTAAATATTTTTATAAAAATATAGTTAAAAAGTAAACAAAAATGGAATAAAAATATATAGTGTTAATCCCGCTAACTCACTAATTTATCAAGCTTGGATATTGGATGCAAGTACCGCCCTCCCTGCCGCAATGTATGCACATGCAAAAGGAGTGATGGATGCTAAATAAGGCATGCAAACCGAAACCCGACACGTGATTCGCCCCTCCACGGGGCATCCTCAGGAGCTGTTGACTGGTTTAGAAGTCGCAAAGTAACGCCTGATTCCATTAATTAAAAAGTAAAGTTTGTACATTGCATGCCTTTACACATTGTATACGCAAGTGAAACCGCGGGCTAAGCGTAGTGTGACGTCTCCGTAATACATACATATAATCACGACTATTATCCCCTAAAGTTTAGTCAGAGACTAGGCAATGAGGACCGCAGAATTAGTCCACTTTAGTAGTACACTTTTTACGATATCTATTCACCAGCGCCCATCGCCGCTCTATGCTGTTGGATGTATGTGCAGTCTTTAGGATGGATTCGACCAAACTGGAATAAGGTCTTATACCTAGATTAAACGCCGAATTTGTATAGACTAATTTGGGAATAAGTCTTATTCCAGTTTTGTCGAATCCACCCTTAGTCCGTTAGCCGCCTTTTACGACACCCAAGGGATGAGAGGGTATGTCAAAACAATAAAAAACGAAAAAAAAACAACAATTAAACGAGCGTTCGATTAGCAGTACGAATTTTATTGACAATTCGATCACGATAGCGAAAACGAGAGTTTAATGTCACCTCGTTTGTCACTGCTGTTTAAATGTCATACAGAATATATTTATTTTAATCACCTACTGGTAAGCATTTGGAATTCACCTGATGGTAAGTGACGGTAAAGCCGAAGGTGGAAGCGTGCTTCACCCGAAATCCTCAACCACTGAGGAGCTGGCTATCCTCTGAACTGTTGGAACACATCAATACATTTATCATTATTGTTTTGGCGCCAGACTTTAGACAAGATGGTGGTAGCTAGCCAGGCGGACCAAGCCCAAACACCAACCAACCAAGTGCAACAAAGATGTACCCCCCGCTGGAAATTGAAACCGGGACCTCTCTAAATCAAAATCATTTATTCAACATAAACCTTTACAGGCACTTAGTGACGTCAAAAACAAAAGTAACAGTTAACTAATGTGTAGTTAAATCTTAAAAGCTAATCTTACTATCTAATTCACCTACCTACCTAATCTACCTAACTAAGGATGGATTCAACCAAACTGGAATAAGACTTACTCCGAGATTCCAGTATATTCCAGTTTGGTCGAATCCACCCTAACTAATCTACCACCAGTTCGGATTTTGGGAGAGCTTTTGACTGACAAAAATCTGGCAAGAAACTCAGGAGACTTTTCTTTTTCTCCCTCTAAATCACAGGTAAGTTTAAGCTCTTTGAAACGTACACAACATGATTTTGAAAATAAATATACGTATACAATAACTAATAAGTATACTCCTGCATGCACTCTGGTTTTTAGACCGGAGGTCTACACCACTAAACCACAGAGGCGGTTAAAAAACCTTTTTAATCGTTATCATTTTCATTAACGCGATCGAATATTTTAATAAAACAGCACTCAGCAGACAACAAGTGACATTAGACAAACGTCTTTCCAATCAATTATATTGAAGCAATAAAAGTATTGTACTAAACCGATCGCAATTCCGGGAAACGCGTCGTTCCGTTCGTAAATTGGAATAACTCGCAATTGTCGAGGGATGAATGCGCCATTCACGTTTTATTACTTGCCGTGACGTTGGAGTCAGTTAACGATTATGTCATCTGTGAATTAATCGTCTTTCTGTTCTTGGGTAAACTTTAGACAGCCCTTGCAGAGTTTTTTTTTGCGGTAAAGCCACTGCTCCCAATTTTTTCTATCTCTTATACAATTCCTACTTCTTTCTTAAGGTCGGCAACGCATCTTCGACTCTTACTTATTTATTACTTCCCATCAGGTGACTCGCCTGAGCGATTGCCTCCTTTTCACATAAAGGATTACATACATTGTTACCCTAGGGGTGAAAGTAGCTTATTTAGTCCCGAGACGGGGTTTGGCACCCGAGCGTAGCGAGGACGCCAATAGTTCGTGGGACTAAATTAGTCTTTCACAGGAGAGCAACACTGTGCTTTTCATGACGAATACAAGGAAAGTAAAAATAAAAACCCGTGCTTCGGAAGGCACGTTAAGCCGTTGGTCCCGGTTGTTGTCGTAAGATGACAGTCGTTAAAACCCACCAACCCGCATTGGGCCCGCGTGGTGGGTTATGGCCCAATATTGCCACGTGCTATTGTCCACGTGGGAGGCCTGTGCCCAGCAGTGGGACGTTTATAGGCTGATGATGATGATGATGAAAAATAAAAACATATTAGCTATAGAAAAAATGAGTTCCATATTTGAATCTGATGAACTCATCGTGTAAATACAAATCTTTGCCATACGGAAGTTTAAACCAAACTCTACAACTCGAAAAAACATATTAATATCGGATTACCGCGTTCCCGCCTATTTTGTTTTTTTTTCTGTGGCCGGCCAGCTATTCAGCCCTTAGTTTCCATTTTCATCATTGAAAAAATGGTAAATATTTAGCCAAAATCTATGTTATTTTAAAGAAACAATTGAAAGTAAATTATAATAAAGTAATTTTAAAAATGTATTCTTTGATTAATACTTATCTTTATGTTATTTCAATATAACATCGCGCTGCAATTAAGTGGCTGTATAGAAAGTAATGTGAAAATAGAACTAGTTTTTTTTATAATTTGACAGTACCGGTCAGAAAAACGATTCTCCCTAGGGAGGAAAAGTACTACTTTCCTCCCGCTCCTCAGGCAACTTCAGACCTACTTTCCGTGTATGAGGAATGAAAACATATATTTTTTCATTCCTCATAGGTACTCGGAAAATTTGTAGGTCTGAAGTTGCCTGAGGGGCGGGTTCTCCCTAGGGAGAATCGTTTTTCTGACATGAGTAATTGTGACTAATTATTAAAATAATACTAACAACACATCTCTTTCCTTGGGTGTCGTAAAAGGCGACTAACTGACTAAATACTGCACATACATCTAACAGCATAGAGCGGCGATGGGCTCATCAAAATAATACTGCAAACACCTCTCCTCCCTTGGGTGTCGTAAAAGGCGACTAACGTACTAAAGACATTCATGTTTTTGTTTTTACTTTCCTTATATTCGTAATGAGAAGCACAGTGTTTACCTCGGGTGAAAGACTTACTTACTCTCTCGGAACTATTGGCGCCCTCGCTACGCTCAGGCACCAAACCCCGTCTCGGGAGTAACTAAGCTACTTTCGTCCCTAGGGTAACAATGTACTATTATGATACTAAGTATTACTGAGCCGCCAAGCGAGCGCACGGCCCTTGTGATGGTGGCTACCGCAACCTATTGACTGAACTATTTAGGGTACTATTTACTTTAACCCTTCACTAACTTAGTGCGTCAATAAATAATAGTGCTTTAAGAGCTTAGTACTGGCTCTCTTGGCTATTTTGGCAATTTGTTGCTAATGACACAGAATTAATAGTCTAAGTTACGCTGCTCTATATCTCTCTGTGTTTCAAATACTGTTAAACTATTCTCGTAATTGGAATAACTACCCTCTTAATGGTCGACTGTATTAATAAACTTAGTAGTACGATAGACCACACCTAACTAGTAACAAATTTAACTAAATTTTATCTCTATTTCGATTGAAAAGAAAGTCGGTTTTGATACAAATGTGTTGAGCTTGATTCTTGGCATTGTAAACAGAGGCAACTCTAAAATTGAGATTTACGACCGCTGTGACGTGTTAATGACGTAGAAATCGTTTGCAATTCGCGTTTGTGTAAACACAACTGAAGATTTGTGATGCTATCTTGTTTTTATCACGTTATTCGATATTGACGACATTGTTGCAAAGTCAACATTTGATTTATTGATTTATTGCTTTTAGGCGTTTTAAGCTAAGTATTTATAAAAATAATAATAAAAGGAAGAGAACTAATAATAAAAAAACAGAACAAATCACACATTACATACTTACTCACATACATATAATCACGACTATTATCCCCGAAGGGTTAGTCGGAGACTAGGCAATGAGGACCGCAGAAGCAGTCCTCTGCCATAGTCCACATTTCACCAAATAGCGACTGCACATGTGCTCAGCGTGACAGGTGGTGAGCCCATCGCCGCTCTATGCTGTTTAATGTATGTGCAGACTTTAGTTTGTTAGTCGCCTTTTACCACACCCCGGGGAAGAGTTGGAGTAGAAGTATTCTTTCACCTCTACGCGACATGGTTTGGACTTGGATGTAGGACCAAAAAGAAATATTAACGTTAAGTGTTTTAGAGTGTTATAATACAATAGGAAGTGGTGTATTTTGTAGTGATGAAAGTTTGTTGATTTAGGGTGGACTCGACCAAACTGAAATAAGACTTACTCCGATTTTAGTATATACAAATTCGGCGTTTAATCTAGGTATAAGACCTTCTAGTTTGGTCGAATCCACCCTTAGTGCCTTACAAATAAACAGAGAATAACGTTGGAATAGTTATTCCGTGTTTTGTTCCTGTCATGTAAACGTTATTTCAAATTAGAGTAAAATAGACAAAACACGGAATAACTATTCCGACCTTATTCTCTGTTAATTTGAAAGGCAGTGTGTAATGCGCCTTACCAATTAATGTATTCACAACGAACGGAATTTCGTGAGCCAAGTGAGGTCGGTCAGGATTTAATAGGCTGTATGATAGGATTCCGCGCAGTCCCAAGACACTGTCAATCCTAACCGATGACCCTTTTGATTCCTAAAGCTGTGTGTAGCGCCTCATTAATAAAATACTACCGACATATCTCTTCCCTTTGATGTCGTAAAAGGGGACTATATATAAAGGAATTTTTTTTATATGTGCGTATACATATATTTTTTATATCAAAGTGAAAGTGATTTATTGCAATTAAGTGCACAAGAAGGTCTTATACGTATTAGTATTTAGTGCTAACAACTTAATTACTTATTACAGGTACTGCAATATTGCTTACAAGCTTATGTAGTGGTAAAATGACGATAACTTATAGTAATATCACAATCTACTTAATTATAGCAGAGTTGGTACGCCAAACTAAATAATTTAAGTTTTATTAGCAAAAAACTCATCAAGTGTATAGTAGCATTTTAAAATTAAGTATTGTTTTAAGTATATACTGAATGTTTTAAGTATTTACTGAAAAGAGTAACTGTAGTTTCTGTTTTATTGTTATTATTGTTATCATTCAGTAACGTTAATAGACATGATTTTCATTTTTTTTTAATTTAATTATTATTCTTACTTATTTAATTTGTCCGGCACAATAAAAAATAACTTGTGGATATCGGTCGAACGAAAGGTCACGTGTAACGTAAAGTAACCTAACCTAGGTATCCTGTGGTATCGAAGGGTTCTATCAGACAGAGACTGGTCACGCGTTCAAGCAAGCGTTCACGCGGTCAAGCGTTGAAGAGTCTGGCCTAAACTCAGGAGAAATAAGAACTTTCTCTGAGGGCCTAAACAACTGGGAAACGCTGCGAACGCGGAACGCTTGAACGCGTGACCGCTCTCTGTCTGATAGAACCCTCAGGCTGGCCTCACACAGCCGGAATCGCTTTCTGAATTAAGAATCTGAATTCAGATTCTGAATTCAGAAAGGCCGGAATACCATACAATATCAGTATGCTCCACACACATGCTGATTTTTTCAGAATCTGAATTTCTCAGATCGATCTGGAAGAATGAGCTGACGAGCGTCCGGAATTCCGTGTCTGAATATTTAAGATTCTGAATTCAGAACGCGCGTATTCCCATACATTTTATATGGAGCGGCACACACATGCTGGAATTCAGATTCTGAATTATTTCAGTGTTGCCATTTTTAGTAGGATCCTGCTTTTTTAGCATTTTTAAAAGTAAATTTTAGATATTTAGTTTGTATGTTATCTTATTGATACCTTGCTCTAATAGTGTTTAATTTTCGATGTACTTCAATTCTCAAAAATTATAAAGGTAAATATAGCAGATTTGGTGCATTTTTATAAAGAACGCTTAGCAGTTTTAGCAGGATTTACCATACATTTTTATTTTTATATTTTGTTTTAAAAAAAATTGATAGCAATATAAGCTTTAATGAAACTCGTTAATATGGTTAAACTAGATAATGGATAAATATACATAAACATAGAAAAACACCCAGACCCGAAATCAATTAAGAAAAACAGTTTTCTCTAAATTGACTCGACGACCGGGAATTGAACCCGGGATCTCAGAGATGGCGCGACGCCAGACCCGGCGCGCTAACCACTTGACCATGGAGGACGTCAATTGGTAGGAACAGCAAAAAAAAAGGGCAACCCTGGTTGAAATAGCAAGCGGCTAGAGACGTTTGCTTATGCCGGGAGTCACAAGACTACTGATCAATCTGAATTTTTAAGAATGTGTGAGTCAAGGTGCCGGAATCAGATTCTTAATTCAGCAAGCCTCAGAGTTCAATTGCACGGTGTCGGTCGATTGACCATGATTACGGGATTTTAGCGGATATGTTTGGTCAATATTAGTTTCTTCATTTTACACTTTAAAAAGAATCTGTAGCTCTAGATTAAGTTACTCTAGGGACTTCTTGGCGGGAAAGTGAAGCGCCATGTCTGCTGTTTCGTATCATTGTCTAAAATTTGTGTTTTGTCGAATATTTATGTGAATTAGTGGTGGATTATTTACTGTTAAGTTTTCGTGAACGTGCATGAGTGTTAGCAAAGAAAACAAAACAGTGCAACATCACATTTCAAATTCTCTCAAGAAGTCCGTGTGAGACTTCAATATAGTCCCACAGCTTTATTGAGTCTCGAGGGGTTTGGGGGAAAATCATTTACCATTAAACGTTCATTATCACTCTTTATCATCCACTTGATGTAAAGAAAATAATAATTACTATTAAAATTTTCACACTGGCTAAATGTGCCGATCGCACGAAGCCATTATTTAAGAGAAAAAAAAGTTACTCTATAATGTAAAAAAATATTTGCACAGATAAAAAAAAATCTGTATACATACGTCACGCCCGTTTCCCGGAGGGGTAGACAGAGACAACAGATTTCCATTTGCTACTATCCTGACATACATCCTTTGCTTCACTTACCCCAAAACATTCTTCATACATGCTCGTGGGTAAGAAAGTCGACTAACGGACTAAAAACTGCACATACTTCCAACAGCATAGAGCGGCGATGGGCTCACCACCTGTCACGCTGAGCACATGTGCAGCTGTACTTTAGTGAAAAGTGGAGTGTCCTCATTGCCTGCTCTCTGTATAACACTTCGGGGATTATAGGGTAGTCGTGATATTTATGTATAGTAGGTACCTATGTGTAGAAACGGCTTCGAGTTTTCCGCTCTCGCCATCCGATTCGTGGTCTATAATTACCGCCACCACCAAGAGTTCCCCGGTTCAATTCCCAACTGGTTTTGCTGTCACAGGTTGTCGCCGGTTCAAAATTGTGCTCGAAAAAAATGTTTACAACATTATTTTGTTTTTCCCAACAACGCAGTTTCGTTTCCATACCTCACTCGCTCAACCCTGTACATTAATTGCTAGATTGTTTTACAGAACCCATTTACGCGCGGCCGATGAAGGCGACGTCAAAATCACAATATGTTTATTAAAATGTCGGCGCTTTCAGTTATGTACGAGTACATAGGTATTGGCAATATAATGGAACTTATGTACCAGACTATTGTTTCGAGTGACAAAGGACGACAATTACAAAATGAATTTTTTTTTTGTAACAAACTGTGTTTGATGTTTAAATTGATATAATGGCAGGTACTAAGGATATTATCATTTTTTAAATATTTCTTCACTAGCGGTCGCTCGCGGTTTCACCCGCGTGGTTCCCGTTCCCGTGGGAATATCGAGATAAAAAGTATCTTATGTGTTAATTCAGGTTATAAACTATCTGTATGCCGAATTTCATTCAAATTCGTTTAGTAGTTTTTACGTGAAAGAGTAACAAACATCCATCAATACTTACAAACTTTCGCGTTTATAATATTAGTAGGATATGTCCAGAGAACCCTACTGAGATTATGTGATTATGTATGAAGAATGTTATGAAAGTAAATGAAGCAAATAAAGTATGTCATCCATTATGCATGTATGTATGTATTCGTGTATGTATGTATTATTATTAGCATTAGCCTCTACGTCCCACAAGTAAGTTTTTTTTATAGAGCAACCAACAAGACATACATTAAATAAAAGTGAAGAATACAATTGATTGACTCATAACTCAATGCTGTCTTAATTAATTATAGGTAACCACGGCATGCACAAACAGATCGTTAAAAAACATAAGAAAAATACTAACATAATATAAGTAAACAAACTCGATATTCAATATAATCATTTGAGACCATTAATACGAAACATCTCAATTTATGTAATTATTTAAACAGAGTATAGCAGACATAAACGAGACATAAGAGGAGTGACGGCTGATCAAGGGATTAAAATTTCCCTGCGTGGACTTTGTGACTTCGAATACTATACATACTTAAATATACACTCACCACTATTGTGGACAAAAGTGACTTAGATTAGGTTACGTAAAGGGGATGGCTCAAAAAAAAACCCAGAGTCGAAAAAAACTGCTTATGTGCAGTCTGAGTGGTCTTATTAAGTACCTTAAAAAAATTGTTTTATTTACTCCAAAAACATTAATTTATCAATTTATTTAGGATATTTGACTGAAGAGTACATTTATATCATTAAAATAGCAATGCATTATTTATCTCAACTTACTATCCTTGTTTTTTGTTAAAGCTAGAAAGAGATTGGCAGCCGCGCCCGTCGGCAGACACGACGCGGCAGGGTGGCAAGCTCCGAGACATTATACTATATAGACAATGGTTTTTGCGCTCGTGCTCGCTTACACGCGTAACCAAGTTTTTGTTTTTTTAGTTTTTTGCTTGGGCCAGATATGAAGGCGACTTAAATCAACCTGCAGGATTTTTAGACGCAGTGTGTATAGATTTGGAAATTGTTTAATTATACTAAAAATAAAATATTTTAAATAAATATAATTTTTTCCATCATCAAACCCGTAGCAGGAACATGACACAACAGAATAAACAACACACATAACAATAACACAATAACAAACACACAATTACAACATTAATTCAAGAACTTTTCTTTTTCATATGAAATACTCGTAGCTCCTATACCTGACGGATTTCAAGGTTGTGTCTTTCGTACCTTCAAATGTTTATTATAGTCAACCCGTTAGTAAAAATTTCATTGCTGTCTATTCTGGGTTTTTAGTGTATGGGTTTTGAGCCATCTCTTTTAAGTAACGTACATAAGTAAGACCGAAAGACCGCAAAAGCAGTACACGTTTTGGGGGTTAAAGTTACTCACGTCCGTAGGTTTACCCTTGACACCCTACACGTGACCCCTGGGTGGTGCTAAATGAGTGGCACTGACTGAGTGGTAGAGCCACGCTACATTGCAGCGCACGCATTGGGCCGGCTCGCCCGGGGTAATACCACCCTCTCACGAATATCCGGCGTGAAATCGTTGCTGTTGTGTTTCGTCCGGCCAGTGAGTTCGAGGCCCCTTCCCCCCCTCCCCCCCCCCCTTACAATTGATATGGCACCGAACTTGAATCTTGATTTAGCCCAGGGGGTACCGACATATTCAGTGTCGGACAATCCCCCCCTGCATGTCCTCGCGTATCCTGGGGAGGGTCCGCTCGTGTCAAAGCATGCTGCAGGCAGGAGAAAGGCAAGACATTTGGCACCCCCAAATACGCTTCGCGTGGACTTCTGTGACATCAGGGGAATCCACTCTAACTTGAGCGCCGTCCATTACCACCTCGAGACGGAGAAGCCGGCCATGCTCTTCCTCACCGAGACGCAGATATCCTCCCCTCCTGACTTCTCCTACTTGCAATACCCGGGATACAATTTGGAACATGCATTTGTTCCTCGAGCCGGTGTTTGTGCCGACGTCATGGAGGATATGTGCGTCTGTCGCCTTGTCAATCTTGAAGATAGGGACCTCTTCATGGCTACACGTCGACTGCGGACGCCATCCTCGCGTCTTCGCGTGCCTGTATACGTCCCACAGCGGTAACAACGGAACTGACCAAGTCTTAGAGAGCGTTCAAACGGCAATAGATTCCCTTCTCCAACGGATCACCTCTGCCGAGATTGTGGTATTGGGAGACTTCAATGCCCACCACGTCGAATGGCTTCGTTCACGCACAACTGACCACGCGGTTAGAGCCGTTCATGATTTCGCTTTGGCCTACAGCCTGTCCCAATTGGTAACCGAGCCTACGCGGCGGGTTTCAGATGTGGAGGGCCATGCACCTTCCTTATGGGACCTTCTGATCTTGACCTTCTGCTGGCCTCGCACCCAGACGGCTATCAAGTTTCTGTTGATGCACCACTAGACTCATTTCGTTCATTCGTATCACTGTGCCTCTCACAGAAACTTTAAAAACGCAATCAGCGGCCAGCCGTCGGGTGTGGCATTATAGCACAGAATAACTAATAGTACTACCGTACAGAAGTTTCACTCTCTAACTAAAGTCAAGTTTTGGTATAGAAAATTGCCTGCTCTTACGACTTTCACGCGAAATTGAAACTTATCGTGTGACCCGAGCGTTCTGATAATCAACGCTGACTCGAAATAGTTTTGACGTCAGGTGCGCAGGGTTTCCACTTATGAATATATTTAAGTATATACTAAAGAAATCAGATTAATTGTTCTTTCTTTTATTTAGACACCCGTAAACACAAAAGTATCTTATACACGGATTATAAGATCGTTTAGTAGTCATTGTTTAGTGCACAAAATTCAAAGAAATTATCGTTTGTTTTACGCGCGACGTGGAGCGTGCGTCGCGAGCGGCAACCTGCTGCCATACACCTGCCCGGGAGGCTGTAACCTCCCCCCCTCTTTATAAAATTGCTACACCTAAATCTAAACCTAAATCTAATGCCTTTCACACCTATATGCCTAGCTAGCTTATAATACATACACACACACATCCTCGCCGCTTTACCTTAACTTAAATTATTATCTAATTCTTAAAACTAATTAACCTAATTTATCTACAATCTAATGGTTGTGTCTGGAGTTTTGTAGAGTGTGTAGCGTTTGTATGAAGATGGAACCTTAGCATAGCTTAATTCTATTTGCAGTGAATTTCAGTCAAGCAATGTAATATTATAATAACTACTATTTTGGCCAGATCGTCTAGTGAACCCTCCGTTGTTAACCGCATTTACGAGGGGCGTTCAAAATATTCTCGGTATGTGGATAAAAACAAACAAGTACGAAAAGTTTGATATTTTTATTTTTCAATATACTCCCCCCCTATGTTCATACACTTATAAGATCGATCAATTATTTTTTTTAATCCCTCATAAAAATATTTTTTATCTTTGGTGTAAAAATGCTCCTCCACGGCCGTCTTCAACGCTTCATCGTCAGAAAATTTATTTCCACGCAGATCCTTTTTAAGATTGGGGAACAAAAAGAAGTCGCTTGGGGCTAAGTCCGGACTATAGGGTGGATGAGTAACAGTTTCAAACCCACACTCAACAATAGCTGCCTTGGCAATATGAGCAGTATGGACAGGGGCGTTGTCATGCAGAAGCAGAACACCTTTGGTTAACTTTCCTCGCCTCTTTTCTTTGATCGCATCTCTTAATTGACGTATAACGTTAGCGTAGTACTGCCCTGTGATATTTACACCTTTTTCTTTATAATCGATAAGCAAAACTCCTTCACAATCCCAAAATATTGTGGCCATGACCTTGCCAGCTGACGGGATTACCTTGAACTTCTTGGGATGAGCTGAACCCTTAATGTGCCACTGCATGGACTCCTGTTTGCTCTCTGGGTCATAATGATGAACCCAGGTTTCATCTCCAGTAACTATTTTTTGCAGCACCTCATCGGGATTTTCACCACACAGGTCCATAAAATCTGAACAGCAAGCCACACGCATATCCTTTTGAAGAAGCGTCAGCATTCGCGGAACCCATCTTGCACTTACTTTTGACATATTAAGATGGTTATGTATAATGTCATGTACGGTACCAATAGAGAGATTGGTTACTTGAGCTATAGATTTTACCTTCACTCGGCCGTCTTCCAATATAAGTTTTTCCACTTTATCAATATTTTCTTGTGAGGTAGCCACTACAGGCCGGCCAGGTCTAGGGTCATCTTCAATACTCTCCCTTCCACGCTTAAATTCGCTTGACCATTTTTGAATAGTAGATAAAGAAGGAGCAGACTCACGGTAAACACAATCCATTTCCTCTTTTATGGCTTTTTGATTTTTACCCTGTTTTGTCAAGAATTTTATGACGGATCGGTGCTCTAATTTCGTTAAAATTGTTAATTCGCTCATGGTGTTCATGTTTGTTCGGCAATTGCAGAAAAACAAAAGAACATCTCGGTTCCAATTTTACTTTTTTTTTAATGTCAATGGATGAATCTTAGCGGCCAGTAACAAATATATATATAAAAGAGGTTGTAACGTATAAATACCGAAAATATTTTGAACGCCCCTCGTAAGTAACTCAAGTTCTTTCGTGAAAGTTTAGTAATTGGCTTATCCCTGTGTTAAATTATTTTCTCCTGACCTAATTACCTACCAGTCTATAAATCCTAACATAAATATGTGTAGCCTAGCAATGACTCCGTCTGAACTGTGACCTAAATCCTTCACTGCAGCTGCGGGGAAGATTTGTAACCACTCAAAGGTAATCAGATGATAGCTTAGCTTGTAGGTATTATTATTTATTATCAGTAGCATGATACATAAGAAGCCTGGTGCAATTTATGAGCCCCACCACCGCTCCATAGCGTACTGTACATCTCATGGTTTAATTACAGTTCCGTCACATTGGCTTTAACTTTAATTATTAGCTTGTGCCTTTAATTCTTTAACTGAGAATTTACATCTCTCCTCAAATTTAATTTCATTTTACATTATGCACTATGTGTTAGCAATTTAAATTCTTATTATTCCACATAAATCAATAGAGTTTATCTCAAGGCTTGCTATCATCCAAATATCCTTTTCACATTAAGAACTTAATTATTCAATGCAATAACTTATATTCAGTTCCGTAAAGGGTGGATAATTTAATCAAACGCCACTTCAGGCGGTGGCTAAAGTAGAATGCTATTAATTCAGGTAAAACTACTTTTATTTACTCTTAGTATTTATTATACAGGTCTTGTAAAGTTCCAATATAACTACATTGGATTGCTGCATTGGCAGATTATTACATCTTAAGTTTATTAAAGGATGTTTAATTCATTCAATATCCTTGACTTTAGGAAGTGAACTGAAATAGAATACTATCATTTGAAGTAAATTACTTTGGGTTACTCTTAGTGTTCATTATACAAATCTTATAAAGTATAAATACATCTCAAGTTTATTGAAAGATGTTTAATTCATTCAACATCCCTGACTTTTAGGGTAGTGAACTTAAGTTAATTATTTTTCATTAACTTCCACCCTCTGTCTCTCAGACTGAGTGGTTAATTTGATAGACTACTAAATCATAGTTAGCATACCTTTAGTAGGTAGTAAATTAGGTAGTTAATTATCACTGTTAATCATTAAATAAATTACATTTAGAAGTTATCTTTTACTCACTTTAATAAGTTTAAATTAGACTGTACTAGGTATTAGTCTGATTGATTAGATTGTTCCCATCAAATATTTCTATGTTTCATATTATTAGAAGTAAGTACTTACATATCTTAAGAGGTCTATTCAAATGATATTAGTAGACCATTGTCAGGCTAATTAGCTGGTTGTTATCAATCAATTATTTCTATGTTTCAGATTATTAGAAGCTCATAGCTTGCAATGTCTTCTTTCAACGACTTATCCTAGGTTCTAAACTGGTTTTAGTTGTTCAGTTTGTATCAGCTTATTTTTGCTAAGGTATCGGATGTAAAACTTTAACACCTTGAAGAGTGTAGCGATATGAGATCGTATTGCATCCCAGGGAAAGCTAAAAAATGCCTGTTTGGTCATTTCAGCATTAGAAATCAAACATCACAGTACGACTAAGCTTATTTGCTATAACTTTTTAGTATTATTCTTGTAATAGGAAACCAGTCTAGACTTTTAGGTATTCCAAAGTAATGATGGTACAATATTATCATACTTCTGTTAATTATTTAAAATGAATAATTAATTGGTAACAACTTTAGGAAAACAATTAGAATTTTATCGGCCTGCGGTAACAGATTACTTGCCTAGCTAGGACCCACATCACTTCATCATAATTTTATTTAGCGCCGTAACTTAATTATCCCTACCTTATTGGTCTAAATTAATAACTAACCATATATATATATCCGCCTACCTATAGTTTCCTACAACTTTCCTCACTTGAAAATGCCTATATTTTGTCGAACTAACAGTCCCTTTTGTGTACCTTGCAAACTAGGCCGAGCCACATTTAACTTAAATTCGTGATGTGTGGTGAGAGTCGCATTGCCCCTGAAAGCAACTAACTCCTAAATGTTCTATCAGTCGAGCCAGTATACTCAGTGTGTTATTTTCCTATCACTACACTGTATGTACGGAGGTAGACTCGAGATTGGACTGGGTCATACGTGTCTACCTCCAGCTAAATGGTGTCTGACCTATCTTCAACTTTCACTAGGGAGACAACTGTCTCTCCCCCATTACTCCGTCGAAGATAGTGTATTGTTTAGCGTAATAGTGTAAAACGCCGATCTTATTAAATACAATCAAAGATCATCCAGACCGAAGTCTGTTGAAAGGTACATAGGTTTTTGTTGCCACCGTGATTCGTTTCCGCCGATGTACCCCAGAATACTTCATTCCGTTAACGGATTCGAGTTGCGATCGCAATAGTTTACTTTATTAATAACTTTCAATTTCACAAATCTTAATTAATATCGCAGCTCGAATATCACTTAGCGCACTATCAAAGCTCGGACACTATTTTCCCCGTATGAGTAGTACCGCACTCTTAAGTTGGACCGCACCGCCGATGTCCCAAAATTGAATGTCCTTAATTTTCCGCTCTTTTCCCAAGTATCTTAACTTTCCCGCCACGCGCCTTCCCATTTTTCCGCGCGAGACCGCTTTTCTTCCCTCAACCAATCGCTAGCCGCTTCCCCGATGCCCCCCCGCCTTCGCGTCGCGCCACGTGGAGCTATCATCCGACCTCTCTTTCTGTCTTTTTCTCAACCTCTCGCTCGCTCATTGCCGCTTCCGCCGCGCAATTCTAAAATTTTTCCATAATCTAACCAAATCTCGTACGACAGCCAATATTTCATCTTTGAATATCTAAATATAGCCTTCTATTAACACTTTCCTCTTAATAATCCTTCACTTAAGCCAATAATCCTATATTTTGGGAAACTATCAAAAGTTCCGTATTCCGACCATAGATGGCGTCCGCCCGTAGGTGAACCACTTTGCCGACCCCAGAGCAGTCCCCGCGAAACTCAAAATAAAATACGGTCCTAGTCAACCTAGCAACCTTACGCGAAGCCCAAATAAATGACTTCCGCTAGACGCCGCCTATGTCGCAAGGGACGCGCAGAGCAGTCCCCGCGAAATTCAAAATAAAATACGGTCCTAGTCAACCTAGCAACCTTACGCGAAGCCCAAATAAATGACTTCCGCTAGACGCCGCCTATGTCGCAAGGGACGCGCAGAGCAGTCCCCGCGAAATTCAAAATAAAGATAAAGCGCTAGACCATTGACCATTATTCTGAACTAGTTTATTATTCCCTTTTTCATGCTTATTATATTAATGGTGCTACGCATTAATATTTATTTTAATGCTACTCCCACACATTTCTTACTAACGGACGGATACCATTCATTCTGTACCGTTACAGCCGCCCCCGATAGAATTTAAGCAGATAAAGTACCACTCTTATCTGCGGCGAATTATATCTAAACCCTGTACTTAATTAAGTACAAAATAGCACCTCCTTCCTTGCCAACCTCATTGTCATCCTAGCCCTCAAAGATATTCCTACTATTTATAGTTCCTCCCCAAATCCCTAATGACTCCTTCCTCCATAAGCTTTCTTATTGCAAAATAGCCCACCCCCTCATTCTATTCAACTGACACAAAATCATAATCGCATACCCAGTTCTCGTGTTCGAAACGAAATCCCAGTAAACTTAGTCTCGGTAAATATTTCCCAATAACTTAGACATCTACCATTTCTTTAATCATACACAACCTCCGAATAATGATTTGCCTTTTGTTTACCATCATAACAACAAATCTTAATATAATTTAAATCAATATAACAGTCTCTTGCGCTGTCTAGTAACGCCCCCTAGCGAAAACTCTTCAACTCTATGACGATTCCGACGTAAGTTTATAACATCTTCCGAACCATTCAATTATTCTATTCTTTAAATTATTTTCCTAGAATAATTTCAAGTACATCTGTCATCATGGCCTTCTTTTAACTTACGTCTTTTCTTACAACTTGTTTCGCATCTAAATGTTGCAACCTAGGGATCGAACCTGGGATCTTTCGTGGGTGAAGCATCAACCACTTCGCCGTCATGGTCTTTTAGTTCCAACTAGGTTAATGAATAATTATTAATAATTTGAATTAAAACTTTCCTTCATACTTCAACGCTACCAATCTCATCTTAGCTTATATAATTACTTAAGATAACGAAACGTCGGAACAATTGTCTACCTCAGGCAGGGATCGAACCCGCGTCCTCCACAATCCCTAATTAGCTACTTCTTTTAACGGAAACCTATTTTCCTCTCCGCGGATAAGAAATCTTAACCAAACCCCCATATCAACCAAAACCAGTAGGCATACCATCATCGCCCAAGAGTTATAACTTTATTTTAGATGAGATACATCTAATGTCTAATCCTACAAATAACCGAGATAGAATACTAGACTCGCTTCCGTCCGGTACGCAGTGACACCCACTCACCGTGCATACAAATAGAGGTCTTAACGCCTTACAATAAGGTTGTCGATCGTAAATATTTAGGAAAAACTCATTCACTCTAAGGGGGTACGCATCTCGAAACACGTCCTTGAGTTTTGAACTAGTTACCCCGTAGTTCAGATCTATTAGAAGTTTGTGTGCTATGTATATCTAACTGTCAATGTATGCGTCATCGATAAGTACTTGTTAATACCCCGGTACGCGTTGGACATTGTATACTAATTGACAAGTACTGAGCTTATACGTATAAGCAAATACTTATGCCAAAACCTATCTAGTAACTATGTCTCATCCCTAGTTATTACTATGTACGAAAGACAACATTTAGTCTCATTTGCTAATATATAATACGTCAATATCCCCTTACTTTCCTATACCTTTGAAAAATATAATTTTCTTAATAAATTAAACAGACCGGTAACTATCTTATCCGCCCCCACAACTCTACTTAACTTCCTACCTTTTATATAACTAATAACGATCAAATCGGTAAATAATAAGCCACTGAAGGTGACACTTAGTTTTAGTATTCATGGTAATTAATATCGTGAGTTCTTTCTCGTATTTACTGAATTCCAAACTGCGTGATTCAATAGTGCTAGTTTCTTTTTATTTTTTTTTATTTTTTTTTATTAGATGTTTTTAATTTTATACTCGCACAAGACACATTATTAAGATGGTAATCTCCCGAATGTTTGTAACTCTAATTGGTTACTCATTATGCATTCTACTTTACTTTTCAGCCTTCCGTCCAGATGGTAAAATTCCCCAGCAACACGAGATCCCCTGACCACGCCAAAATGAAATGCCATCAATGGCCTCTGTTTCTGCAGCCTAAGACATTATCTCTCTATAGGTTAGTCAAGTATAATTGTCCTGATTTAGACTTCACAAGACGCCCCCAAAGGAACCACCTTACAGCAGAATTTCCGCAACTTTAAGAAAGGCTAGTTTAGGAAATGAAGCTAAATGGAAACCACTTAATTTTATTGTGTGCTGAGTAATTCCCACTTCTACAGCACAGTTCCGAAACTTCGATTCAATTACTTCACCAGGTAAATCAAAATAAACCCTACACGCTTAACTAAGTTCTATTTGTGCCCTGTGCGACTAAAAATATTCGAACACCCTAAACAAGCTACTTTTACTAATTTAACAGTGCCAATTAAGAATGCTCCCTTGTGTCATCTATAATTTTATTGTGTGCATAGACGACCAAAGACCTCGCTTTCAGCATGCCTTCTTCGTTGGACCCGCTTAGTTAAATACTCTAATCAAAATTCTAAAGTTACAATTGAAAATGTCAAAAGTTCGAATATTATGCAATAGAGAATTTCTCTAACATAGTTACTCCATCTCTTCGCACTATTTAGTCAGGCATATTGCAATTCAAGTATTTATTTTAATTTATAATGACCTATCTTCTCCACCCCTGTTCACATACTTTAGCCATCCCTATCCACAGCTGCGGTGAAGATAATTAGTTAATGAACAAAACATCCTATAAACACTCTATGTTGCTACCGCAATCACAAGAAATATTTACTAGAAGGATTATCTATCATACAGCTGACTATAACAAAATGAGTCCCCCTTATCTTTCTCCGTTCCTCTTCTAACGTAGAAGACAACAACAGACAATTAACAATTAATTACTTATAATTTAGAACAACCCTAGGTAAAACGCTACCACAAAACTAGTATAGAACAGAATAATACTAACCGAAGTAAACTTTTGTATTCACACTTGCAAATAAAATATCTTTATCTTTCCGTGATGAATGATTTCGATAACACTATTTCATCAACTCAATGTCCCGGCCTACATATGTGAAAACTCCCAATCAATTAGTTTGTATAAAACAATCTAGATGCAACATGCAGTTCACATTAACTAACAATTTTAAGGTTGTGCCATAACTTCGACAATAACCTACCTTAGCACTAATTTTAATCATCTACAATTATATCACGTACATATTAGATGCCAATAATCTAGATTATTTAAGAATTCTAGCAATTCTAATCAATAACCAACAAGATCATTCCGCTGTCAGTCTGCGCTGACCTTCCCACAAGTCAAAACCGCGTTTCGTTCGTCCTATCATTTCTAAACCTGTAGACATTTACTTTGTACTAAACAAATTCTTGAGTTAATAATTATTTGCCAATTGTTAAGCAACCCTATTTAATTTCATAATAACAATTTTAATATAGCAGTATTAGAATATTATTATAAATCTCGAACATCTTTATTTATTATAATCAACATTACCGGTTAAAGTATTTGAATGGCCTAGTGTGAACTAGGTTTCAGGTCGCACCTCGGGAAAATAAATTTACTATTGACTTTAAAATCTACTACTTATAAATTTATTATTTTCTTCTGACATATAAAGATAGGCTATGACTCTAGGTCGGGTTTAGTAAACTTTGAACTATGGCTACCTCCACAATAATCTCGATTAAATATATATATCCGCAAGACGAATTATGTCTAATTCGGCCGATTTTATTAAATTTAAATTATGCTACTAAACAGTACGTATCCTAAGAACGTCACACATCCGAAACCCATTTCAGTTCTAATTTCTTTACCCATCTAAATTAAATTTTGTACCTGTCGACGCGAGATAACATCTAAATAATTACCTTGTATGATTCGAATTGTGATAGTTGATTTTGTATTGTAATCTCGATAACGCAATATCAGGGATTTACTTATTAATAAATTTTTCTCTAAGAGATTTATTCTCAGCTCGCAATATCATCGCTTTATTTCCGGCTTGAATGTTTCTGCGGACTATGAGTTTAAAATTATCCTACAACTTAAAATTGTGGTATATAAAATCGATCACTGTTTTATAAGTAGCTTGCGTTAACTTTTTAAAATAATAAAACGAGTTAACTATTGATTATGACGTGACATCCGCCCGCAACTCGCCTTTATAATTGATGTGATAACATACGCTATTGTTATCCCTATAGCATAACAGTGCTATAACTCGTTAATTTTGCAGTTAAATCTCGACTTCAAGCCAGTCAACTATATATATTTTCTTTCTACTATTTTTTTTTTTTCAACATCTTAATCGTTCAACGGAGATAGACAATTGTGCAAGGTACCCTTCTTAATAGGCTAATCCAACCCAGTGAATTTAATGATTTATCTATCTCTACCTATCCTAACTAATTAGTCATGTAGTAAGGTCTTTTCTTTTCACCGCTCTCCCGACTTAGATATCTCTAGGTAACTCACAACTGATAATATTAGGTAAGTAGGTATAGTAAGCTGTGCCCAGCGAGCTTTACTTCTGCGTACGTTAACCTCATCTTTAGCTAATAATTATCCTTTATAAATCTTCATAATTAACTATTTATCACGATTTCAACTATTCGGTAAGAAGCAATGATTACCGGTAACGACTACTTACAACGCTGCAAGAGTATTACAATTATACATATTATTATTAGACAGCACCCTTTTACCATCATCCAAAATAAAATCTTTTATTGGTAACCCAACGCCATCTAGCCTCGCTAATAGGTAACCTCCCCACAATAGAGTAGATATTAGATAGTTGTTTCCAGACGGTAACGACTTTTATCGCCTACTAGACGTATTTATCCGTTTACATTATGCATCCCAAACTACGTTGCTTTTAAACCAAAATTCCTACTAGCAATGAATAGTCATATGATTCTATCCCCTACATGACATCCCTGCTACTTGTTATTACTTATAATCGCGATTCCTCATCAACGCGTGTATTTTGAACCGTAATACTATTTTATGTTACTTTTCCTAGGATTTTAGCGAACTAACAAAATGAAGCGGCATTTCCCATGTCATTGCATTCTAATCTACTACGTGATAAGTATTAGGAAAATCTCTTTCAATGTAAAAATCGCAGGTATTAAAAATAACAGGTATGGAAAATAACAGGTGATTCCACTTGCTATAACAAAATCACATGATTACGCGTTATGGAAGTTTCCTCTCCGATTGGTTTTATGACGTCATGTTTTTTTTTAGTCATTCCTAATTCTAGATTGTTTATGGTCTAGCTAAATCATATGTCTATGGTCCAACCATAGACAAATGATTTAATAGTCCCTGACTAGCCTAAAACTACTCTATGGATTTCAGACGTGAGACTCAAGTACATTATTATATTTTTTCTAACATAACCAACAAAATAAATTATAATACGTAGAATAGCACATCAACTAAAAACCGCAATCGCTCAACGATTATTAGTCAAAATATAATTATTATTAGTTTTATATTATGCTGTTAGCGTCATAACTTTATAATATTGTACAGCATATCGCCGTCCTATAATATAAATTGAATCCTGCAATAACTTAGTTGGTTAATTCTGTCCAATCTCGCCCCCTTGCCTTTCCATCCGACAGCAATAATAATTAAACCGCCCCCTATTCTACAAATCTTTCTAAATCAATAAATGTTGAACTATGTCACCCTATCGACTTTTTACGATCCTAAAAATAACTCAACACAAGGCTGTATGAACCAGTTGCCTATGCCTATATGAAATCTATCACCAGGAATAGAAACAAAACTACAGTTACCATAGCTCCTAACGTCAACAACAAAAATTGGATACCTGGTTTCAGTATTCAAGGAAACAATTACTAAAGGTTTCAGTATTCACAGATAACTCAACAATTTTAAAATTTAATACTCCAGACCCCCGGATAATAACTATATCTATGTACTTCGTGCACTTATGATACTTTGGGAAAACAACAACGTCTAACAGCCGCACGGTACCTGATGCTGGCGAAATCCACCATTAAATAAAGAAGGAAAAGATAATAACTGAAAGGTATTGTATTTCAAATAATACTCATTACATTATTGTTTTATAGTTTTATCTCCTTTGACCTTTAACCTAACCTGAGAATCTTTTTGTTACAGATTTCGTACAACAAAATTTAGCTCCAGCTCTCATTGCGACTGTCTACAATATTGGTCGAACCCGTAATACAAAGTGTATGAATCAACTTTAGAAGATAACAACGTTTATTGTGAAAAGTGTCAAATTATAATTCACCCACTATCAAGAGCCCGTAATACAAAGTGTATGAATCAACTTTAGAAGATAACAACGTTTATTGTGAAAAGTGTCAAATTATAATTCACCCATTATCAAGAGCCCGTAATACAAAGTGTATGAATCAACTTTAGAAGATAACAACGTTTATTGTGAAAAGTGTCAAATTATACACCCATTATCAAGAGCCCGTAATACAAAGTGTATGAATCTACTTTAGAAGATAACAACGTTTATTGTGAAAAGTGTCAAATTATAATTCTTCAATATCTCTGAATTAATTAATCTTCATTGAATTATTCCCTATTAAGCCAATTCTAAACTCACGCATCGCAACACGACAACAATTTGTGGGAAAAATCCCACTTCTAAATTAAAGTATTACCGCTTGACTGAAATCCAATACAACTATATTAATGATAATTTATAACTTAACTTTCTAATCCTGGTCATGGCTTACCAAATTGTAACCTCCCCCCCTCTTTATAAAATTGCTACACCTAAATCTAAACCTAAATCTAATGCCTTTCACACCTATATGCCTAGCTAGCTTATAATACATACACACATCCTCGCCGCTTTACCTTAACTTAAATTATTATCTAATTCTTAAAACTAATTAACCTAATTTATCTACAATCTAATGGTTGTGTCTGGAGTTTTGTAGAGTGTGTAGCGTTTGTATGAAGATGGAACCTTAGCATAGCTTAATTCTATTTGCAGTGAATTTCAGTCAAGCAATGTAATATTATAATAACTACTATTTTGGCCAGATCGTCTAGTGAACCCTCCGTTGTTAACCGCATTTAAGTAACTCAAGTTCTTTCGTGAAAGTTTAGTAATTGGCTTATCCCTGTGTTAAATTATTTTCTCCTGACCTAATTACCTACCAGTCTATAAATCCTAACATAAATATGTGTAGCCTAGCAATGACTCCGTCTGAACTGTGACCTAAATCCTTCACTGCAGCTGCGGGGAAGATTTGTAACCACTCAAAGGTAATCAGATGATAGCTTAGCTTGTAGGTATTATTATTTATTATCAGTAGCATGATACATAAGAAGCCTGGTGCAATTTATGAGCCCCACCACCGCTCCATAGCGTACTGTACATCTCATGGTTTAATTACAGTTCCGTCACATTGGCTTTAACTTTAATTATTAGCTTGTGCCTTTAATTCTTTAACTGAGAATTTACATCTCTCCTCAAATTTAATTTCATTTTACATTATGCACTATGTGTTAGCAATTTAAATTCTTATTATTCCACATAAATCAATAGAGTTTATCTCAAGGCTTGCTATCATCCAAATATCCTTTTCACATTAAGAACTTAATTATTCAATGCAATAACTTATATTCAGTTCCGTAAAGGGTGGATAATTTAATCAAACGCCACTTCAGGCGGTGGCTAAAGTAGAATGCTATTAATTCAGGTAAAACTACTTTTATTTACTCTTAGTATTTATTATACAGGTCTTGTAAAGTTCCAATATAACTACATTGGATTGCTGCATTGGCAGATTATTACATCTTAAGTTTATTAAAGGATGTTTAATTCATTCAATATCCTTGACTTTAGGAAGTGAACTGAAATAGAATACTATCATTTGAAGTAAATTACTTTGGGTTACTCTTAGTGTTCATTATACAAATCTTATAAAGTATAAATACATCTCAAGTTTATTGAAAGATGTTTAATTCATTCAACATCCCTGACTTTTAGGGTAGTGAACTTAAGTTAATTATTTTTCATTAACTTCCACCCTCTGTCTCTCAGACTGAGTGGTTAATTTGATAGACTACTAAATCATAGTTAGCATACCTTTAGTAGGTAGTAAATTAGGTAGTTAATTATCACTGTTAATCATTAAATAAATTACATTTAGAAGTTATCTTTTACTCACTTTAATAAGTTTAAATTAGACTGTACTAGGTATTAGTCTGATTGATTAGATTGTTCCCATCAAATATTTCTATGTTTCATATTATTAGAAGTAAGTACTTACATATCTTAAGAGGTCTATTCAAATGATATTAGTAGACCATTGTCAGGCTAATTAGCTGGTTGTTATCAATCAATTATTTCTATGTTTCAGATTATTAGAAGCTCATAGCTTGCAATGTCTTCTTTCAACGACTTATCCTAGGTTCTAAACTGGTTTTAGTTGTTCAGTTTGTATCAGCTTATTTTTGCTAAGGTATCGGATGTAAAACTTTAACACCTTGAAGAGTGTAGCGATATGAGATCGTATTGCATCCCAGGGAAAGCTAAAAAATGCCTGTTTGGTCATTTCAGCATTAGAAATCAAACATCACAGTACGACTAAGCTTATTTGCTATAACTTTTTAGTATTATTCTTGTAATAGGAAACCAGTCTAGACTTTTAGGTATTCCAAAGTAATGATGGTACAATATTATCATACTTCTGTTAATTATTTAAAATGAATAATTAATTGGTAACAACGTTAGGAAAACAATTAGAATTTTATCGGCCTGCGGTAACAGATTACTTGCCTAGCTAGGACCCACATCACTTCATCATAATTTTATTTAGCGCCGTAACTTAATTATCCCTACCTTATTGGTCTAAATTAATAACTAACCATATATATATATCCGCCTACCTATAGTTTCCTACAACTTTCCTCACTTGAAAATGCCTATATTTTGTCGAACTAACAGTCCCTTTTGTGTACCTTGCAAACTAGGCCGAGCCACATTTAACTTAAATTCGTGATGTGTGGTGAGAGTCGCATTGCCCCTGAAAGCAACTAACTCCTAAATGTTCTATCAGTCGAGCCAGTATACTCAGTGTGTTATTTTCCTATCACTACACTGTATGTACGGAGGTAGACTCGAGATTGGACTGGGTCATACGTGTCTACCTCCAGCTAAATGGTGTCTGACCTATCTTCAACTTTCACTAGGGAGACAACTGTCTCTCCCCCATTACTCCGTCGAAGATAGTGTATTGTTTAGCGTAATAGTGTAAAACGCCGATCTTATTAAATACAATCAAAGATCATCCAGACCGAAGTCTGTTGAAAGGTACATAGGTTTTTGTTGCCACCGTGATTCGTTTCCGCCGATGTACCCCAGAATACTTCATTCCGTTAACGGATTCGAGTTGCGATCGCAATAGTTTACTTTATTAATAACTTTCAATTTCACAAATCTTAATTAATATCGCAGCTCGAATATCACTTAGCGCACTATCAAAGCTCGGACACTATTTTCCCCGTATGAGTAGTACCGCACTCTTAAGTTGGACCGCACCGCCGATGTCCCAAAATTGAATGTCCTTAATTTTCCGCTCTTTTCCCAAGTATCTTAACTTTCCCGCCACGCGCCTTCCCATTTTTCCGCGCGAGACCGCTTTTCTTCCCTCAACCAATCGCTAGCCGCTTCCCCGATGCCCCCCCGCCTTCGCGTCGCGCCACGTGGAGCTATCATCCGACCTCTCTTTCTGTCTTTTTCTCAACCTCTCGCTCGCTCATTGCCGCTTCCGCCGCGCAATTCTAAAATTTTTCCATAATCTAACCAAATCTCGTACGACAGCCAATATTTCATCTTTGAATATCTAAATATAGCCTTCTATTAACACTTTCCTCTTAATAATCCTTCACTTAAGCCAATAATCCTATATTTTGGGAAACTATCAAAAGTTCCGTATTCCGACCATAGATGGCGTCCGCCCGTAGGTGAACCACTTTGCCGACCCCAGAGCAGTCCCCGCGAAACTCAAAATAAAATACGGTCCTAGTCAACCTAGCAACCTTACGCGAAGCCCAAATAAATGACTTCCGCTAGACGCCGCCTATGTCGCAAGGGACGCGCAGAGCAGTCCCCGCGAAATTCAAAATAAAATACGGTCCTAGTCAACCTAGCAACCTTACGCGAAGCCCAAATAAATGACTTCCGCTAGACGCCGCCTATGTCGCAAGGGACGCGCAGAGCAGTCCCCGCGAAATTCAAAATAAAGATAAAGCGCTAGACCATTGACCATTATTCTGAACTATTATATTATTACCTTTTTCATGCTTATTATATTAATGGTGCTACGCATTAATATTTATTTTAATGCTACTCCCACACATTCCTTACTAACGGACGGATACCATTCATTCTGTACCGTTACAAGGCGCGCCGTCCGAACGTACCTAAACTGCGGAGTGACACCCCCCATAGGTCAGCGGACTGGGATGGGACGCGAAGTTTCTTTGCGTCCTACCCGTGGTGGCGAGTTTGCTTCTCGCAGGACGATGCTGATGTCGCCGCCGACTTTGTCGTTGATGTGATACTGCAGAGAATGGAACTTTTCATTCCAAAATCTGTGGTTTCCATTCGCGGGAGGACCCAACCATGGTTTGGTCGCTGCTGCAAAATGGCGTCTCGCCAAAGCCACAGCATTATCAAGCCTGGGCTAATGCGGTGTCATCTAAGGAACCAAACACCAGCGTGCTCAAACTTTGCCGCCTGGTCCTTTAGAGCCGTGGACCGGCAGTCCAAAGGTCATGGATTTGAATCCCATTCGAGCTTTCCTGAGATTGGTTGTATTTTCTAGTAAATTTTTTATCCTATATCTATATAGCATTGTGAATGTAAAAATGTCAATAATAACGACATTGTAGTAATATTTCCACGAGCATTTAAATTGTTTACTTTAGTTTTTAACAAACATCCTGATGACGTAGAACCCATAGAACTAATTAGCATTAATTTTGTAACTTACTTTCATACATACATAGACACAAAGACATAGCCTACTCGTATTACCTCCAAAGTATAAGGGTAAGTCAGAGACTATAGGCAATGATGACCACAAAGACAGTGTATTGCTACACTACACACTTATTGTACTGTTTCACCAAATAACAACTGTACATGTGCTCAGTGTGATAAGTGGTGAGCCTTTCGTCGCTCTATTTATTTGTATGTACTTATGTGCAGTCTTCAATCCGTTAGTCGCCTTTTACGATACGTAGGGAAAAGAGGGGTTAATAGTATTCTTTAATTGAGCTATACATGCGGCTAACTAAAATGTTAGTATCAAAGGTCAATTCATTCGAGCGTGGATAGTAAGGCGAGGGTGTTGATGTGATTACTGCTAAACGCATTGTTTTGAACATTCAGGTATTATAACTAGAGAGGACAGAGCAAAGCAAGCTTTTGCGCACTGTGATGCGGCCCATGGGCTGCAATGCAAACGGTTAACAACAAAGCTTCGCCCCTATGCCTAGGGTTACCATCCGTCCGGATTAGTCCCGACATGTCCGGAGTTTTAGACTCTCATCCCGACTTGGTACGGATTTTAGAATATGAATAACAAAACTACATAGGTATTAAGTAATATCAAAAAACTCTTTAATCTTTATTATTTTCTCATTTAACTAAAAACAAAATATAGAAATTGAATAATGTTTCCATTTTGTGACTAAAAAGTCCAGACTTTTATCGAAACGTCAGGCTTTTTGTCAGGACTCTTCAAATTCCTAAATGGTAACCCTACCTACGCCCCACAAGTTTCCCGCTGTCATCGAGCTGATCACATTTTTTGTGTGAAATAGCTGCTCTAGTTAAAATACCTCAATGTTTTTGAAGCCATAGAAGGTCGATGTTCCGTGTGCCCGATAATCCGTACAATGAGGGTACCTGTGTGTGTGTGGCACAGGTAGATAATATCAATATGGGTATATATTGAGAACATGTAACCGAGTCGCGTTACGGTGAAAGAATACTACCACCCCCCTCTTCCCTTGGGTGTCGTAAAAGGTGACTAACGGACTAGAGACTTCACATATATCCAACAGCATAGAGCCGCGATGGGCTCACCACCTGTCACGCTGAGCACATGTGCAGTCGCTATTTGGTGAAAAGTGGACTATGGTAGAGGACTGCTTTTGCTGTTCTCATTGCCTAGTCTCTGGCTAACCGGTCGGGGATAATAGTCGTGATATAATTGATGGGTGTTGGCTGGTGTTAGCTTAACCACCACGCCTGTCAAAAAAGGGTTGGCAATCACCAACTCGGGCATAACCAAGGTTGGTGATCACCAGTGATCGGCGTAGGTAGTGCTATCCTAGGGATTTACTGACTGTTATCTTAATATGGATATGCCTTCTAAATACCGGGAAATCTTTTTATTCTATGCTGATTTTATATAGGTACGTAAAAGAATGATGTTGATTTTCAATATATTCAAATAAATATTGTAGTTTTTTTAAGATTTGTGTTTTTATTAACTTTGTTATTAAATTGAGACATAAAAGTGACAATAGTAAATTACTATGCTAAGTACATAACATGGAATATTGTCTAAGAAGTATATATTGCTGTTCATCGCATTGACAATGTCCTCTGAAATATAGTTTTTACAATTGTCACGTTTATAAAAAGGACCCCGGGTTATGTCGAAAATGAGTTAGTCGTTCTAATAATACTCGACTCGTATCTTAAGCTTGTCGCCATAACAACAATGTTAAAAGAATTGTTCTGTTTCGGCAATTAGAGGTATGATAGACAGTGCCTTTGTGATTGAGGAGTCCTGGTGAAGGTCGCTCCCACCTTCGGCCTTATCTTCACTTACCATCAGGTCAGATGAAGGCCAAGATCTTTTCCGTTGTAGATAAAAAACATTTTAACTTTAATTACCTAATAAACACATTGGCGCTCAGGAAACATTCATGGGTTCCGGAGGCCCCTTCCCCCCCCCCCCAATTCCTATTCCTTCCTTAAACCTATTCCTCCCTTAAAGGCCGGCAACGCGTCTGCGATTCCTCTGGTTTTGCGGGTGTCCATGGGCGGCGGTGATTACTCTCCATCAGGTGACCCGCCTGCTCGTATGCCTCCCTCTTTTATAAAAAAAAAAAAAAAAAATGGAAATTCCGAGGCATGTCTACTCGTATATTAACACTAAAATTCAATCTCATTGATCTCAGATTGCTCTACTTACGTTAAATAATTAATACATCAACATTTAGGAAAATATTTCCGATCCCGGGATTATCGGGGCGTATCCATATTAACACGTAACATTCTAGTTCATTGACCCCAAATGGCACTACCTACGCCGATCACTGGTGATCACCGACCCCGGTAATGCGTCGAGAAACCCAAACTCACTCATCGCCCGACTTGTAGAAATGAGATGCCATCAAAACATACAATGTAAAATAAACCAAGTCTCGCAACTCAGTTCTTCTACAGTAAAAAGTTGTGAGATCCATGTAATACCAAGACAACCGACTTAGTATTACATGGATCTCACATAGCGAGCGAGACTTGGTTTTTTTTACATTGTATGTTTTTAATGGCTCTCCTTTAACGGTATACGATATACTCGTAGGTAAATAACATGAACTGTAGGTTTTTTTTAATAGGGACTGGTCACAGTGACCACATCCTGCCTATTGGTAAGTAGCCGATGCAGTCCAAAATAATAAGAGCGCTCCCCACCGTGGAACAAGCACGGTAACAAGCGCACCCATTCATGACGGCCTGAAAAAGGTTCTGGCTTCAACTCCCAAGCCCCCTTGCTCTTGAAACCGATCCCGATCGATCGAGAAGTATATTGTGAAGTTTCGTACTTGTAGGTTACGACACCACCGCTAATTTGGATTCATAATTAGTGAAATAATAGTAGATTGTTATACAAGGGGCTAAAATGACCCATTATATACGAGGTAGTTTTACTCCCGAGCTTTAGCGAGGGAGTAAATAGAAACCGAGTTTTAATGGGTTTTTAGCGCCGTGTGTTACACTCTGCTTTTCACTACGAATGCGAGAAAATAAAACAATCCAATACACTATGAATTGGTTTATTTTATTAAAAATTAACCCATTAGTTGCTTTAACGACACCCAATGGAAAAGAATGGTTGGTAGTATTATTTTGATGAGCCCATCGCCGCTCTATGCTGTTGGATAGTAGGTACGTGCAGACTTTCCATCTCTTCCCTTGGGTGTCGTCAAAGGCGACTAACGGACTAATGACTGCACATACATCCTACAGCACAGAGCGGCGATGGGCTCATCAAAATAATACTACCAACCCCTCTCTTCCCTTCGGTGTCGTAAAAGGCGACTAACGGACTAATGACTGCACATACATCCTACAGCATAGAGCGGCGATGGGCTCATCAAAATAATACTACCAACCCATTTCTTCCCTTGGATGTCGTAAAAGGCGACTAACGGACTAAAGACTGCACATACATCCAACAGCATAGAGCGGCGATGGGCTCATTAAAATAATATTACCAACCCTTCACTTTTATTCGATGACGTAAAAGGGGACTAACGGACTAAAGACTGCACATACATTCAACAGCATAGAGTGACGATGGGCTCATCAAAATAATACTACCAACCCCTCTCTACTCTTCGGTGTCGTAAAAGGCGACTAATGGACTAAAGACTGCTCATACATCCAACAGCATAGAGCGGCGATGGGCTCATCAAAATAAAAAATACTACCAACCCCTCCCTTCCCTTGGGTCTCGTAAAAGGCGACTAATGGACTAAAGACTGCACATACATACAACAGCATAGAGCGGCGATGGACTCATCAAAATAATACTTCCAACCCCTCTCTTCCTTTGGGTGTCGTAAAAGCGACTAACGGGCTAAAGGCACACCACCTAAGCACATGTGCAGACTGTGGAGTTTTTTCTTGCTGAAGCGTGGTCTGTGTTGTCCATAGATTCAAATGATTACTAATTTTACCATAAACTTTAATAATAACTATCTCAAAAAAGTTGTTGATCTAAGTAAGCAGTAATACGTCGAGTCTTTATTCATGATTATTCTACATAACACTAAATACTTTTTCGTTTTTGTAGGCTCATTGTCATGTGACAGACAAAAATTAAAAAAAAAATTACTTTTTCCCCTAGGGCAAGAAAAGCTATTTTAGCCCCGCTCTAGAACGCTACAATGATGGTGTTTTTGAGCAAGAGGGGTGAAATAGTAAATTGTTATACAAGGGGCTAAAATGACCCATTATATAAGCGAGGGAGTAAATAGAAACCGAGTTTTAATGGGTTTTTAGCGCCGAGTGTTACACTCTGCTTTTCACTACGAATGCGAGAAAATAAAACAATCCAATACAATATGAATTGGTTTATTTTATTTAAAATTAACCCGTTAGTTGCTTTAACGACACCCAAAGGAAGAGAATGGTTGGTAGTATTATTTTGATGAGCCCATCGCTGCTCTATGCTGTTGGATAGTAGATATGTGCAGTCTTTCCATCTCTTCCCTTGGGTGTCGTCAAAGGCGACTAACGGACTAAAGACTGCACATACATCCAACAGCATAGAGCGGCGATGGGCTCATCAAAATAATATTACCAACCCTTCACTTTTCTTCGATTTGGTAAAAGGGGACTAACGGACTAAAGACTGCACATACATCTAACAGCATAGAGCGGCGATGGGCTCATCAAAATAATATTACCAACCCTTCACTTTTCTTCGATATGGTAAAAGGGGACTAACGGACTAAAGACTGCACATACATCCAACAGCATAGAGCGACGATGGGCTCATCAAATTAATACTACAACCTCTCTCTTCTCTTCGGGGTCGTAAAAGGCGACTAATGGACTAAAGACTGCTCATACATCCAACAGCATAGAGCGGCGATGGGCTCATCAAAATAATATTACCAACCCTTCACTTTTCTTCGATATGGTAAAAGGGGACTAACGGACTAAAGTCTGCACATACATCCAACAGCATAGAGCGACGATGGGCTCATCAAATTAATACTACAACCTCTCTCTTCTCTTCGGGGTCGTAAAAGGCGACTAATGGACTAAAGACTGCTCATACATCCAACAGCATAGAGCGGCGATGGGCTCATCAAAATAATATTACCAACCCTTCACTTTTCTTCGATTTGGTAAAAGGCGACTAATGGACTAAAGACTGCTCATACATCCAACAGCATAGAGCGGCGATGGGCTCGTTAAAATAATACTACCAACCCCTCTCTTCCCCTGAGTGTCGTAAAAGCGACTAACGGGCTAAAGGCTCACTACCTAAGCACATGTGCAGACTGTGCAGTTTTTTCTTGCTAAAGCGTGGTCTGTGTTATCTCAAAAAAGTTGTTGATCTAAGTAAACAGTAATAAGTCGAGTCTTTATTCATGATTATTCTACATAAGACTAAATACTTTTTCGTTTCTGTAGGCTCATTGTCATGTGACAGACAAAAATTAAAAAAAAAAATACTTTTTCCCCTAGGGCGAGAAAAGCTATTTTAGCCCCGCTCTAGAACGCTACAATGACGGTCTTTTTGAGCAAGAGGAGTGAAAAAATTATTTCACCATTTAATGGCATTGAGTTTTGCATTTAGTTCACTCAATATCCGCGCAATATCAATCTTAATTAGCGCTGGTGTCGTGACTTAAGAGTACGAAACTTCACAATACCAATCTCGATTGATCGGGATCGGTTTCAAGAGCAAGGGGGCTGGGAGTTGAAGCCAGAACCTTTTTTAGGCCGTCATGAATGGGTGCGCTTGTTACCGTGCTTGTTCCACGGTGGGGAGCGCTCTCATTATTTTGGACTGCATCGGCTGCTTACCATCAGGGAGGATGTACTCACTATGACAAGACACTATAAAAAACCTACAGTCATATTTATTTTATCTACGAGTATATCGTATCTTTAAAGGAGATCGGGCCGAGCGCGTGCGGCCACTCGGCCCCGAAGCAATGACATACAATATTTGTTTTTTCTCCTTACATTTTCTTTTTAACCCCAACCTTAGAACAATAACTAAAGCACAGAAGGAGTGCTATGACATTTGAATGTGCACTCCGTTTGGTCACCATTCGAATTACATATTTGTTTAGGTCGCTTTTGAATTCGGTATCACAAATAGTGACGGATATCCAATTTTTTTTTCGCTTTACATTTGACGTTCCAACTTATTTTGTCTCTTTTCTTTCAATTTTTATAGCCTATTTGAAAGAATAGAAAGAATACCTATGCCCCCAACACATAAAAAAGATGTGTTATAAGTTTGACGTGCCTGGTGTGGCTGTCTGTGGCGTCGTAGCTCCTAAACGAATAGACCAATTATAATGTGTTTTTTTTTGTTTGAGAGCTGACGTGATCGAGATGGTTCTTAGTTACAATTACATTAGTTACATTAAGATTATTATTTCTGTTCAGGCGTTTTAATGTAACCGGGGGATTATTTAAAATTTTAATTTATTAAACTCAAACTCAAAACTTCTTTATTCAATAAAATAAGCATTTTGAATAGTCTAAATTTATTTGGATAGATGGGCAAATCCCATTCAGGAAGTCTTTTAGGTGTAGAGAAGAACGGGCGCAATAAACTCCACAGATTTATATTAATATAGAAGTAACGACATGTACAAAACAATATGTCGTTACAAAATTACATAATAATAATATACAAATTACTAATATGTTATACTCGTGCATGCACTATGTCCATACATATTTGTCATTTACATATTCTTCCACTTTATAAAAACCTTTACTCATGAGGGTTTTTTTAACATGGATTTTAAATGTATGTAAAGGCATTTCAGTAATATTTAGTGGAAGTTTGTTATAAAACGTTACACATTTATCCAAGAAAGAGCCACCTGTTTTATGAAGTCTAAAACTAGGGACGGCAAGCTTATTTTTCCTAAGAGTGTTTAAGTTATGAAGATCATAATTTTTAACAAATGTATTTTCATACTTCTTGACATATTATGTAGAAGAGGTTCAGGATCGTAGCCAATGGAATGGCTGTGGTCTCCGCCTACTCCTCCTTAAAACGAGCGTGATTTACATAAATATTATGTATGTATGTATATTTACTTGATAATGTAGTTGAATTAGTAGATTCTACTGTGTTCCTAGGCATTAGGGGGGTTAGGCGGTCAGCGAAAATTCCGGGCCCTCGCGGGTGTGCGCGGTGCGGGGTCCGCGGCAATTCTTAAGCGCTATTCACATTTCTATCAAAAAGTTATTAAAAATGTTTAATTTTTTTTAAATCAAATATCAGTCAATAAAACGAAAATACCTATGTGTTTATGATTTTATATGAATTATTATTGTAAAACACGGTCGTAATGTGCATTTATATGAAATTTTAGAGGTCACTTCAGGATTCTTTTCTCTAGTGCAAAATGTTTCCAACCGTGTTTTAGAAACAGTCATCCCCTTTTAATAACTATCGCATTACAATTCATTATTGAAAATATTATGTAAGTCAAGAAGTATCAAAACACATTTTGTTAAAAATTGGAATCTTCGTAACTTTAACACTCGTAGGAAAAATAAGCTTGTCGTCCCAATTTTTTGACTGCATAAACCGGTGGCTCTTTCTTGGGTAAAAGTATAACGTTTTATAAGAAACTTCCATAAAATACTACTGAAATGCCTTTACATACATTTAAATCACATGTTAAAAAACCCTCGTGAGTAAAGGTTATTATAAAGTGTTATATGTTATTAAGTAAATGACAAATATGTATGAACATAGTGCATGTACGAGTATAACTTATAATTTATTGTATTCGTATATTTATTTTTAAACTCATGTTGTGTACGAATTAAAGAGCTTAGACGTGTTACTTAGAAGGAGAAAAAATGAAGGCCTCCTGAATTTCTTGCCAGGTTCTTTTCAGTCTCTCCCAAAATCCGAACTGGTGATAGATTAGTTAGGTTAGATAGATCACTGAGTTACATTATATTTTAAGATGTAACTACACGTCAATAAGTGCCTGTCAAGGTTTATATTGAATAAATAAACTTAAATAAATAAACTTTCCTACACTCACACCAATTATCTAGCCCAAGAGAAGCTTCATTATGACACTCGTTAAATGGTTATTATAAAACGGATAAACATACTTAAAATACTTAAATACATACTAATTATATAGGAAACACCCATGCAGCCCCGAGACAATTTAGAAAACCAATAATTTCTAAATTGACCTGACCGGGGATCGAACCCGGAACATCAGAGATCCCTTACCGGTGTACAAACCACTCGACCAAGGAGGTCGTCAAAAGTTAGAAGTCAAAAGTCAAGATTAGTTATGTAAGGTAGATCAGTGAGTTACATTAGATTGTAAGATGTAATTGAATAAATGATTTGACTTAGTCTCTTTACCTGTGCTCTCTTTATCCATCCGGGCCTCAGTTAGGTAGCCAGCAAAAAAACCTTAATTCGCGCCCAGCCGTTAGGAACATCCGAAAATAGCAACTGTAGCAAATTGATGGACAAATCGATAGCTAGGGATAGGTAGGGATACGGCACAATTTCGTATTACGTTTCGTTGTTCAATGCCTTCAAATATTCGCAAACGGTAGGTCTGTATTTTTTGATGTTTTGGCTTGCTCTGCGACTGTGTGGTGGCGGCTGGCTTATTACAAGAATACTACCACCCCATCGTCACTGGGTGTTGTGGCGAAAAGGCGACTAAAGGACTGGGGACTGCGCAGAGATTCAATAACATAAAACGGCGATGGGCTCACCGAGGATTCGAGTATCCGAGTAAAGAACGATCTGCACCGGGCCGGTTAATGGATGAAAAGTATTTTATATCAAATTTAATATGTTAAAAAATATATTGCGAGTGGGTTGGCTGAAAAAGTTTGAGTCCAGTATATGAATAATTTAATATTTAAATTTTTTTTTTTAAACATTGCACTGGTTTGGATAATAGATAAATGACGTAGGTACCAATCGAAAGTATGAAGCCTTGACCTTTTTTTTCCCGTCATAACATTGGGTAGGCAGGTGTTAACAGGTAAGTCAATATTAGAAATTTGCAACCTTCTGGTGAAATAAATAAAATTTATGTTTATATAAAGCTAAAAAAAATATAAACGTAAAAGCATCACAAACCCACACACACACCAAACCAGTGCAATGTATATAATCATTATGGGTACTGGACTGAAATTTTTCAGCCAACCCCCTCGCGATATATTTTTTAACATATTAAATTTGATATAAAATTCTTTTCATCCATTAACCGGCCCGGTAAAGGTCGTTCTATACTCGGATCTTAGACTATATCGTGGTCTCCGTCGCTTTACCAGTCTAAAGGCCAAAATCCCTTGCACACCGCGTCGTCTATTTGGTACGGGCACATACCCGGGCGGGCGGCGCGCTTCATACGAAAATTTCTTCAAACAGGTAAAACGACGGTGACCCCGACCGTATATATGCACATATGCGTTGGAACGTGGACTTATTGGGCCGCCTCGCCCGGCGTAATACCACCCTCTCACTATATACGGCGTAAAATAATGGCACTTGGTGCTGTTGTGTTTCGTCCGGCCAGTGAGAGTTCCGGAGGCCCCTCCCACCCCCTCCTTCACAATTCCTATTCCTTCCTTAACCCTATTCTATTCCTTCCTTAAAAACCGGCAACGCATCTGCGTTACCTCTGGTGTTGCGGGTGTCCATGGGCGGCGGAGATTACTCTCCATCAGGTGACCCGCCTGCTCGTTTGCCTCCTTCTATTATAACAAAAAAAGTCTGATCATGCGGTCCTCATTGATGAGCCGCCGCCACAAAGCTTCTGATGGTGATCCATACATATAATCACGACTATAATCCCTGAAGGGTTAGTCAGAGACTAGGCAATGAGGACTGCAAAAGCAGTTCTCTACCATATTCCAATTTTTACCAAAAAGCGACTGTACATGTGCTCAGCGTGCAGGTGGTGAGCCTATCGCCGCTTATGCTGTTGGATGTATGTGCAGTCTTTAGTCCGTTAGCCGCCTTTTACGACACCCAAGGGGAGAGACAGGGTGGTAGTATTCTTTCACCTCTACGCGACACGGACGCTGATGGTGATGACGTAACTAATTAGGCAACATCACAGCCTATAGATGTCCTATTGCTGTGCTCAGGTACTCCTTTCCACATGGACAACACACATATGGAGGATAGGCCATATTCCATAACCCACCACGATGGACCGATGAGAATTAGTAAAACTAATTAGTAAGGTAACAACCCCAATTATGGACAGGTTTAGAAAATATTTGGTTGTTCTAGTAAATTTCTCACACACCAGATTGTCACACCGGTGTGACTAACAAGAATTTATTTTACTCGTGGTCAAACAGTGTGGTGTAAACAATAGTAAGCTATTAAAAAGTAAGACTCGTGGTCACACTATTAGTGTGGGGAATTGAATAAGTACATATCTGCCCTACAAGACCGTGCTTAAGTCACCAAACTACTACTGAGAATAGAGGGTGCGCTTATCTTGCTATCTGGATTGTATTGTACAGTCAGCAACGAAAATTGATGAACATTTAATAAACTCAGTAACATAAGTGGCTGAACACTTTTAGCACTTCGTAGACTTCTAGTAACGTTAATTCGTTACGTTAGTGTTCAGCGACTTTCGTTGCTGACCGTACCTAACTGCGGACTGCAAAATTTTAACAAAGGAATAAAAATTGTATTTTGATGCCATGCTTCGATTAGAGTAGGTACAGGTCATAGTGTTACTATTCCTTAGTAACTTTATGGTACAGATACTTATAGACATCACTATAATTGATTCAGTCAAGTGCGATCCTTTGCAATGTATTGTGACCACGAGTAAAATAAATTCCTATTAGTCACACCAGTGTCTATTAGTCACACCAGTGTGACAATCTGGTGTGACCACGAGTCTGTCATGATTTTTTTAGATATTATTTAGGCATACCTATAGTTAAGTGTTTTTAATGTATTTGTTCGCACGTAATACGTTAACTAAAAAATAATTTATAAAATAGAAACCCTATTTTTTGGACCAATAATGGACAGTAGAAATCTAGTGATGAACACCCAATGATGTAGTCTTTGTGGACACCCAATAATGGACAACACCCAGTTACAAATCCTGTAACTTGAAATGATTTTCCGGTAATTGGGACATGTTTCTCGCTCGTCATGAGGACCCATTGCTCCAACAAATACTCATCGTCTTCAGACAGATATGTGTTTGGACCTATAGAACAGACTTTAGGACTTTTTACTGACACTTTATTATCTAAAGTAATTCTAGGTAGGTACTCCAAATATTTCAGCGGCTTTTGCTATTTTTTGCCCCATTGAAAGAAAGATAATATTATCATTGAGTTATAGATGGAAATAGGTTGCAAATTTAAGCAATATAATATAATACGCCATAATTCTTTGAGACTAATTTAATAGTAGCTAATAATAATTGTGCGTACCTTTAAGATTTTGTTAGTAAAAATGGATTTTCTAACAAGGACTCGAAGCGTGCACAAACACCTTTACGCTATTTTAAAATAAAAGGGGTGAATTTAATAAAATTACATAATTTTGACCGTTTAATAGTGAAACATTCTTTTAAAGTGTTGCTAGGATGCATTTCCCAATTGTTGCAGTTTTTTTTTTGTCCATAATTGGATACCTGTACAAGACTGGTGCTGTAACGTTAGGTACAATTAATTAATTCATACTATTTTCTGAGGTTTAAGCGAGCACTACACATTGAAATGAAATATTTTTACGAATCAAAACTTGCGTTTAAGTCACTACATTAGATACTTAGTTTTTTTTTATTTTCCTGTCGTTTCGAACTCTTTACGGGGTCCGTGGTCACAGGGAAACTGTTATGTTTAACCGGGTATAAAAATGATTGACGGTAGATAACTTCTAACTATGAGACGACCAACACCACAGTTTCCCTGTGAACACGAACCCTGAAACCGCCCACGTGAGAGTCGAACTTGCGCACAAAGGGTTCCGCACTTAAATATTTTGTAAATATTTCAATTCTACCTGTTATCGTTATTAAGACCGAGAAAACACGTTTGTTGTATGGGAGCCCCCCGTAAATACCTTAGTGGTTTCTTAGTGCTATTGTGATTTATAGTCTTGTAAAACGATGTTATGTTAAAAATATTTATTTAATTTAAATTTAATTATTTATATATTCTGTAAATATTTAAACGTCTACCTGTTGCCGTTATCAATATCGAGCAAAAACGAGCAACAAAATCACGTTTGTTGTATAGGAGCCCCCCTTAAATATTAGTTTAGGGGGTTAAAGTTACTCGCGTCCGTAGGTTTACCCTTGAGACCCTACACGTGACCCCTGGGTGGTGCTAAATGAGTGACATTGACTGAGTGGTAGAGCCACGCTGTGTTGCAGCACGCATTGGGCCGGCTCGCCCGGCGTAATACCACCCTCTCACTAATATTCGGCGTGAAATAATGGCACTTGGTGCTGTTGTGTTTCGTCCGACCAGTGAGGGTTCCGGAGGCCCCTCCCCCACCCCCTTCTTCCCAATTCCTATTCCTTCCTTAAATCTATTCCTCCCTTAAAGGCCGGCAACGCTTCTGCGATTCCTCTGGTTTTGCGGGTGTCCATGGGCGGCGGTGATTACTCTCCATCAGGTGACCCGCATGCTCGTTTGCCCCCCTTTTTTTTATAAAAAAAAAGTTTTATTTTATTTTAATTATTTATTTTTAAAGTGAATATACAACTAAATATTCTGTGAATATTTCTAGCGTACCTACCTGTTGCCGCTATCAATATGGAGCAAAAAAATTACGTTTGTTGTATGGGAGGCCCCTTAAATATTTATTTTATTCTAGTTTTAGTATTTGTTGTTATAGTGGCAACAGAAATACATCATCTGTAAAAGTTTTAACTGTCTAATTATCACGGTTCATGAGATAAAGCCTGGTGACAGACGGACAGACGGACGGACAGCGCAAGTCTTAATAATAGAGTCACGTTTTACTGTTGGGGTACGGAACCCTAAAACTATGTAATGAAGTAAATTAAACGTGAGTTTCGATACGTAAAAAGTGTCTCATTTTAATTGATACTAATTAGTTAATCATAATTAGTAGGTACATACAGTCTCCAAGTTAATGAATCAATAACATTACATAATTATTATCGACAGGCTATTGCTATTGACAGAATTAATTACGGATCGGCAATTGGTTCTGGGAACAGACTGTTCATGTTTGCTCATGGAAGTTATTACGACTGATGTAGGCACTAATAGTGATATTGGCGGTTACCCAATTAATTACTAAACACTTCGTGAATTGTAACTATGAATATAATTGTTACAGCTAAAACCCGTTTTTTAGTAAAAACGCGTTTTCACTAGATAAAACTGGTTTTTACTAAATGCGTTTATTACAATTAGAATTTACTGCGATGCGACTCGAAAATAAAAACCGGCCAAGTGCGAGTCGGACTCGCGTACGAAGGGTCCCGTACCATTTATCTATAAAACTTTGATCGATGTTTTAATAATAGTGTATTTTTTTAAATTAATGAAATTATGACGTACTTATTAAAAAAAAACTACTAACTAGATCTCGTTCAAACCAATTTTGGTGGAAGTTTGCATGGTAATGTACATCATATATTTTTTTTAGTTTTATTATTCTCTTATTTTAGAAGTTACAGGAGGGGGCCACATTTTACCACTTTGGAAGTGTCTCTCGCGCAAACTATTCAGTTTAGAAAAAAATTATATAAGAAAACTCAATATCATTTTTGAAGACCTATCCATAGATACCCCACACGTATGGGTTTGAAGAAAAAAATTTTTTCAGTTTCAGTTCTAAGTATGGGGAACCCCCAAAATTTATAGTTTTTTTTTCTATTTTTGTGTGAAAATCTTAATGCGGTTCACAGATTACATCTACTTACCAAGTTTCAACAGTATAGTTCTTATTGTTTCGAAAAAAAGTGGCTGTGATATACGTATGGACAGACTGGCGAATCTATAATGGTTACGTTTTTTGCCATTTGGCTACGGATCCCTTAAAATCAGCTAAAACTACTTAGTTTCATCTAGAACGCGTTTTGTCGAAAGGATTCAGATATAATGTATGACACACGCCATTCGCCTCATTAATGTACTTTCGGAGAACAATATAGATGTGTTTCGACACAGCCTGCCGAAACTCATGGAAAGGGCACAAATTGTTTTTGAGTCCAAATTAGTTGATTGTTAATTTTACTGTTCGTTGTAAGTACTTATAATCAATGATATTAGAATAAAAAGAGGTAGATAGGTTATGTCAGTACTAATGTAATGTCAATAATGGACCAAAGCGTTACGATGTTAACATCCCATGAATTTTATTAGTCCTAATTGTATTGTTTCTACAGTGTCGTATTACACAGGACGGCATTTTTAAACTAATTTACGGAAACGAATATACTCAAACTGACACTGTCAACCACCACCGCTGTCAACGCTTTCCTGAGACTACGCTAAGGTAAGCCAATTAGCATAGTTTTCTGTTGGCAGTTTTTGGCACATGTAACGCATCTACCTTTTTTATTGTAACATCATTGCTTATAATGTATTTATTTTTTTGTTTTTGTTAAGTTGTGTTTTATTTTACTTTATTTTTTTATAACATCGCCTTGGGTAACTTATCTGTTATGGTGTTATAATTGTGTCTTAATCAATGTCTTAATAAATAAATAAATAAAATAAATAAATAAATAAGTGTTGTATTTAAAGCCAATCTACACTTAAAATTAATTATAATCGAGTTGTTTCCCCAACCGTGTCGCGTATCGGTGAAAGAATACTACCACTCAATCTCTTCCCTTAGGAGTCGTAATAGGCGACTAACGGACTAAAGATTACACATACATCCACAAGCATTTAGCAGTGATGGGCTCACCACCTGTCCCGCAGCACATGTGCAGTCGCTATTTGGTGAAAAGTGGACTATGGTAGAGGACTGCTTTTGCGGACCTCATTGCCTAGTCTCTGACTAACCCTTCGGGGATAATAGTCGTGGTTATATGTATGTATATAACTCAGTGGCCGAGTTGTAAGCGCTCGACGCGTCCCGGGTTTCAGTGTGCGAGTCCCCCAGCTGCCCCAAACGGAACTAACTCTGGCTTACTCACACGTCCGAGTTCTGAGCTCCTTCAAAATCAGGCGTTTTCACGCTTCTCGTACTCGTTAACAGATTTTAGAGATGGCAACCCTAAATCTATCTACCTATCCATCTGTCTCGAACCCCTCGGAAGAATCTAGTAAGGGACTGAGACAGGCTTGCGTGATGCTTTTCACACCTACGATTACTCGTCAACACCTAGTACAATATGGTGCTTATTAAATAGTAACTTAAGTAAGTTATTTATGTACTAAAAAATATATTTTATATTGTACGAGTATGTATGTAAGTCTGTAAGGTTTTTATTATGTCTTGTTAATTGTTTGTTGCCTGAAATAAAGATTTATTATTATTATTATAGTTCAGGTAGGTACCATCCTATTGACATGAGTAAACTATAACCCTGTATATTTTTGTTTTATTTTTTTATGTTATGCTTTAAAGGATTGTAAAAAAGGACGGTAACAGATTTATCGACATCACTATTTCGCTGCGAAGATATTATTCACAACGTTCGCTGAAATGTGAAGAGGGCAGAATTCAGTTTTCCGCCCGCCCGAAGGGCGTTCAAAGATATGCCATTGACGATCGGTCCTTTTTAATTTTGCCGTATAAAGACCGGCTAAAGGGTGCCAGAAGAGAACGTTTGTATTGTTAACCTCTTTTGGAGGTAGCTGATATATTTGTATGGAACTAAATTCGCGTGTAGGTAAGTGCATGTTCTTTAGGAATTTTATCGGATTTGGCCTTAGAGCATTAAACCAACGATTTGGCGAAGAATTAGACCCATACTAAGTATCTGTTATGATTATCTCACGTCTAACTTTTTAATTGTGTATGAACAATAAAGTGTTTGTTTATGTGCCTATTAATGAAACTATTGAGTACCTACTAGCGCCATTAAACATAAAAAAGTACCTACTATTTATTAAATACCTCCGTGGTCGAGTGGTTAGCACGCAGGGATTGGCGTCGCGCCATCCCGAGGTCCCGGGTTCAATTCCGGGTCGAGTCAATTTATAGAAAAACTGTTTTACAAAATTGATTTCGGGTCTGGGTGTTTTTCCTATATTTATCTGTTATCTTACCGTATTAACGAGTTTCAAAAAAATACTCATTTTGGTCTAGATAATTTAATTTAATAATACCTACTTAATTTAATTTACTTAATTATTTAAATTAAATACTTACCACAATGTACATCAAAAAATAGAAGATTATTTTAGTGATATTACGTTAATGTATACATAATTATACAACGCGTAAACATAGTTTCGTCTGCGTAATGTTAACTTTGTACTAGGAGTTCAGAAGTGGGCGGGAGCGCAGAGTCAATCTTGTTCGCGCGGTTACGGCGGCGGTGATTTATGAACGAATTTTATACGGACTACGGAATATATTTATGGAATATGTTACGGACATCGTGCGTTCGTGTTCCAACTTTTCCGTTCTTAAACAATACATTTTTTTGTTAATTATGTCACGAAATCTATTCCGTGGTCAAGAAGACTCAGAGCTTACTAACAATAGAATTTCTATTGTGTTTGGTTTAACGGCAGTTGAGTTATTAAGACCGTGACTAACCATGTCGAGTAGCGGTGAAAGAACACTACCATATCCTCTCTTCCCTCGGGTGTCGTATAAAGCGACTAACGGACTAAAGAGTTCATATACATTCTACAGCTTAGAGCGGCGATGGGCTTACCACCTGTCACACTGAGCACATGTGTAGTCGCTATTTGGTGAAAAGTGGACTATGGCAGAGGACTGCTTTTGCGGTTCTCATTGTCTAGTCTCTGACTAATCCTTCAGGTATGTATTCTTTAAATGATGCCATAACAACACAGCTCCAAATTAGACCTTTTTATAAATTATATACCTATCTTGCCACTGCTAAATAACGCTGACTCCAAAGTCCACAGTGGCCTCTGAAAATGATCCAAGATTCAAAGGTCATCTCCAGTATCGAGTGTCCTCTGTTTCAGTATAACGGCTGACAACAGAAAATTCACTAATTACATTAATCAATGCGAAAAGAGGTTTTGAATATTCATCAAGTTGAGTTCAAGCGTACCCTTAGCCGTCGAGAAAGTATAAAAGGACGAAGAGCAAGAAAAATGCGAAGCGAATGGAAAGCTTGGTCTCGGCGTACCCATCACTGAAACAGGCGTAATGTATGTGTGTATGTATTAAAGGAGAATGACCAAACCAGCCTAGTCGATATCTATTGCGTCTTAATCATTCACATATCAAAAGTGTTCTCTTAAGTTATGATGATTACTGTTAAAAAAGGTTTTCTATAGAACGCCGCGTTAAGAGTCAAGTGATAAATAAATGCTGAACTGAACTGATAGTCATACGATAACAGTTGTCATAAACTCAAAATACCTAAAAAGTCCTAAGCTAAAAATGAAGATAGCTTCAAACTCCCGCATGATATTGTAATGTAATTTTTTCTTCATAATTCAGAGCATTGCTGCTATTGATTAGTATTTATTTCATTAAAGCGCTGTGTTACGCTAGCTAGCTAAAAAACTAGCCCAATTCCCATAGTAAAAAGGTCATTCTCCTTTCTTTAATCCATTGAAAATGGTTATCAGATGCAAATCGCCTGAGACGTATTTTTGGTCATAGCTCCGAGAATTTTGGGAGGATCGAGATGGGCATAGTACCAAGAGTTGAGATATTTATCAAGACACGTGTGAGCATCTAAATTTTGAATATCGGCTGGTTACTTTTTATGGAATTTTGAAAAATGTAAAAAAATTGGTTTATTGGGGGCGTGTTTGTAAACTAAATTGTAAACATTTCGGAAATAAAACAGACTTAAGAAAAAAAAGGGGTCCTAGGGCATTAGTTTCACTACTATAAAATGGCGAAAAAATTTTGAAAATCGGTTAATAATTGTGACCTGTATGTAGGTGGGCTCTTTAGATTTGGAATTGTAGAAAAAATTAAAAACCTTTTTAAAAAACAAGCTTTTAAATGCGGTTAAAAGAAAAAAATAAAGTTTCACTATCAATTTATAACGTCATTAAACAATTAATATGATTTAAATGGTTGTCACGAGATTATGTAAGTACTCGTATTTAACTATACATAGATTAATGTTTTTTTATATATTTTAACGTTTTATTAACACTTAAATATACTTAACAAAATTTTTTAAACATTGAAAAAAGACGACAACCTCAGGCGGGAATCGAACCACGCACCTTCCGCATTCCGGGCGGTAGCCTTAGTTCAGTGTTTAAAAAAAAAATTATACTTAGATTGAAAATTTTAATTAATCACATCAAGTTACTTATTTAATTTACTTTTTTATTTACACAAGTAAATCTCGCGACAACCTTTTATATCATATAAATTGTGTAACGATGTTATAAGTTGATAGGAAAAGTTTATTTTTTTCTTTTTAGCGCATTCAAAAGCTTGTTTTTAAAAAGGTTTTTCAATTTTAATTTATATTTTACTTTTTAGTATTGGATTTTAATATATATAATCAATAAAGTGCTTGAAAAGACAAATCCAACTAACCCAAACTCGATGAGTTTCCGCCGTTTTGTTTAGGAGTTCCTATGGCCACCTCCCGACTCCATCATCAAGACCCTGGACATCATCTAGCACTAAAGTGCTCGAAAAGACAAATCCAACGAACCCAAACTCGATGCGATTCTTCCGTTTCGTTTAGGAGTTCCTATAGCCACCTTAAGGCTCCATCATCAGACCAGCTCAATGGTACCATAACATTGTATTGTCATCGTACTTACATAAGTATACCAATCAGGTGAGGAAAACTGGTCAGGGAAAGTCAAATAAAAGCTTGTAAAAACGGGCATTTCCTATGTAGTTTCTATGATTTGATTATTGACCGATCGTCATGGTAATGGTGTTAAAAGATGCGGATGCAGGCGAGAAGTGCATTTGAGTTGGAATTTTGAAAACCTAAATGAAGTTAATTTAGGTTGGAAAAAAAAAAATCCCGTTCTCGTGGAAATATCTGGATAAAAAGTATGCTATGTGTTAATCCAGGTTATAAAGTATCTGTATGCGGAATTTCATCCAAATCCATTCAGAAGTTTTTACGTGAAAGAGTAACAAACATCCATCCATACTTACAAAATTTCGCCTTCATAATTTTTTTTTTTTTAATTTATTCTGGCACGGAACAGTCATTACATAAAAATATTAGTAGGATTCGACTTGTAAGTAATGTAGTTGTGTAATTTTAGGAAAGTACTTATAAAAAGTTATTATTATTTAACTTGTACCTAATGTGTTATTCAAAATATAATTATTTTTTTTCGTAAATTTTTGTATTCATTTCCAATGCTCCGATTCTTGCGGGGATTGCGAAATCTGTGATTTTATTGCTTTGTTGGGAATTTGTTTGAATCTTCATTTATTTAGCATAGATGCCATGCGAGATGGTAATCAGAACACAGACAAAATTTAAGCAAATCACAAAAAATTTGTAAATAATATTTTGCGGAGGATTCTATGTTCTCAAAGAACATTAATATATTATAACTAGAGACGATTTCGCGAAGTAATTTTTATGCGCTGTTTTACGGTCCATGGGCTGCCGTTAGCTGCCCAAGGTTCTAAACGATTGCGGTGCGTTTGCTGCCCATGGGCCGCAACACAGTTAGTCGTCCCTAGTTGTAATACCTCAATAACTAAGCATTTCTAATGGCCGTAAACAAGATATATAAGGCGTAGCCACTCCACCGCGCGTCAAAAATCACCTCTCGAGAGCTCTCAACTAGAGTACCATTGATCTTTCATTTTTGTTCAGTTTGATCAACAGATAGTCAAAACACCATCTTTTGTGTCGTACGTACGTACAGTCGAGACAACTGATGTAATAAAAAAAACTATTTATGTATTCTATCAGTTATCCATAGTAGGTACAAGCTGGTAGGTTAGTTTAGGAAAAATACTAATTTATACTGTGGAAACAGAGAGATCTTTCCTTCTATTAATTTGTGTGTGCACCTGTACCAATCTCGGTTTTTTGACAATCTGTCCGTTTGAGAATTTGTCTTTTTGAGAATGTGTCCTTATGAGAATTTGTCCTTATGAGATAAAAGAGACTAGGCAACGTGCACTGCAAAAGCAGTCCACTGTTATTGTCCAAGTTTTAACAAGTTTAATTAGAACTGCACATGTGCTTAGCGTGATAGGTGGTGAGGCTATCGCTGTTCTATGCTGTTGGATATTGTGCAGTCTTTAGTCCGTTAGTCGCCTTTTACGACACCCAAGGGAAGAGAGGGGTTGGTAACGTACTATTATTTTATTTGACGACCTCCTTGGTCAAGTGGTTTGTACACTGGTTTTCACGGTGTCGCCATCACTGGGGTCCCGGGTTCGATCCCAATTATTCGGTCAATTTAGAAATTATTGTTTTTCTAAATTGTTTCGGGTCTGGGTGTTTTCTATCCTACTAATATTATAAACGCGAAAGTTTGTAAGTATGGATGTTTGTTACTCTTTCGCGTAAAAACTACTGAATAGATTTGGATAAAATTCGGCATACAGATACTTTATAACCTGGATTAACACATAGAATACTTTTTATCCCGATATTTCCACGGAAAAGGGACACCGCGGGTGAAACCGCGAGCGGCCGCTAGTGTATATTAAGAATGTATTTAAGTATTATAAGTATGTTTATCAGTTGTCTAGTAACCATTTAACGAGTTTCATAACGAAGCTTCTCTAGAGCTAGATAATTGATGTGAGTGTAGGAAAGTTTATTTATTTAAAACACTTCATGCACATAAAGTACCTACAAACGCGGATTTTAGTCAGCCGCTATTCCACACGGCTCTAAATAACGTTAGACAGTTTTGTAACTCAGTTTAATTTTTTCGTCTATACAGGGAGTCCCAAAAATGGCACGATAGGCTGAAACTGGTGATAGCTTAGCTAATAGACCTATGAGAATAAAATAATTTGACTCTATTAAAGTTTCATACTTAGTTTTGGAGAAATACCACTTTTTTGTTATTTAATAACACCACTTTTAGCTTTATGTTGCCATTGCTACACTGCGTTGCCAAGGAACATAGAAAAGTTGTTTTTAGAACATATATATCACACTTACATACATACATAACATATAATAATGACTATTATCCCCGAAGGGTTAGTTAGACTAGGCAATGAGGATCGCAAAAGCAGTCCTCTACCATGTAATTCTCATTCATTTACTCATTTATTTATTGCATCACATAATATGTATGTACATTAGGGTCTTATAAAATATGGTAGTAATCATATGGGCCCAGGGAGGGCGTTGCCATTTTGTAATAGCACTTTTCTTTAATTACTTAAGTATATTCCAATATTTTATGAATTATTAAATTAATTGATTAAATAGTAAAAAATAATTAGTAAAAAATAATTAAACAGTAATTGCATTTTTAAATATAAAATAAATTAATCATAGAAATTGGACCAACACCTTCTTACTTACTCTCTTTGATTTTGGTAGGTAATTAAAAACAGTATCTTAATTAAAATTTCATGGTACGATGTATTAGAAAATAATTAAAATTCAATATTTGATTATTTCCGTTAAAAACGCTCAAATAAACTCAAAGATAACGAAACGTTGAAAAGAAATGTCTACCTCAGGCGGGAATCGAACCCGCGTCCTGCGCAATCCGGCCGGCTGCGTTGACCACTCCGCTACCAAGGTATTGTTAGACCGACCAAAATTTTTCAACGTTTTTGACTTAATGTTTTTATAGCAACAGTGTCTTATCAAACCTCTTACAATTTACATTCTTAGAGATCTGTATGAAAATACCTATTTTACAATATTTTAAACATTCAGTTAAGATATTTAGATTTTTTCAACGTTTCGATATCTTTGAGATTATTTGAGCGTTTTTAACGCAAATAATCAAATATTACGAATCTATAAAGCAGTCTTATCTTAACTGAATGTTTAAAATATTGTAAAATATTTTCATTCAGATCTCTAAGTGCCGTACTCAAAGACGTCGATTAAGTTTTAATGACAATTAAGTCTCTTGCTGTCACTTTCTTACCTCTCGTCTGTGTAGTGGCTCAATTGAGCCACAACATTTCTAACCGTAGTCTGTGTACTGACTCAATTGAGCCGGACTTCCGGCCGGAAGTAAAATAAAAAAAGAGTCTCATATTTCGCCTCTATACTCCTTTGTTTGGATTTTGTAAGTGACATGCCGCACACGTGTGGAATCACCATGAACTAGGCTCCATGGTTCAAGTATCCCTTGGTGTCGTCCTATGGGAAAAAAACACCATATTGTCGTTTGAAAGTTATGGTTGTTTTATCGCGTATTTCGAAGGTATTTAGAAATCGGATTTGACGATTTATTATCGTGTTGATAGTATTATGAGCTGATTTCTGTTATTACGTATTTTTTGATGCTTATGTTATGCTTTATTACAATAAAATATGTCTTTTCGTTATATATATTTTTTATTTTACTAGAAAAAAAAAATATTTTTTTATAGAAAAATATATTTTTATTCTTACAATGTTTTAGGTATGGGGAAGGATGTTAATAGGTTAAGGAACTAATGCAGAGTTACCAGTTATCATAATAAGGCTTAATTATGAATAGAACGGAGGGTAGCTACGTTTTTAGCGTGCGGGTAACTGAAAAGACCCCTGTCTGTGTCGGTGGCTCAATTGAGCCACACGTACAAGAAAGAAAGCAAGACCGGCTCTCAACACAGACGAGAGGAATGTATAGTGCTAAATAGAGAAGGAAGGAACACATTTAATTATCTTTATAACTTAATGTGAGAGAGAAAATTTTATACTTTTAATGAAAAATATGTTATGCTCACGGGGTTCATCAATAATTCATTGTTTACTCCCCCACTCCAGTTATGCTATTTTTCTTGCTATAAGTATTTGCTCTTTAAGCAACCGCCCACTCCGCGTCAGTTAATATTTCAGTTAAATTACTTTATTATTTGCAACAACACACTTTGTTTACTAAATTGTAATTAGATTTAAGGAGTGCTGGTAGCGGCTCATTCATAGAATACTTGGTAGTATTCTATGAATGAGCCGCTATCCCCCCATCTCTTCCCTTGGGAGTCGTAAAAGGCGACTAACGGACTAAAGACTGCACATACATCCAACAGCATAGTGCGCCGAAGACTCACTACCTATTACGCGTAGGGTTGCCAGATCGGGAAAATAAATTATCTGGAAAAAATTTCAAAATGTTTGGATTTTGGGGTTATTATCTGGAGAAATAAATTATAAAAATCAAAATTTTACTTTTTATTTTTAAAATCACAATTTTGACATAATGACCAAACCTTAATTAGGTAACAGTTTTGAGATCAATGAAACTCGTGCTACATTATTTATTCTATTAAGTTTTTACGTTGCCACTATGTAGTATTTTGTGTATGATTTTACTGCCTCTACCAATTTCGAGCCCTGAGGTGGTTTTTAGTAAGATTTAAAATTTAAACAAACTACTTACATCGAAATTCAGCCTAATTATTAGTTCCGCTTTAGAGAGGCACGGGGCGGCTGGTTGGCCCGCCGGCCGTCGTCATTCTTGTATCTTCTGCGTAAATCTTTACGTAAACTATTTGTCTGCAGATTTTGTATTTTGTCTGGAGTCTGGACGTCATATAAAATATATTGAGAATCCAGAGGAATCCAGACCATCGAGCACATGTGCACTTATCATTTGGTGAAACGTGGATATTGCGATCCTCATTGCCTAGTCTCTGACTAACCCTTCGGGGATAATAGTCGTATCTGTTCAGATTTGAGGAGGTCTGGTTTGCGATCTCGCCAGTTAAGCAACTTCGCCATGTCGAATAACTGGATGGGTGACCAAAACTAAAAACCATCTTGAGCACCTCCGTGATTCAGAAGCCATGTAAGGCCGTCCTGGGCCCTGATTCTGTATCGCAATCTATAGATTCCACACCTAAACCTTACCGCGCACAAACGTCAAACGCATACGTTTTTGGGAAGATATCGTAACTTTTTAAGGAATTGACGTGGTTTCGAAACAAGGAATCGTTACAGAATAAGGGCCCTGTATTGTTGTCGTGAGATCGTAAGCCGTTGAAACCCACAAACCGTCTTAAGACGATGGTGGTGGGTTAAGTCCAATTTTTCCCAAAGTCAAAGTAAATGTCAAAATATATTTATTCAATAAACTCAATTAATAAGTACTTTGAATAGTCCAAATCTTTTTTAACCTACCACCTATTCAGGAAGTCATTTTTTAACTGTGGTAAAGAATAAAAATTCCAATAAAAAATATGCCGTTACTAGGTCATCAAATACAAAATAGAATTTGAATGTAAAATATTATATACACCCTCATTTTTTACTAGTTTTAATGAAATTAAGGATGAGTTCCACCCATGAAACTGAACAACTTTCCCCAAGAAACCTATGTGCAAAAATGACAAAAAAAAATTCGACCTCCCATACAAAACTGTCCGATCAGCTGACAACAATTAGTATGGGAGGTCGATTTTTTTTTGTCACGCTAAGCACATGTGCAGTCGCTATTTGGTGAAAAGTGGACTATGGTAGAGGACTGCTTTTGCGGTCCTCTACATAGTCTCTGACTAACCCTTCGGGGATAATAGTCGTGTACGTATTTTACAAGTTTATTAAATAAAAAGATTTTGACTTTGACTTTAACTTTGAATGTCGTGAAATTGCGTGTCGTCCGATAGAAGAGTAACACCGACAATTTTATTACGTTGTCTGTCATACATAAGTTCTGATTTTCATGACAAAACGAGACTATAATAATAGTATTTTTTCCATCACACTAATTATGTTTTTTTTATCTACTATGGGTAAGTTTGCCTTCATCTCACCTGATGGTAAGTGAAATAAAGCCAAAGGTGTAATCCCACTTCACCCAGAATCCTCAACCACTAAGGAACTGGCTATCTTATCTCATAACTGTCGGAACACAACAAAGCTGTGCACAACAACAAACAAGCAACAAAACATAGTTGTTATGGCGCCAGACTTTAGATAAGATGGTGGTAGCTAGCCAGGCGGACTTAACAAGACGTACCATCAACCAAACCAAGTGGAACAAAGATGTACCTCCGCTGGAAATCAAACCCGGGACCTCTGGGTCTAGGACCGAAGGCTAATTCCTCTAGCTCATAGAGGGGTTCCCTATTTTTTGCATAAAATTTTATGTCATAATTTAACATGGCATATTTTTACTTATCCTAATAATAGTTATGCACAATATTAATTTGGCAAAACCTTTTAGGCCCATTTTTTAAAAGCATAACTACTTTATGCGTGACAATTGTTAAGCATACTATTCTTAAGCCTAAATTTGCTTACGCATAATGATATTTAAGCATAATTTTAATAAGCATAATATTTATATAGGGAAAAAGTAAGTTTTGGAAATTTTGTGTTTGCACTGACAAAATACTTATCGTAAGTATATAAAATAAACATGTTGGCGCTTAGGCCGCACGCACTCTAACCTACTATTACACTATGGTACCCAAGTTTTATATTGATATACCTAATACCTACTTTTTATTTTTCAGAATCAAGTAGCTATCAATAAAATAAAAAATTATGAAAAGTCTAAGTTTTCCTGAAAAAAACCAATTCAAATTATAGCAGATTTTGAAACCATAACCTCTTTCTCTGTCTTGTATAATCTACCAGATCTTTATGCCTAATAACTATTAGACGAATAAACAATATGCCATATAACTCTTTGCAAATCAAAATTAGGGCCAAAAACATGAGACTAAATCACAATTATGCTTACTGAAATAGTATGCCAAAAAACACTTATGTCAAAATATTATATGATGACAAAAAAATATACCTAACTCGTTATGCCAAATTAAATTAGGACAAAAAGAATAAGTCGAAAAAAATGGATCCTCATAGAGGTGGTATGTAAGAAAATCTCGTGTCGGCACCTCAGAATAATAATGCTTATATTATTATTCTATGGTCGGCACCAAAAAGTGTCTACGGTAGCGCCTCAGAACAATAAAGGTCTGTTCAAACCTGAGCGGTATTCGCTACCGCTGTGGGTAGCGGTAGCAAAAATACCGCGCAGGTCGCTCTAGCCGCGGAACTTTATACTAAATACCTGAGCGAAACCCGCGCGAAAACCGCGCGGTATATACCTTTACCCACAGCGGCAGCGAATACCGCTCAGGTTTGAACAGGCCTTAACTAAAGTTATTGTTCTGAGCTCGGACCAATTTGGTCCGCGGTTCTGAGGGTAGCGCTATGTCTTTGTGTCAGTTGAAAAGCTGTCTGATTTAGGTTTTTAATTTAACTTTTTAATTGTTGTCACAGCCTCTTGTCGTTCATAATTTTAATAAACCTACCCGACATTGAGACTTATCGCAAACATAGACTTAAGCCTTAAAGTCAAATTTGCATACATCCTCCTAAGACTTAGATTAATATTAAGCGGGGATTACATGAAACTCCCTGTCGCGGGTAAATTCGAACTTTGCCTACATCATGTATTGTTGACTTTGTTTGTCGGTAAACTTAACCGCATTTCTCTAGTTCTAATCCTTATTAAGTTTAACTTGGCTCACTTGATTCTGGGAACAGCCGTGATGCCAACTACTAAGCTGTAAACTAATTGGAGGGATTCTATTGAACATTTTCGGTGTTCATATCGTGTTTATAAACCAAACGGGGATTTTATACCGAAAAATAATTTGTAAATCTTTAGTGTAGTTGTACCTAATACGTAATATCGACGCACAAAATCGCGACAAAACATAAGAATTATGTTTGTAATCGTTTTAAGCGAATAAATGGAAGATGACTATACAGTTTTTATATGTTTTTACACCATACATCACTCGTAGGTACATAGAAATCTCGAGTTTTCGATCGTGAAAGTTAAGCAATGCTCGCCGAGGTCGCCAAGGGAATGGGTAACTGTAGGTTTATAAAATCTCAACATTGCTTAACTTTCGCTATCGAAAACCTTTTATCACAACACAGACTAAATCATTACAATCAACATTACATATCAATAAGGTAAGGTATACAGTTAATCTTGAAGTAAATACGTAGGTACCTAATAAAAATACATCTTTGACAATGACAACAGGTTGCTTTTATTTAAGACAAAAAGGACACAACAACACAGCTTAACTATATATACTTAACTAATATACATATAATTTATGTACAAACGATCAGGCAACCGATTTTGTGGGTTACAATGGTAAACAAATAAATGTTTACTCTTAAAAGCGTTGAAAGAATTTCCATTACCTGAACAACGTTTTTTATTTGTTTTTCTACTCAGTCTGTTGCCAAGCTGTAGTAATCTAAAATAACATTTCAATGATGATAAAGACTTTCACTCCAATGTGTTTTGTTTAGGTAAACTTTAGAAATCGATAAGTTGTTTCGTTTCTAATACGCCGAAGTAATGTTATTAAAGATGGCGGCGAAGGGTAAGTAATACAATACCTACCTTTAAAAGGTAACTTAGGTATGAGGTGTATGTTAGTATAGCGGAGTGGTTTACTTTCGAAAGGGCGAACCTGCGAGGCTTGCAAAAATGCTTGTTTGATAAACACTTGAACTTTTGCTACTTAGAAACTGGCTCGGAGGAAAACTATTTCGGTGAATCTACATAAATAAAAATAATTCACCAAATGTGTTACTAAGCTCAAAACTCGAGAATGACTTGATCGATTTGACTTATTCTTTTTAGGGTTTCGTAGCCAAATGGCAAAAAACGGAACCCTTATGAATTCGTCATGTCTGTCTGTCCGTCAGTATGACACAGCCACTTTTTTCCGAAACTATAAGAACTATAACTGTTGAAACTTGATAAGTAGATGTATTCTGTGAACCGCATTAAGATTTTCACAGAAAAATAGAAAATAAACAATAAATTTTGGGGGTTCCCCATACTTAGAACTGAAACTCAAATTATTTTTTTTCATCTAACCCACGTGTGGGGTATCTATGGATAGGTCTTCAAAAATGATATCATATTTTTCTAAACTGAATAGTTTGCGCCAAATGGTAAAAAGTTACAACAAACTACAAGAACTTTAATATGATATTACTTGCTGCTACGGAACCCTTCATGGGCGAGTCCGAATCGCACTTGGCCGGTTTTTGTTGTTTGTGATGGTCAAATTTTAGAAAATGTCACGGGATAGCGGACGGGTTGGCGGCGCCGCTAGTTGAAAATAGCGGGAACATGTGAACTTAGCGTAATGCGCATGTTAGCCAACTGACTTGTGACTGAGAGGTCAAAAATCGGGTATTCCACTAAACTCCAAAAACTTTCCACTTTAACTCCAAAACACATCTTTTCAAAGTCAAAGTCAAATTATTTTTCAATGTAAACCTTTACAGGCACTTATTGACGTCAATACTTATAATAATTAAAATAAAAAAGTTAACTAGCTTGTAGATAAGACTGTTAAGTTTTCTACCTAACTAATCTAGTAGTCTAACTAATCTAACTTACTATATACTCTGACTAAAAATCTCACTCCTAAGTTAACGTAAAAAAAGATACGGCCGTTTATGCCGCAATAAACGTATATTTCGACACTTTCAACGGGAATCTAAATTTATATTTATAATTTCTTATATTTATAATTTAGAACTATTAAATTTGGCAAGTATTAGCGTTTTATTTTACTACAATTATAGGGAAAAATCTGAAAACTAACATTTGTAATTAAATCGTTAAAAAACGGTCTTTATCCCAGGGGCGGTCCAAATTTGAATTGAACCCGTGTCATGTGGGGTATCTCGTATGAAAGGGCTTTAATGGCACAAGCTTAAACAGACTTTTAATTATTTTTATGATGTACTTATAGTTTTCGATTTATGACGAAGAATGAAAAAAATCTCTTTCCTTTTTTATAAGTATATCTAGGTAGGTACCTAATAATTTTGGTGTATGTAGCAGTTTGCACTGTTATGCATACCTGCTTAGTATGCACCTACTTTGTACGCACCCCTCGGTAGGCGAGGCCGACTCGCACTAGTCCAGTTTTATTTGTATTACGGAGCCGGCAAAGGAGCATACGACTTTTTGGCGAGAAAGTGAGGCGTAAAGTTTGCAGTTTTGTTTTATTTTCAAAATTTACGTATTCATATGAAATAATAATGAATTATTCACCATAAAACGTTCATGAACGTTAGAAAAAGCTGTGCTAAAGGGCCAGATAATTGGTTTGAAAATGTATTATAACGTGAGAAGTTCATACGCGGCTCTACAAACATAGAACTTGCTCATGAGTAAGGCTTTGGATCGCGATCGCCGCAGCGAGAGCGACTGTTCAATCCTTTCAAAGTCTCGAAAGGCACGTTCCACTGTTCGTATAGTACCTACACTTTAAAAAAAAATAGGGAGAGTACAATTAACAAGACGCTTATACCCATTTTTCAAGTTAAACAAGAAAATGGATTCGTTTCTGTACCACAAAATGTTTGACGACCTCGGTGATCGAGTGGTTAGCACGCTGGCCGGTACTGGCGTCGCGCCACCCTTGAGGTTTCGGGATCAATTCCCGTTTGGGTCAATTTAGGAAAAAAACTGTTTTTTTAACTGATTTAGGGTCTGGGTGTTTTTTACGTTTATGCGACTTCCGTTATTTAGTTTTACTATTTAAAACAAGTTTTTAAAAGAAGCTTAAATTAGGGTAGATAATGTGAATGTGGAAGTTATAAAAACGCAGCAACAAAAACAATTGCGCAGCGCCTTACGGTCAGCGCTAATTTTCCATCTAAACCGGAAGGAATTATGATGTATTCAATTTACGGAGATATATAAACGAGTACATACAACCTGCTATACATTATATAATATAGGTATGTCTATTTCGAGTGACAACAAGTAAGTGATTTTCCCGCTAACCATGATTGCCGCAGGTTTTGTGTTTCCGTTGCGTCGCGCCCCATACAGAATTAGACTCTTTTCCTCTCGGCGGTTAGGGACGGCAGTAATTTCGAGATATTCCTGCCAAATTGTAGGTCAGGCTAGGGTAGCCATTAGAGAGGTGCTATTCGGGACTGCGTGTTATCGATTCGGTTTTAAATGTTACCTTCAATGTTGATAACCGTGTCGCGTCGGGTGTTGTAAAAGGCGACTAACGGAATAATGACTGCACATATATCCAATAAATTGTATGTTTAATGTTGAAATGGTGAACTTTGACGTTGAAAAGTAGCGTCGTTGCGTGGTTTGGTAACAGTTCTATCGTGTAGTTTTGGGACATTGATAACGAGTTTGTGATGGTGTTAGTTAAAGCGTTTTACAACATCAGATACAATACAAGCAAAAAATCTTCGGCTCAGCATGTCACGTCAAAAGCAACGCTTTTATTGCTATGACGCTGGTATTCAGACGGGGGCCTATAAAGAGTTGCTCATGTAGCTGTAAAATTAGAGAGACTTATTGCCACTATGTTTCATAATATCTTTTTATATTAAAAACCCGAGTCGCGTAGCGTCTCCTTAAAATAATACTACCACCCCTCCCTTCCCTCAGGTGTAGTAATAGGCGACTAATGGACTATATATTTAAAATGTTGGTAAATAGATAAGAATTTGGCCGAACAGTCTCGTCCCATACATTTAGCCTGTGTATTAATAACATGATGGTCACCCTAAACACAAAGTGGTCACGTCGGCCCAGGACCCAAGTCCCTAATAGTAGCAATGAATAAATTAATCGGCCGGGTCTCAACTGGTATTCTCCATACGTGCATATTTTACACTACATTAAGCTCTGTTCAACATCTGTGCACCTTATTCCCTTGTTATAAGCACTAAAATACAATAACATTTAATGTCATAAGTCACTAAATTGATAATCGTTAAAGCCTGATAATAGACGTCAATTAATGAATGATGGTTAACAGTTTTAGTAACATGAACGGAAAAGCCGCTGGTCCAGGTTGTTCCTGTTTTATTAGTTTTATTTAAGTTAGGTACTGAAAAGTGTGAAATGATGTTAATAATTTGGGTCTATATCGGATCACCGAATTTTTTGTACTCTTATTTGGCAATGACATACAAACTTTAAGCCTAATTTTTTTTCACAATTTTATTTTTGCCAAATGTCTATTTAAACTTCCCAAATACAACATTAGGCGGTACCAATCAACCATAATACCTACTAGGTATTTACAGTTTAAATTGTAATTCGCACAAAATTAAAACGCCCAAAAAATTTTTTGTCTAAAAAGAAAAACGTCCATCATGGATCTTACAAATAAACAAAGAATAAGCCACGAGTAGTTATTCTGTGTTTTGTTCCTGTCATGTAAAACCGTAATTTAGAATTAGAGTAAAAAAGACAAAACACGAAATAACTATTCCGACCTTATTCTCTGTTTATTGATAAGGCACTAAATGTTTAAAAAAGTTGGTACTCAAATACCACAATCATAAAAAGTTACTTGAGCTTGAGAGCAACATTTTTCAACTTGTAAACTTTCATGTATAATTACGTACCGATATATTTACATAAATATAAAATGTTTACCGAGGTCTACCGCAAACTCCTTAACATACGAAACCCGGTATACCTTTTGAAATGACTTCAGCAACTTCAACATTTTATCTAGAAACCTATTCATGTTTCTGTAACAAGAATTACTTGTAGTAGAATTCCTTTGAAAGATTTACTGGCATGCGTATCTATGTGGTGGAAAAGGGGAAGGGGGTTTGAGGTTGAAAAGCTTATTGAAGAACTTTTAACTCTAAGTAAGTTGAAATGTAAAGACTTACGCCTCATAACGCCTCATATTTCTTCCAACTTTCAAACTCAAATAAATCGAGTGAAAATCCAAAGACAATATTCATTTTCCGAGAAAAAGAGTCTACATTTAAGGCTTTTCCCTCCATTTGTTCCATTAAAAACGGATGTTTATCGTTGTCGCGTTACTTAGAAACATTAACCTATTTAACAGGGTTTCCAAATGTACATTTTCTTATTAAGAAACAGGGGCTGAATCTTATATTACTTAAGTAAAAAGATCTTTTCGCGATAACACTTTATGCGAGTAGGTATCTATCGAATTCGTATTTCAAGAGTCGGTACAGCCTCTCTAGACAAGTGGCTAACGCAACCACTTGTCTATTTTTAATTCGTCGTACGCTTACTGTGTACTGGTGCCAATTACTTGTGAAACATACAGAAGCGCGCGCATCGTACGACGAATATACAGGGGGTAGCGTGGTAAGGGGCAAAGCCACTTACCTATGCCCTCAGAGTCAATAACTAACTGTGACTGTTAACTCCCAAAGTGAGTGATGACTTCCGATAATAAGAGCCTTCACCTTAAGTCTGTAATGCGCCACTTCCGGTCTGTACAGATTAAACAGAACAGCAAATCATAAGGCTAACGTACTTAGCTAGGCTAACGTACCTGGCTAGCTACCACCATCTTATCTAAATCTGTCGCCATAACAACGATGTTTATAGCATTGTTGTGTTCCGACAGTTTGAGATAAGATAGCCAGTTCCTCAGTGGTTGAGGATTCCGGGTAAAGCGCGCTTCCACCTTCGGCCTTATCGTCACTTACCATCAAGTAAGATGAACGCTTACCCGTTGTAAACCCAAATAAAAAAATAAAAAAAAGATCAGGTTCAGAGGTCAGACTCTCGTTAAAGGTTAGGTTAAGCGTACCCTAAACCGACGAGCATGTATCAAGAACGATACAAGAGTAAGTGAAGGAAAGGATGTTTGTCAGGATCGTAGCAGATGGAAAGCTGTGCCTAACCTAACCTAACCCTCCGGAAAGCGGGTGTGTTGTGTTTAGGGCTGCCACCTTTTTTTTAGGACGAATAGAGTATTTTTTCATTTTGTTAGAACAATAATAGAGTACATAGCGTGAAAAAGAGTATTTATTTATTTGTCCTTAAAAACGTATTTTTGTTGCTCTTTGCGACATTGAACAAATATTTGTCTTTCTTGAAGATATTTACAGCCTCTTTGCAATCATAATTTAGATTAACATTATATAATCAACTCGTTTTTTATTAAATTTAGGGTAGCTCTATTCCTTTCGTCTCTCCACTTTACATTCATAAGAGAGGAGACTCTCTCAGTGAACTCTGAAGTACTCATAACCAGTAACGATCAGTTTTTCGTAAATGGAGTATTTTAGCGTACTCTATTGGTGTCGTAGATTATAGAGTACGCATACATACATGAAAAAGAGTACAATACTCTATTTTAGAGTACGGGTGGCAACCCTAGTTGTGTTTAAGGTTTATGTAAGTAAAGTACGTAGCAAATTACTAGGGTGCCCTTCGGTTCGCCTAAAATTTTTGGTTCTAATTTCATATGGCCGAACTGTGTTGGCCTAAACTTTTAACGAACAATTGTCTAGCCTAACAGTTGTTTTCGCACTATTATAGTTTTGCCTAGAAATTTAAAACCCTAATTTTAGAATCCCTTATATTATATGTGTTACCGGCAATCTGTATAATTCAGGTATTCTATACAATACCTAGGCAATGTATAGATTACCTGGGGCGTCCAGGCAATGTATGAAATATTAAGCATATTATTGTCCATTACATACTTTACCTACGTAATGTATAAAATTCCTAGGGATTGTATAGAATACCTGCTGGTCCACCGGCAATGTGTAAAATAAATAGCTTTTTGTCTATATTTATCAATGTTGATCAGCAGCCTACCTATAAAATGACAAAATAATAGTCAAAAATAACTTTAATAAAATTAACAATTAGGATGCTCCTTAAAAATATTCTTTATAAAAAGGGTAGACATTTTTTTCAGAAGAATAAAACAATTACTGCACTCAAAAATATTTATTTAATCTTAATCTCGACTGTGATTTTTGCGTAAAATGGCCAATTTTGGCGTTATGGATCTCAGAAACAAAAATACATTAACAATTATGACTTATTGAATAGTGTACAATAGCTATTTGAATAGTGCGTAGCGGCCTTGCTTTTTGTAAATTTTGCTTAAATTTTTAATGAAACCCATAATTGCAGAGAAAGATTTTCATGAAGTGCACGAAGGCACTTTTTTGAGCTCATCGACTGAACTACTGTTCTAAACAAGTGACATAAAAAAATATAATGTTATCTCTGATATAGTCGAACAGTGCGTAGCGGCCTCGGAATTTTCAGATATCATTGATTTTATATAGGAAAAAAATCTTATTCTAAACCAAAAAAACTTCGAAAATCGCTAAAATTAACTGTGAATATCTCCTATCTACGATAATATTATTGAGCAAAATTTATACCAGAGTAATTGGTTACTTATTTATTTATTTACTTTATGTGGAATAAAGATTTTATAGTAAATTTATTATCCTATTTCGATAAAAACGATAAATACAACTGCAAAACTACTACAAAATGCGAAAATGGGCATTTTACGCAAAAATCACATTCAAGATGTAATAGGCCTCTTAAGTTACTAGGTCCTATGCAAGAAAATATTAGACATTTAAGACATGAAAACTTTTTAGTCTTAATAAACTTTTAAATAATCAACGAATTATTCTTTTAGATACTTTTCAAAAAAGCACCTAAGTATTATCTTTCTGTTACTACAGTAAAATCACTTTAAAAATAAAGTGCAACTAAAAATTCTTTTGTATTTAAGTAACACAATGTAATTTTCTTACAAGTAGGTACTTAGGTACGTAACAAGTATAAAAAACTTAAGGAACAAAACAATTCCGAAAAAATAATAAGTAGGTCTCCTGCCTTTTCACACATTACCGGATGCGCATTCGGTATTGTATAGAATACCTAGGCAAAGTATGAAATAAATACATTACCTGCACGTTTTAGGTATTCTATACATTGCCTAGGTATAATTTTCTTTCGGCATTACGATATGCGATAGGCTGTAGTTTTGAAAGCCCTAATTTATTATTATAAGTAAGTTAAAACGTTAATATTTTTTTTTACTAAACAACAGAAATACTGCTGCTGCCCTCTTGTTATGTGGGTCACGTGATACTCGTAGGTTAGAAATTTAAGACAATCGCGAAGCGCAGCGTAGCGATTGTCTTTCGTGCAATAGTAGATTGTTATACAAGGGGCTAAAATGACCCATTATATACGAGGTAGTTTTATAGATAATATAGATAGATAATAGAAACCGAGTTATAATGGGTTTTAGCGCCGTGTGTTACACTCTGCTTTTCAATACGAATGCGAGAAAATAAAACAATTCAATACAATATGAATTGGTTAATTTTATTAAAAATTAACCTATTAGTTGCTTTTACGACACCCAAGGGAAGAGAAGGGTTGGTAGTATTATTTTGATGAGCCCATCGCCGCTCTATGCTGTTGGATGTTATGTGCAGTCTTTCCATCTCTTCCCTTGGGTGTCGTAAAAGGCGACTAACGGACTAAAGACTGTACATACATACTACAGCATAGACCGGCGATGGGCTCATCAAAATAATACTACCAACCCCTTTCTTCCCTTGGGTATCGTAAAAGGCGACTAACGGACTAAAGACTGCACATACATCCTACTGCATAGAGCGGCGATGGTCTCATCAAAATAATACTACCAACCCCTCCCTTCCTTTTGGTGTCGTAAAAGGCGACTAACGGACTAAAGACTGTATATGTATTCATCAGCATAAAGCGGCGATGGGCTCACTACCAACCCCTTTCTTCCCTTGGGTGTTGTAAAAGGCGACTAACGGACTAAAGACTGCACATACATCCAACAGCATAGAGCGGCGATGGGCTAATCAAAATAATACTACCAACCCCTCTCTTCCCTTCGGTGTCGTAAAAGGCGACTAACAGACTAAATACTGCACATATATCCAACAGCATAGGGCAACGATGGGCTCGTCAAAATAATATTACCAACCCCTCACTTTTTTCGATGTCGTAAAAGGGGACTAACGGACTAAATGCTGCACATTTATCCAACAGCATAGAGCGACGATGGGCTTATCAAATAATAATACTATTAACCCGTCTCTTGTCTTCGGTGTCGTAAAAGGCGACTAATGGACTAAAGACTGCACATACATCCAACAGCAAAGAGTTGCGATGGCCTCATCAAAATATTGCTACCAACCCCTCTCAAGGAAATCTCTATTCCCTTGGGTGTCGTAAAAGCGACTAACGGGCTAAAGGCTCACCACCGTGCACATGTGCAGACTGTGCAGTTGTTTCTTGCTGAAGCGTGGACTGTGTGGGCGTGGTCTGCGTTGTCCATAGATTCAAATAATTACTAATTTTACCATAAACTTTAATAATAACTATCTCAAAAAAGTTGTTGATCTAAGTAAACAGTAATAAGTCGAGCCTTTATTGATGATTATTCTACCTAAGACTAAATTTTTCGTTTTTGTAGGCTCATTGTCATGTGGCAGACAAAAATTTTAAAAAAATTGTTTTATCCCCTAGGGCAAGAAAAGCTATTTTAGCCTCGCTTTACAACGCTACAATGGCGTTCTTTTTGAGCAAGAGGAGTGAAAAGGACTTTTTCATATGCCGTCGTAAGCTATCAACTGTCTTTTGTTTAGTTTTTTTTGGATTTGCCTCTGTGTGTCCAATATGAAGTTGTGGAGAATACATTTTCTTTTTTAATAGTCGACGTTCGCCTCGGTCGCCGTGAGGTTATATAAGCGCACGTCCCGCTAACCGGAGGTCCAGGGTTCAATTCCTAGGTCGGGCGGCAAAGTGTGTTTCGGATTTTTCCGATGCATAGCCCGGGTGTGAGATGACCAACCCGCATTGCAAGATTTGTAATCGTGGTACTTAGACCAATATCCATCAACTGTAGCGATAATGCTTTTTTGACTGATCGAAGTGCGCCTATTTGGTACAACTTTTTTTTCGCTTTGTTCTCGTCATTTGTGCAGTTGTGGCATTAATTGTGATTGATAACGATTAATTCTAATAATAAAATAGGTAAATTATGCAAATGTATTTTTAACTTATAGAAAATGAATAATTAATGTTTTATTTAAAAAAAAGATCCTTTATTTAACATTCCCATAAATAAGAGATACACCATTTATAGGCAAATTTAATAAGGTTTTAAAATTTGTAAGAATATACAATATAGTAGGTAACATACATATTAACTGACAAATCATGATAAAATGCACATAGTACCTCTCTGGCCTCTATCTGTGAGCGGTAGTTGAGCAACCGCTATGCGGTTCGACAGAAGCGCCATTTTATAAAATTCTCGCCTTTAAAATCTGCGCCTTCTGGGCAGGCCGCCTAGGCGTATGGCAGTAAAAGTTGCAGATCGCTACGCACGCTCCACGTCGCGCGTCCTCGCTTAACTCGTAATCACTGCGCGCGCGCCTAAACCCAACGCTCTGTGACGTCATGACGTCAAATCAAAGTCGAGTCAGCGTTGCTTAACGGAATATGAACGCTCGGGTTACGCGATAAGTTTCAATTTCGTGTGAAAGTCGTTAGAGAGTGAACCTTCTGTACGTAGTACTATTAGTTATTCTGCGCTATTATTCCCCGAAGGGTTAGTTAGAGACTAGGCAATGAGGACAGCCAAAGCTGTCCTCTACCATAGTTAGACGACCTCCGTGGTGGAGTGGTTAGCATGCCGGGTCTGGCGTCGCGCCATCTCTGAGGTCCCAGGTTCAATTCCTAAACGGGTAAATTTAGAGAAAAAATGTTTTTCTAAATTGATTTTGGGCCTGGGTGTTTTTTCTATGTTTATGTATATTTATCCGTACTGTATCCGTCCGTACCATATTAAAGAGTTTCAGAAGAATACTCATTTTGGTGTAGATAATTGGTGTGAGCGTAAACAAATAAAAAAATAGTCCTACCATAGTCCATTTTTCACCAAATAGCGACTGCACATGTAGGAATTATGTGTGGTCTTTAGTCCGTTAGTAGCCTTTTTACGACACCCGGAAGAGAGGTGGTGGTAGTATTCTTTCACCGCTACGCGACAAGGTTAAGGCTGTACTTCACTTTGCTTTTAATAGTAGAATCGTGTTGATCATCTTTAGCCGAAGAACGTCTGCTGCTGGGCAAAGACCTTCTCCAAGGATCTCTACCACGACCGGTGTGCTGGGGGGCTATGTATCTCTGTCAGCGCTGCCGCAGCGCTGTGAATTGACTATGTCTCTTTCATATTCATATAAAATTGGAAAGAGTCAGAGTCGATTCCCAGCGCTGTGTCAGCGCTGACTGAGTTACATAGCCCCCCAGCACACCGCTACCCGCGAATAAATGGTTGTGTTTTTTTAAATTTCACCTACAACCTTAGATTAAAACAACACAAAAAGGAAAGATACAGCATTAGCGTCTAGAAAGTGAGCTGCTAAAATTATTCCTAAAGGCACAATTCACTTCAGTCGGAATCGGTCGTGTACGTACTCGTCTGTTGCGAAGCGACCGAGACGTCAATGCGCGTCAGTTGAGTAGGACTATATTTTGATTGACTACAAGTAGGCGCATGCCGTATCTTGCCTTTTTGTTTTAATCTAAGCCTAAAACGGTAAAAAGTCAAAACTATTGTTCCGAAATGTTCAGTCAGTGACTAGGCAATGAGGACCGCAGAAGCAGTCCACTCACTACCATAGTCCACGCTTCACCAAATTAAAACTGCACATGTGCTTAGCGTGATAAGTGGTGACCAATTCGCCGCTCTATGCTGTTGGATGTTGTAGAGTCTTTAGTCCGTTAGTCGCCTTTTACGCCTCCCAAGGGAAGAGCTTTTAGGGAGCCGTTACACAAATGGTTAAAATGGGGCGAGCAATAGTGTATTTTCAGTATTAAGACAGTGTTTTAGCAACCTTCGAATTCCATGAGACTCGGCACCACAGAAAAAAGAATTGAATTTAAATGAAAAATATTTGAAATGAAATGAAATCTTAGATTAAAACAAAAAGGGAAGATACGGCATGCTCCTACTTGTAGTCATTCAAAATATAGTCCTACTCAACTACTTAAGCATACACTCACACACGCACACCTATAAAGTGTAAATCGAGCGAGCGAGACAAAGCGGTAAGTTTCAACGTCAGCGCGAGGGAGTCAGCGAGTAGCGCGTTGACGTCTCGGTCGCTTCGCAACAGACGAGGACGTACGAGCGACCGATTCCGACGCCACTGCGGAGTAGCGTCTTTCTCTTTTTCACACAGTAGAATATCCGCAATAGTGCGATGTAGCCTGTTCGCTCGGCAAATTGTGACTAAAGTGAAATTGTGCCTTTAGGCCTAATTTTGGCGGCTCACTCACGAGACGCTAATGCCGTATCTTCCCTTTTTGTTTTAATCTAAGAATGAAATGCATAATTGTGCAGATTTCCCATTTTTTTTTTCTACAACGGGTAAGCGCTTTGCCTTCATCTCACCTGATGGTAAGTGACGATAAGGCCGAAGGTGGAAGCGCGCTTCACTCGGAATCCTCAACCACTGAGGAACTGGCTATCTTATCTCAAACTGTCGGAACACAACAATGCTATAAACATCGTTGTTATGGCGACAGACTTAGATAAGATGTGGTAGCTAGCCAGATTACATAAAAAGATCTTCACTACGATCTAAAATTGAGCTGTACTCGTAAATGTTCTTGTCCATCAAACAAACGTATCTTTTTAAGTGTAGGTAGACGCTGAGATATCATCAAACGTCAAATAATCAGTTCATAATTTATGCCTGTAGCAGAGCTCTTTGAAGGCACAAATTATAATTTTGTTTTTAAGCCACCCAAGAACTTTGTTTTGATTACTTAAATTGGCGAACAATCGTGTTTAAACTTACCTATTACCCGGGTAAGGTTTCCAAGTCAATAAGACCTTGACTTTTAACCCTGAAGGTCGTGCTTGAACTTTGTACTTTGCTGTTCATCAGATCATTATAAAACTTAAATTAATTATAACTTTTGTGTACAAATAAATACACATGTAGGTAGGTAAATACAAACATTACCCCCATTCCCATTTTCCACAGGAATTGTGGTAGGTACATACCACAATTCCGGTTTACAGTTCCAGAGAATTTCCCAATATTTAATTTTTTGTGCGTTTTTTTTCACGGAGAAAAAATTTCTGAAAATTATTTTTTACTTAAAGTAATATATCCATTCTCAAATATTTCTAGTAACGTAATTTACACATTCGCTTACATGATCACTAGGAAATACTACTTAAGCAATTTTTCACTTTCTAATTTGTATGCTAAGTACATTAAAAAGTACGTAACATTTTTAGTGTCTTATTAATAATAACCACAAAATAGAACTATGTAGGTAATATCGGGATTTTGGGACTAAATGATGATGCTGCTGAGATCTAATGAAAGACAAGCTGCTGATAAGACAATAACCTTTACTAATCTGAAAAAAAATACAAAAACAAAATCAAAATTCGAAAATTACGTGAAAAGAAAAATAGCTTCTAAAAAAAATTAACCCCCAGAAAAAAAACTATCAGGAAAAGATGAGATTGGGAAATAATCCGAAAAGAAAAATAGCTTCTGAAAAAATCAACCTCCGGAAAAAAAATATATCAGGAAACGATTCGATTGGGAAATTATGCGGATGGAAAAATCGCTTGCAGTAAAAAAAAACTATTCCAGTACGCCAGCCAGCAAAGAGGCTGTTAATGACTTGCGCAATTTTCTATTTACGTTCCTCAACTAATTGTGTTGAGTTGTAATATTATAATCTCTGGTAAAGGTATTATATTGTTTCTATTGTATGATTCGATTGGGAAATTATGCGGATGGAAAAATCGCTTGCAGTAAAATTCGATTTTCGGAAAGTCATCGCCACACTCCAAAAGAGATGGGCCTCCGGTAATTTCAAAACTTCACTCCGGGCGAAACGTAACAGCAACGAGTGCCATTGTTTTTATCCTCTTAAATAATGGCTTCGTGCAGCCCGCCCATTTAGCCAGTGTCCAGATAATAAGTAATAATAAATATATTCTTTGCATAAAGTAGATGATAATCCACCATTATTACACACTAATATTTGACGAAACACAAGTTTGAGAAAATAAAACAAAACAGTAACTGTAGACATGACGCTTTCCTTTCTCGCCAAGAAGTCCCAGTGCCATTCTTTCACGCCGACATACGAAAGTGACAGCTAGAGACTTTTTTGTTTTTAAAACGTGTACAGCAGTGAGCCTCTACCACTAAGACAGTGATACTCATTCAGCACCACCCAGAGGTCACGTGTAGGAAAACAAAACAATTCGTAATGTGCCAACTAATCATACGCGAGTTAATCCAAAAAAAGGGTTTGTTCCGTTACAAGAGTATTAGTTATAAAAACTATGATCGCTGTTTTGTGAAGACTTTCCTACAATCGTTTACACTAATAATGGTACAAAAACAATGCAATTATACGAAATCACTCGGCACAAGATGGATCGCTGTAATCGGGATTGCTCGAATATATACCTACGTGTATTAGTGACTGTATAACTTGATTGATCGAGTTGGGACTTTCGGGCTTTTATCTTCGACGTTTAAGGAACAGGGGTGCGTGTTTTCTGAAGCTTTTCACACAATGAACACTCCTTATCCCTACACATCCATACATATAATCACGGCTATTATCCCCGAAGGGTTAGTCAGAGACTAGCCAATGAGAACAGCAAAAGCAGTGCTCTACCATAGTCCACTTTTCACCAAATAGCGACTGCATATGTGTTCAACGTGACAGCCCATCGCCGCTCTATGCTGTTAAATGTATGTGAGACACTTGTCTACCATTTTTGTCTCGTACCAGGATACGTTTTATTGTAGAATAAGCACTAACGTTCTGTTACAGATAATACCTAATACACAGGCAATATTGTTTGCTTAGCTTTGGTATTACGTAATACATATTATTAAATACACTAACCTCAATTACTTAACATAAGTCTTTTGTATCTAGGCTAAGTTTATACAGCAATAAAAATTATCTTATCTTATCTTATCACGTTTGTTTTCACGGAATTCTATCGCCACGGCTTACATTTCGGTTCGACGAGATTCTGTTTCGGCGTGCAGGGTACTAGGGGTATGCGATGCGCGTTTGTCTGGCGCTGACTATAGTTAGTTAGTTAGATTAGTTGTTAAGTCTTAACTACAAGTTAGTTAACTGTTTTTTTTTAATTTTTATTAGTATTGACGTCAATAAGTGCCTGTAGAGGATTACATTGAATAAATAATTTGACATTGACTTTGACTTTGATGTGCAGTCCTAAGTCCGTTTGTGCCTTTTACGACACCCAAGGGAAGAGAGGGGGTGGAAGTATTCTTCCACCGCTACGCGAACGGTTAAGTATATATAAATTTAAGGATATAAAACAAAACTACAATCATGACGCTTCGCGATGGTGCCATAATCCCCTACGCTGGGCCAATGCGGGTTGGTAGGCTTTAAGAGGGTTCACGCCTTTCGGTTTTCCATACAAACTACCAAGTCGAAATTTTTAAAAACCAATAGGCCAATTTTAATGAAACTTCGCATGCTAAAGTAAAATACAAGGATCTAAAGAGTTTGTTGAAAACATTTTTAAAAACGTTCATCTAGCTAACTTATTGCGATTTAAAGTCCGTTATAGAATGTTTAAAGTCGCCATAACTCAGTTAAACAAACGTTTTTTGAAAATGTTTTCAACAAACTATTTAGATCTCTGTATGTTACTTTAGCATGCAAAGTTTCATTAAAATTGGATTATTGGTTTTCAAAAATTTCGAATTGGAAGTTTGTATGGGAATCCGAAATGCGTAAACCCCTTTTAACACTAACTTAACTAACACTTTAACATTAACTGCCATAAAATTATACGACAAACAAAAACCGTGTCGCGTAGCGGTGAAAGAATACTACCACCCCCTCTCTTCCCTTGCGTGTCGTAGAAGGCGACTAACGGACTAAAGACTGCACATACTTCCAACAGCATATAACGGTGATGGACTGACCACCTGTCAAGTTAAGCACATGCGTACAGTCGCTATTTGGTGAAATGTGGACTATGGTAGAGGACTGCTTTTGCTGTCCTCATTGCCTAGTCTCTGACTAACCCTTCGGGGATAAATAGTCGTGTTTATGTGTATGTATGTATTTTACGACAACCACCGCCTTTACGTGCCTTCCGAAGCACGAAGAGCTCTAGATGTTTTTTTTATTTGGCCACCCATCCGGAATTGCTAGTTGCTTAACTGACAAGATCGCAAACTGAACGCCTAAGCCGCTCCGCTATCGAGCTCCTCCATTTAAAAAAAAAATTTAATCTCGTTGTTTCCATGGAAACTACTTAAGTACAACTTAATAGTTTGAAACGGACGGCTACCGTAAAGGTCAGCTGTTTGTACAGTCGGCTTCAGAAGTAGCTAAATACTTTAGTACCTTGTCATACTTCGAATATTATTGCTGTCACCGCTGCTCCATGGCTACGATTCTAGGGCGGTCAGGCAGGGAAAATTCGTTGTGCTTTGAGCAACAACATTTATGTGTCAACATTTATGGCGACAGAACTCACAAATGGGTTCTCAACAATAAAAAACAATTTAGGGACGTGTCCTGAAAACAGATTTTTTATTTAAACTACAGACTTCAGTGGACAGTGTATTCAGTGTATTCAAAGGGTATGGTAGACATTTATTATAAATAAGCGGCTGCTCGCGGTTTCACCCGCGTGGTTCCTGTTCCCGTGGGAATATCGGGATAAAAAGTATCCTACGTCATAATCCAGGTTATAAACTATCTGTATGCCGAATTTCATCCAAGTTCATTCAGAGTTTTTACGTGAAAGAGTAACAAACATACACACTCACAAACTTTCGCCTCTATAATATTATGATGATATTTGAAATTTAATGTACTTATGTATTACTGATTATAACTAATTTCATACCTACATATATACATAGTATCACGACTATTATTTCCGGTTTATAACTAATTAACTTAATTTATTACTAATATACAACTATTTAACTTATTAATTTTTTTGAAGTTACTAACTTACTTACTTGTTAGTTGTTATGTTAGACTATACTCGCAAACAAACGCAATATTTAATTTTACGAAACTTTTTCTAAAATATTCTTGTATTGTGTATGAATAAAAAATAATAATAATAGTAATACTAGCTCGGACGCAATAGTTGCTATGACACAATTCTTAACTGATAAGCTATTTCTGAGGCCGACCATACGCCGACCGCGCCGACCAAACTAAACAACCAACTATTGAGAGATTAGGAGCAACTTCTTCAATATTACCGGTCCGGGAGCGAGCAAACCAGCCGGGGGCGAATGTTTGCAATACACCCCAATTCGGTAGCCAGCTGCAGTAATGAGCTATTAGTGCAGTCAACGACTATTGATTTTGGCATCGTTATTGGCTGTCAGGTCGAATTAATAATTCGTCTATCCGTTGTTTTGCCTACTACTTAAATACAAAAACTTATTACTATTATCCCCTAAGTTTTACATAATGTAATGTAATCACGAAAATTCGAAGGGTTAGTCAGACACTAAGCAATGAGAACCGCAAAAGCAGTCCTCTACTATAGTCCACTTTTCACCAAAAAGCGACTGCACTTGTGTTCAACGTGACAGGTGGTGAGCCCATCGCCGCTCTATGCTGTTGGATGTATGTGCAGTCTTTAGTCCGTTAGTCGCCTTTTACCACACCCAAGGGAAGAGATGGGGGTGGTAGTATTCTTTGGCCTCTACACGACACGGTTACCTAAGTTTAACGTGGACTAAGGCAATGGACTGCTTTACGGTTCTCATTGCCTAGTCTTTGATAGGCCAGGAATTAAGCCCGAAGGGTTAGCCCTTCGGGCATAACAGTCTTAAACATATGTTTGTATGTATGTGGACCGCAGAGGCAGTTAAATCTCAAGTCACATTCCTTTGGTGATTTCGTCGCGTTATGTATCAACTGGCTTGCGACATTGTCCCTGTAAAGAAGGCGCAATGTATAAGCGATGTGCCGCGCAATTACACAAGAGCAGCCCCTTTTATAACTACCTGCGCGTCGCGCGCCAGACACAATAGAATTTTTAATTGTCTTGCCGATAGTCGGCAAGTCGACGCTCAAGATACTTAATATATATTTTTTGTTTGTAGGTACTTAATATGTATTTTTTTGTTTTTTTCCGTTTATGTGAAAACTTAAGTTTTCCTCCGTTTAAATTTTGGATGTTGTGTTCGTCTATATTTGGTTTGCGAATTTATCTTAAGTCACATTTTGTAATAATATTATATGACTGACCAAAATAAATAAATAATACAATATAAAGTGTGTGTTTGTAATGAGCCTATCTTTATATAAACATAAATTTTATTTATTTAACCAGACGGTTGCAAATTACTAATAATGACTTGCCTGTTTACACCTGCCTACCTAATGTTATGACAGGAAAAAAATGGTCAACCTAACGTTTGCATATTCTATAGGCTTTATACTTTCAATTGGTACCTATGTAATTTATGTATTATCGAAACAAGTGCAATATTTAAAAAAAAATATTTTTAAATTTTTAATTTATCATATACTGGGACTGAAATTTTTCAGCCACTCGCAATATATTTTTTAACTCATTAAATTTGATATAAAATTCTTTCCATCCATTAACCGCTCGGTGAAGGTCGTTGTATACTCGGATCCTCTACTATAGGTAGATATATGGTTTAGGTGCAGATGGACAGATTCGTAAAATGACAGATTAGCAAAACGTCAGATACGCAAAATGTCAAGTGGCGTAAAAGGACAAATTTGCAGAATGACAGATTCGCATTTACAGATTTGCAAAATGACAGATTCGCAGAATGAACGATTCGAATGACAAATTTCTAAAATTATTAAAAGAACTTGATACGTATTGTGAATACAGTACAAGTAAATTACAATAATAGGCATGTAATGATTATAAGTCAGCTTTTTATTTCTAAGTAACTAAAATAAACAGAATTAAAATCAACAAACGGTATCTAGTTTAACCATTTTAACGAGTTTGAACAGAAGCTTATCTTGGGCTAGATAATTGGTGTGAGCGTAGAAATTATTTATTTATTTATTTATGGAAATTAAAATATGTCGATCTCCTCTAACCCTTTAACGGGCACAGCATGTTCAATTTTTTCATTGGTTTTCGAGCTTATCTCAATTGCATAAAGGTCAAAATATGGTGGCAATATATGTGCAGCCACTGCCTTATAAAGGGCTAAAGCTTACAACTTGGACCACCGCCTTTGGCCAGAGCTGGCGCCCACCGGATACAATTTGTCTTTCGAGGGCGGCCCGGCCCTCGCGAGCCCGATACAGTCAGAAATCAAACTTCAAAGTAGCCCGCAACGCGTAGGTGTAGTTCAACGAGGTACCTATTATAACTAGAGACGATACTGAAGCAAGTTTTCGCGCACTGGTTTTTGCGCAATTATGTTTTTCCGAGTAGTGGAGAAATGGGCGGTGATGGTATAACGCCGGGTCTCTCACGGAATGGGTCGGGCGCGGATTCCCTAAGTCGCAATTCGTCTGATTATCTAAATTACCAGTTTCTCACTTCGTACACATCGCAAATCGTCTTAGTCGGAAAAGGCACTCGTTGGTGTTGTGTTGTACCTGAGACCCTATCTCTCCCCCCTCCCCACTCACAATTCCTGTTCCTTTATTTTTTTTATTTAGTCCTAAACAAATACATTTTGTTTTGGAAATACAAACAGCAAATTGACAAAATAATAACAATAAAATAAAAAAATATATAACTAAACTTATTAATTACTTATTTACTTATTGTAAATTAAATTAAAACATAATAAAAATGTCAAAATTAATCATGCTATAACGAATTCACAATATTAATAATACAAAAAATCATTAGAAAAAATCAAAATAACTTAGCATGTCCGTTGGTAGTATAAAATAAAAAAAAATATTAAAATTAATTAAATTTCAAAATCAATCCTCTCCTTCCTCAAAGATCCCACTCCTTTGTCAAGGTCAACAACGCGTCGGCGACTCCTCTGGTTTTGCGGGTGTTAATGGGCGGTGGTGATTTTCCAATCCAGTGACCAGCCTGCTCGTTTGCCTTCTTTTCACATAAAAACCTATTTGCGGTCCATGGGCTGCAACCTCACCGTAATCGCAGAAGTGACGGCGCAGCGCAGTTCACGCGTGGGCCGCAACTTAGTGCGCACAGAATTGCTTGGCGGTGACGTCTCTATTTATAATGCCTCAACGGTGTAGTTATACTAATCTTAGCACAAATTGGAGCGCGCGGTATGCCCGGAATCTCCCACTTTTGAAGAATGTCCCTAATGAATGGTATTGACGTGATTTTTGATTCATGACTGTTTTTTTGTTTGTTCTTTCTTTTTTATAGGGAGAAAAACAGCTGAAGTGCTCCCATGAATAATAATAATATACATAACACATTTTTTATATTTATTTGGCTGGAGGCTTGTCTGCTCTTGCAAACTTATTTTTATTATTAGTATATTAGTAGTTGTAGTCTTACTTTTTATTTTTCTGTACTGTAAGACATTGATTACAGTTATTATTTTATATTGATGAATACCTGAACTTTTTTTAAAATTTAAATTTGTATTATTGTGTACAATGGCGGACTCCGTTGCTTTACCAGTCTAAAGGTCAAAATCCCTAGCACACTGCGCCGTCTATTTGGTACAGGCACCGTCTTCTGTGCTAAGACCATTTTCTTTTTAACATGGCCGCATGTGTCAAACTACTTCCGTATTACTTCCTGTTTATATCCGGTCTATTTCTAATGACGATTTCCATAATTTTTTTATATGGATACTATATAAAAAACTTATATCACTGGAAGCCTTATTAAATAAGCTATCTAGCTATGTATAATAAAGTATAGTTTGTATTAAATTGTAAAAAAAAGTGAAAGTGGGTGATAAACTTTGCCGGCAACGCGCCTGCGATTCCTCTGGTTTTGCGGGTGTCCATGGGCGGCGGTGATTACTTTCCATCAGGTGACCCGCTTGCTCGTTTGCCTCCTTCTGCTATAAAAAAAAAAAAAAAAACTTACGAACCGATGGCATAAGTGCTGTAACCTAAACATGGCCTAACCTGGGCAAATGATATTGATTATTGATTCTATTAGATAAACACTTTATTGCACAAGAAACAGCTACACTATATTTAAACTACTATAGACTGAGGCGGTCTTATCGCTAAAAGCGATCTCCACAAGCCCTTTAGAAACATTGTCCGCGTGCACCTCGTAGCCCGTGACGAATTTTTAAAAATAATTTCTATCGAACAAGCATTGTCCTGACAATTATAAAGTCAACAAAAAATAAGTAGTCAAATAGGTGCATCCGCTCTGAAGTGATTCGTGAACAAGCTAACGTGACAATTGAAAATTTTATTTATTGCTGATTTAGACTGATCACACTATTGCTAAAATAGCTTTGACGTATGAGTAGATAAGTCATCAATTAAAACTATTTTAACGGGACCTTACACTATTAATTTTGTAAGTAAGTACCTACATATATCAACTTAGTGCTTGACGTTTCTCATCTTTTGTTGAGAAACGTCAAGCACCAAGGGGGGAAAGGTTGAGAACCACGGCTGCAGCATCGCGGCCGAAACGTCAAGCAGTAAGTAGATATGTACCTAGAGTTCGTTTCATCAAATAGTTCCTATGCCGTCATGTTTGCTTTCTGGTTCCTGTCTGGTTCCTGTTAGTGTTGCCAACTTAGTGGATTTTCCACTAACTGGTGGTTACGACCTCCATTTTAGTGGCAAAATATTGATTTTAGTAGCTAGTGGTTTTTCTAGTGGATTAATAGAATTTCATTTTCAGTAGGCTTAATCACTCAACCACTTGATGACACGAATAAAAAAATTAATCTAGTGGTTGAAAAACCACCAGTTTTAGTGAAAAATTCACTAAGTTGGCAACACTGCAGGAACAAGACCGGAATGCCAACATGACGGCATAGGAACTATTTGATGAAACGCACTATACTTACAAAATTCATCGTGTTAGGTCCCGTTAAAATATGCAACACGATAGTTGAAAGTCCTAAATAAATCATTAAATCAAAGATTCATTTTATTTCAGTCTTTTAGAATGAGTAACAATCTCCTGCGTTCACCGCCGTTTTTAAAAGTGTCAAGTCAATAATAAATGATTCATGCAGCGAAGGAAAGTGTTCCTACTTCATGCAAATATCTTTTTTACTAAAAGGCTTTTGTTGGCGCTAAGTAGGGATAGGCAGCTCGTTGGCAACTCTATTCGTTTCACATCAATGTGTTCAAAGAATAAAGAACCGCTTTTTAAACGCCTCAGTGGTCTCTAGCGGCTAAGCCACCGGTCTTAAACCCACATGTGGCCGGCCATGTTCGATTCCCACCAGTGGAATCTTTGTGTACTTGGTTTGGTTGGTGGTAGGGTTTGTTAAGTCCGCCATCTATCTACACTACAGTCTGGCGTCATAACAACAAGGTTAATAGCATTGTTGTGATCCGACAGTTTAGAGATAATATAGCTAGTTCCTCAGTGGTTGAGGATTCCGGGTAAAGCACGCTTCCACCTTAGGCCTTATCGTCGCTTACCATCAGTGGTAAGGTTGCCACCCGTACTCTAAAATAGAGTATTGTACTCTTTTTCATGTAAGCGTACTCTATAATTTACGACACCAATAGAGTACGCTAAAATACTCTATTTACAAAAAACTGATCGTTAGTGGTTATGAGTACTTCAGAGTTCACTGAGAGAGTCTTCTCCCTTATGAATGTAAAGTGGAGAGACGAAAGTAATAGAGCAACCCTAAATTTAATAAAAAACGAGTTGATTTTATATTCATCAATGTTTTATATTTTAGCGTTTTATTAATGCTTAAATATACTTAAGTAAAATTTTAAACACTGAAAAAAGACGACAACCTCAGGCGGGAATCGAACCACGCACCTTCCGCATTCCGGGCGGCTGCCTTAACCACTTGGCTACCGAGGTCTGGCTTTCAACCGTCGAAATTTGTCAGTGCTTGATGCTTATATTTTTAGTCAACATTGCTTCATCAAATCTTAGAAGTTTTCACCTCTGAGATCCGAAAGAAATATTTTTACAAATATTTGAACATTCGGTTAAGATGAAGCTGCGTTTATAGATCAATGTTTTATATTTTAGCGTTTTATTAATGCTTAAATATACTTAAGTAAAATTTTAAACACTGAAAAAAGACGACAACCTCAGGCGGGAATCGAACCACGCACCTTCCGCATTCCGGGCGGCTGCCTTAACCACTTGGCTACCGAGGTCTGGCTTTCAACCGTCGAAATTTGTCAGTGCTTGATGCTTATATTTTTAGTCAACATTGCTTCATCAAATCTTAGAAGTTTTCACCTCTGAGATCCGAAAGAAATATTTTTACAAATATTTGAACATTCGGTTAAGATGAAGCTGCGTTTATAGATCAATGTTTTATATTTTAGCGTTTTATTAATGCTTAAATATACTTAAGTAAAATTTTAAACACTGAAAAAAAAAAAAAAAAAGACGACAACCTCAGGCGGGAATCGAACCACGCACCTTCCGCATTCCGGGCGGCTGCCTTAACCACTTGGCTACCGAGGTCTGGCTTTCAACCGTCGAAATTTGTCAGTGCTTGATGCTTATATTTTTAGTCAACATTGCTTCATCAAATCTTAGAAGTTTTCACCTCTGAGATCCGAAAGAAATATTTTTACAAATATTTGAACATTCGGTTAAGATGAAGCTGCGTTTATAGATCAATGTTTTATATTTTAGCGTTTTATTAATGCTTAAATATACTTAAGTAAAATTTTAAACACTGAAAAAAAAAAAAAAAAGACGACAACCTCAGGCGGGAATCGAACCACGCACCTTCCGCATTCCGGGCGGCTGCCTTAACCACTTGGCTACCGAGGTCTGGCTTTCAACCGTCGAAATTTGTCAGTGCTTGATGCTTATATTTTTAGTCAACATTGCTTCATCAAATCTTAGAAGTTTTCACCTCTGAGATCCGAAAGAAATATTTTTACAAATATTTGAACATTCGGTTAAGATGAAGCTGCGTTTATAGATCAATGTTTTATATTTTAGCGTTTTATTAATGCTTAAATATACTTAAGTAAATTTTTTTTAAACACTGAAAAAAGACGACAACCTCAGGCGGGAATCGAACCACGCACCTTCCCCATTCCGGGCGGCTGCCTTAACCACTTGGCTACCGAGGTCTGGCTTTCAACCGTCGAAATTTGTCAGTGCTTGATGCTTATATTTTTAGTCAACATTGCTTCATCAAATCTTAGAAGTTTTCACCTCTGAGATCCGAAAGAAATATTTTTACAAATATTTGAACATTCGGTTAAGATGAAGCTGCGTTTATAGATCAATGTTTTATATTTTAGCGTTTTATTAATGCTTAAATATACTTAAGTAAAATTTTAAACACTGAAAAAAGACGACAACCTCAGGCGGGAATCGAACCACGCACCTTCCGCATTCCGGGCGGCTGCCTTAACCACTTGGCTACCGAGGTCTGGCTTTCAACCGTCGAAATTTGTCAGTGCTTGATGCTTATATTTTTAGTCAACATTGCTTCATCAAATCTTAGAAGTTTTCACCTCTGAGATCCGAAAGAAATATTTTTACAAATATTTGAACATTCGGTTAAGATGAAGCTGCGTTTATAGATCAATGTTTTATATTTTAGCGTTTTATTAATGCTTAAATATACTTAAGTAAAATTTTAAACACTGAAAAAAGACGACAACCTCAGGCGGGAATCGAACCACGCACCTTCCGCATTCCGGGCGGCTGCCTTAACCACTTGGCTACCGAGGTCTGGCTTTCAACCGTCGAAATTTGTCAGTGCTTGATGCTTATATTTTTAGTCAACATTGCTTCATCAAATCTTAGAAGTTTTCACCTCTGAGATCCGAAAGAAATATTTTTACAAATATTTGAACATTCGGTTAAGATGAAGCTGCGTTTATAGATCAATGTTTTATATTTTAGCGTTTTATTAATGCTTAAATATACTTAAGTAAAATTTTAAACACTGAAAAAAGACGACAACCTCAGGCGGGAATCGAACCACGCACCTTCCGCATTCCGGGCGGCTGCCTTAACCACTTGGCTACCGAGGTCTGGCTTTCAACCGTCGAAATTTGTCAGTGCTTGATGCTTATATTTTTAGTCAACATTGCTTCATCAAATCTTAGAAGTTTTCACCTCTGAGATCCGAAAGAAATATTTTTACAAATATTTGAACATTCGGTTAAGATGAAGCTGCGTTTATAGATCAATGTTTTATATTTTAGCGTTTTATTAATGCTTAAATATACTTAAGTAAAATTTTAAACACTGAAAAAAGACGACAACCTCAGGCGAGAATCGAACCACGCACCTTCCGCATTCCGGGCGGCTGCCTTAACCACTTGGCTACCGAGGTCTGGCTTTCAACCGTCGAAATTTGTCAGTGCTTGATGCTTATATTTTTAGTCAACATTGCTTCATCAAATCTTAGAAGTTTTCACCTCTGAGATCCGAAAGAAATATTTTTACAAATATTTGAACATTCGGTTAAGATGAAGCTGCGTTTATAGATCAATGTTTTATATTTTAGCGTTTTATTAATGCTTAAATATACTTAAGTAAAATTTTAAACACTGAAAAAAAAAAAAAAAAGACGACAACCTCAGGCGGGAATCGAACCACGCACCTTCCGCATTCCGGGCGGCTGCCTTAACCACTTGGCTACCGAGGTCTGGCTTTCAACCGTCGAAATTTGTCAGTGCTTGATGCTTATATTTTTAGTCAACATTGCTTCATCAAATCTTAGAAGTTTTCACCTCTGAGATCCGAAAGAAATATTTTTACAAATATTTGAACATTCGGTTAAGATGAAGCTGCGTTTATAGATCAATGTTTTATATTTTAGCGTTTTATTAATGCTTAAATATACTTAAGTAAAATTTTAAACACTGAAAAAAGACGACAACCTCAGGCGGGAATCGAACCACGCACCTTCCGCATTCCGGGCGGCTGCCTTAACCACTTGGCTACCGAGGTCTGGCTTTCAACCGTCGAAATTTGTCAGTGCTTGATGCTTATATTTTTAGTCAACATTGCTTCATCAAATCTTAGAAGTTTTCACCTCTGAGATCCGAAAGAAATATTTTTACAAATATTTGAACATTCGGTTAAGATGAAGCTGCGTTTATAGATCAATGTTTTATATTTTAGCGTTTTATTAATGCTTAAATATACTTAAGTAAAATTTTAAACACTGAAAAAAGACGACAACCTCAGGCGGGAATCGAACCACGCACCTTCCGCATTCCGGGCGGCTGCCTTAACCACTTGGCTACCGAGGTCTGGCTTTCAACCGTCGAAATTTGTCAGTGCTTGATGCTTATATTTTTAGTCAACATTGCTTCATCAAATCTTAGAAGTTTTCACCTCTGAGATCCGAAAGAAATATTTTTACAAATATTTGAACATTCGGTTAAGATGAAGCTGCGTTTATAGATCAATGTTTTATATTTTAGCGTTTTATTAATGCTTAAATATACTTAAGTAAAATTTTAAACACTGAAAAAAGACGACAACCTCAGGCGGGAATCGAACCACGCACCTTCCGCATTCCGGGCGGCTGCCTTAACCACTTGGCTACCGAGGTCTGGCTTTCAACCGTCGAAATTTGTCAGTGCTTGATGCTTATATTTTTAGTCAACATTGCTTCATCAAATCTTAGAAGTTTTCACCTCTGAGATCCGAAAGAAATATTTTTACAAATATTTGAACATTCGGTTAAGATGAAGCTGCGTTTATAGATCAATGTTTTATATTTTAGCGTTTTATTAATGCTTAAATATACTTAAGTAAAATTTTAAACACTGAAAAAAGACGACAACCTCAGGCGAGAATCGAACCACGCACCTTCCGCATTCCGGGCGGCTGCCTTAACCACTTGGCTACCGAGGTCTGGCTTTCAACCGTCGAAATTTGTCAGTGCTTGATGCTTATATTTTTAGTCAACATTGCTTCATCAAATCTTAGAAGTTTTCACCTCTGAGATCCGAAAGAAATATTTTTACAAATATTTGAACATTCGGTTAAGATGAAGCTGCGTTTATAGATCAATGTTTTATATTTTAGCGTTTTATTAATGCTTAAATATACTTAAGTAAAATTTTAAACACTGAAAAAAAAAAAAAAAAAGACGACAACCTCAGGCGGGAATCGAACCACGCACCTTCCGCATTCCGGGCGGCTGCCTTAACCACTTGGCTACCGAGGTCTGGCTTTCAACCGTCGAAATTTGTCAGTGCTTGATGCTTATATTTTTAGTCAACATTGCTTCATCAAATCTTAGAAGTTTTCACCTCTGAGATCCGAAAGAAATATTTTTACAAATATTTGAACATTCGGTTAAGATGAAGCTGCGTTTATAGATCAATGTTTTATATTTTAGCGTTTTATTAATGCTTAAATATACTTAAGTAAAATTTTAAACACTGAAAAAAGACGACAACCTCAGGCGGGAATCGAACCACGCACCTTCCGCATTCCGGGCGGCTGCCTTAACCACTTGGCTACCGAGGTCTGGCTTTCAACCGTCGAAATTTGTCAGTGCTTGATGCTTATATTTTTAGTCAACATTGCTTCATCAAATCTTAGAAGTTTTCACCTCTGAGATCCGAAAGAAATATTTTTACAAATATTTGAACATTCGGTTAAGATGAAGCTGCGTTTATAGATCAATGTTTTATATTTTAGCGTTTTATTAATGCTTAAATATACTTAAGTAAAATTTTAAACACTGAAAAAAGACGACAACCTCAGGCGGGAATCGAACCACGCACCTTCCGCATTCCGGGCGGCTGCCTTAACCGGATCTCAGAGGTGAAAACTTCTAAGATTTGATGAAGCAATGTTGACTAAAAATATAAGCATCAAGCACTGACAAATTTCGACGGTTGAAAGCCAGACCTCGGTAGCCAAGTGGTTAAGGCAGCCGCCCGGAATGCGGAAGGTGCGTGGTTCGATTCCCGCCTGAGGTTGTCGTCTTTTTTCAGTGTTTAAAATTTTACTTTTTTGATTTTATATTTTTAATCTAAATTATGATTGCAAGAGGCTGTAAATATCTTCAAGAAAGACAAATATTTGTTCAATGTCGCAAAGAGCAACCAAAAATACGTTTTTAAGGACAAATAAATAAATACTCTTTTTTATGCTATGTACTCTATTTTTGTTCTAACAAAATGAAAAAAATACTCTATTCGTCCTAAAAAAGTGGCAACCCTAATCAGTAGCTATAGGTACACGTATTGGATAAAAAATCGTGTCGCGTAGCGGTGAAAGCAGATACCCCCTCTCTTTCCTTGGTTGTCGTAAAAGGCGACTAACGGACAAAAGACTGCACATGCATTTAACAGTGTAGAGCGGTGATGGGCTCACCACCTGTCACGCTGACGACATGTGCAGTCGCTATTTGGTGAAAAGTGGACTATGGCAGAAGACTGCTTTTGCGGTCGTCATTGCTTGCTAAGCATCTTTCGTAATGTCCTTTCAGCTGGTGATTGAATCTGATCGTAGGCTAGAAACATAATATTTCAAAGATAACGAAATCTTATCTTTGAGTTTATTTATAGAAACCTAATATTTATTTATTTTCTTTTTGGTATACTGAAATATTTTATTCACATAAACTAGTTCGTACAGTTTTATCTACAGATAACATAAAATCTTTACTCGTACAGAAAACTCATTGAACTTACCTAATAGCAAGTAGGTAGCCGGAGAAGTTTGGAAAAAGTTACTGTTACACAATAACGACCAACAAAGAGTTTTTATGTTTCTTTTGTTGTAACAAAAAGTTTTTTTTACCATTACCTATTTGGTTTTACGGACGTAGGCCACAAAGCTGCCAAGCTCAATTGGGCTGGTCACATTCGCCGCATGCATCCCCCGAGGACTTCTTGGCGGGAAAGTGAAGCGCATTGTTTGTAGTTTTGTCTTATTACCTAAAATTTGTGTTTTTTCGAATATTAAAGTGAAAGAATGATGGATTATTAACCGTTAAGTGTTCGTGAACGTGCATGAGTGTTGTGCAAATAAAACAATACACTGCAACATCACTTTTTAAATTCTCTCAAGAAGTCCGTGTAAGATTTCAGTAAAGTCCCACATCTTTACTGGAACTCAAGGGATTTGGGGGGAATATCATTCATCACTCATTATCATCTTATAAGCTTTTAAATTAACTTTATTATTTCGACTGAAGGTCTAGTATCCATGGTCAAGAAACAAATTATCAAAAAAAAAAATCACAGATCTCGTGCTTTACATGACTTGAAAGGGCATTGAAAATGAACCTAGCTATTATTAAGTCCTAATAGATCTTCGTATAAAACATTGATTTTTTTTATTTTTTTTATTTCCAAAAGAAATAATCAACTTTTCTAAAATTTGTTTAAACTATCCTAAAGCCCTTAATTTTCCGCGTCTATTAAGTCCTAATAGATCTTCGTATCTCAAAGCTGCGAAGTTCCACAGGGCTATGACGCCCGAGTAATACCGCACGGCGACGCTCCACGCGCCGCTAAGGGGGAGCATACCGCTCCCTCTATCACTCCCACAAAAAAAGTAAACGACATAAAATATTCCCCGTCTCAATATCTCTAGGAGTCTCTTTCAGTTTTTCGATTTTCAACCTCGTTCACGAAATATCGAAGATATTCCGAGGGAAGGTGTTAAAAAATCCAGTTTTTTTGTTGTTGGTTTTTTTCTATTTTTGAAAAAGTTTTCGACTTCTACAAATAAATTTTTTACCATCTGAAAGCCATTTAAATTCTGCGTCTTTTAAGCCCTCATACGTCCTCATGGCCCTTAACCACTATATACCACGGGGCAAACACACTTTCAGCGAAAAGAGGCCCTACCGGAGCGATCAAAAAACATTTTCAATGTTAAAATCAGCATCCCCCGACCGCAAGAGTCACTTCTCAATGGGTTCCAGCAGTGCGATTCTCTAAGTTAAAGCCTTAGTAGCAGCGGCAGCCGCAGCGCAGCACTGAGAATTGACTCTGTCTCTTTCATATTCATAGAATTGGAAAGAGTCTGTGTCGCTTAGAGAATCGCATAGCTGCAGATAAACAAGGCCGCCGAGGTCGACCCAGAAAGAGGTGGCTTATTGATAGACGCACACCAGACTGACTGGCATGAGGTGACTGAGGACAAAGATAGATGGGTAGACTTGGGAGAGGTATTTGACCAGCAGTGGGATAGAAAAGGATAGCAAAAATCAATTGGTTGTAATTACCATTCTAAGTAAGTTTAGTACTTTATCTCAATGTCACCTACTTTAGGTCAAGTAGCCTTTTTAGTGATTAGGCTAATAAATACATCGAAGATAACGAAACGGTAAAAAAATGACTACCATCGAAAAAATCTAAACGTTAATAAAGTGACTACCTCAGATGAGAATCGAACCCATGCAAGTCCTCCGCAATATTAACGCTTAGGATTTAATGTTACGAAGCAATAAATACATACTAAGAATAGACTCCTGATTTCCTGAGTGGTAGAGCCACGCTGCGTTGCAGCACGCATTGGGCCGGCTCGCCCGGCGTAATACCACCCTCTCACGAATATTCGGCGTGAAATGGCACTTTATGATTTTGTGTTTCGTCGGCCAGTGAGGGTTCCGGATGCCCATCCCTCCCTCCCTCTCACAATTCCTATTCCTTCCTTAACCCTATTCCTTCCTTAAAGGACGGCAACGCGCCTGTGATTCCTCTGGTTTTGCGGGTGTCCATGGGCGGCGGTGATTACTCTCCATCAGGTGACCCGCCTGCTTGTTTGCCTCTTTCTTTTATAAAAAAAGACTTACAAACCCTTACAAAAAGACTTACTAATGTAAACTTAAATAGAAAAAAATTACAAAAAAATCTTAATAGCTTTTCTCTCTAACCTACTTGCTGTCATCGACGAAGTCCAGAATTATGTTTCCAGTTAAAATGAGATTAACCGGTCAAACCCAACTCAGTGCAACATGATATTTAATTTATTAGCAATTAGTCACAGCATTCACACAGCATATTTAATATCCGAAGCCGCATTCCGCGGTTTTCCACCGGTTCAACATCACAATAAAACTCTCAAATTTAATTTTGCGTTGTGAAATGGGACAGCAGTATTCACATCCATCATAATTCATAATTCACGACTGAAATATTTTGTGGACCCCGCGTCTCCTATTTCAGGTTGGTATTCAGCACAAACTATTTAAAATGACAATTCGTATTGTTGTTTTTCAATGTTTCGGAGCAAAACATTCCGGACGGTTTTAAAAGGTTTCTAATGCTGTTGTCGTCAGAATACATATACATACTCGTACATACATAATATGTATTATAATCACGACTGTTATCCCCAAAGGGTTAGTCAGAGACCATGCGATGTGGACAGCAAAAGCTGTCCTCTACCATAGCTCTGCACTTTTCACCAAATATCGACTGCACATGTACTCAGCGTGACAGTTGGTGAGCCCATCGTCGCTCTATGTTTGTTGAATGTATATGCAGTCTTTAGTCCGTTAGTCGCCTTTTACGACACCCAAGGGAAGATAGGGGGTGGTAGTATTCTTTCACTGCTACGCAACACTGTTATAAGAATGCAGTCGATAAAACCTACCAATCAATGTTGTCCATTAATTTATATTGGTCATTCTTCTATTCCGGTGACCTGGCCTAACGCTCTATCTGCTGTTTCGCCAATTTCAATAAAATTTCTAGCTTTAGTTGGCAAAACAAAAGTTTGAAATTGTTTGGGGTGTTAGTTGCAAGTGCAAGTGCAAGAATGGCTTGCTAGATCGTGGGTTAGTAGCGTTATTCCCCAGTTTCATTTTCACCCGGAAATATTATACACTCATTTTGAATCAGTTGCGTTTTCACCCGAATATTTACGTGGGCCATTCTCATAGATCTTATAATATAGCATAACTGAACTTATACAAAAAAAAGTCTTTATTTACTACAATATTATTAATTATTTTACATTTAAGAGATCGTTACTTGAACGCGCTATATTACTTAAAAATATGTAAAGAATATTTATTGTAATGCTTCTCTGTTAAATTATTTATAATTAGCCGACTTTACAAAAAAGAAGGATGTTCTCCTTTCGTCCGTCATTTGTAAGTTAGCCTTTCGAGTGTTTGACTATTTTACCACGTTTATACGGTCTAAAAAGGTCAGTTTGTTTAATCCATATTGTTTTTTTTTATTATGATTCAAAATTATCAATAAATGAATTACAATAATAATTCACCATTTTACCGAAATTCCGGGTGAATTCCGCTATAACCTTGGAGCTTAACGTCACTCATTATCAGGTGAGATAAAGGTCATTTGTCAGTTCTGGATGAAAATAAAATGAAACATTTCGTATTATTGTCCAAATAAACTTTTATTCATTCATTCTTTTGTTTTATAGTAAAATTATCCGATCACATTTCTATTATAAGAATGCTTGTCGGGATATACAATGTGATACTTCTAACCTGTTAAGGCTAAATACTACATCGAAATTCATCGACAAAAAAAATAATATGGCCTTATAAAAAAGTGATTTGAAATCACAAAATAATTAAGTAATGATTTTTTTTCTTACCAAAATAATCTCAAACATACAAAACAAAGTAATTTATTAGTTAGCCAGTGTCATTAGCTACCGTTTGCCATTTTTTTCATGTTTCTCCGACTTATGAAACCTTTGATATCGCATAAAGTAAAAATGGTCATAAATTATAGGGGAAAGGGGTAGGACCCCCCCATATTATTTTTTTGTCGATGAATTAAGATGTAGTACTTAGCCTTAACGGGTTAGAAGTACCACCCCTATCACTTTGTATGTCGTAGGGAAAAACATTTTTAGTAAAAAGATGTAAATAAACAAGAATACTCATTTCCCTGCGATATATAGATACAAGGTGTTACGAAATACCCCGTAAAAAATGTAATAAATTATCAAAGCCAAAAATATTGTCAACCCAGTAAGCCGTCATGTCTCTATCTATGGGAACCAGAGTTAGCATAGATTATTTAACAGAGGGGCCTACCTACCAATTTTACCTACCTACCAATTTTAATAATTGTTAACTTTAATCGTTTTTCTGTTTTTCCTCCACAAAAGTGCTATACTATGATGTCATTATACTTGTACTGGCTTCAAAAAACGTCAGAATCAGAATCAGAATTAGAATGTTTATTGCGTAAAACTGTGTAACAACAAGTTGAAAATATTGTTAAAATAGGTAATTATGAGGCATGCAATGTTTTAAAATAAAATAGAAAACACACAATAAAAACTCAAATCGTCTCAAAATCGAAATATTCATAGATGGTGTAAAAAACATGATTAAATAACCATATTAATGTTTTCTATTTTAGCGTTTTATTAACGCTTAAATATACTTAAGTAAAATTTTAAACACTGAAAAAAGACCTCAACTTTAGGCGGAACCCGAACCACGCACCTTTCTCACTCCGGGCGGCCGCCTTAACCACTTGGCTACCGAGGTCTGGCTTTCAACCGTCGAAATTTGTCAGTGCTTGATGCTTATGTTTTTAGTCAACATTGCTTCATCAAATCTTAGAAGCTTTCAACTCTGAGATCCGAAAGAAATATTTTTACAAATATTTGAACATTCGGCCAAGATAAAGCTGCTATTATAGATTAATGTTTTATAGGTATTTTAGCGTTTTATTAACGCTTAAACTTAACATTCCTCGTCGAAGCTTCTTTAGAGTCGGACCCCTGTCCAACTGTTTTGTTCCTTTATATTAACTTTTACTTTATTTTCATTCTTGTAGTGATAGTTTGAGTGTTCAAATTACGTTAACAGCGAAGCAAAAAATAACAACTCCGAAGACAATTCTGCAGTCCAATAGCGGCGTGGCGACAGAGTCAGACGATCAATTCGTCCCGCTCCCGCACACAGGTTTGTGCTTATCAACTCGTGCATTCGTGAATTATCGCGAAACTCCGGTTGTCTTCGTATCTCACTATATATGAGACGATCGATTTGTTCGACGATAACTTTATTGTCTACCTTCAATCTTAAAGTGAACTTAAAAGTGCGTTTCATTTTGTTTGAAAACCAAAATTGTTTTTAATAAATTTAAAACTTTAAATAGAATCAGTACTTAAGTAAAATGAGTGTGAAACGTAGCCCACAAAATAGACACACAGGATCCATTCCTGATTTAACGACGATCAAAGACACTGATGTGTGTGTGCAATAAGGTGTAACCACGAGAAAAAGGAAGATCCCGGACGGCGAGAATATCACCTCAGCGGAGTTTCAACGAGAATTAACTAATTCTCTAGCAAGTTTCCGTACAGAGCTCCGGGATACCTTGTCGGAATTCCAAACCAACGTTATGTCTTCCTTTAGGGACCTTTTAGACAAACAGAACAACAACATTAATAAACTGCATGAAGATCTTAGTACTGTTAAAAAGGAAATCCTTGCTATAAAACTAAGTAACGACCACTTGCAGGAAGGACAAAAAGCCTTGTCGTCTACAATGAGCGATATATAGAAAGAAAGCAAACTGACTAATACAAGGATTTGTAATTTGGAAAAGGACCTAACCACCACAAAACAAATGATTTCAACACTATCCGAACAGCTACGAGTTAAAGAACAACATGACCGTGTGAATAATCTAGAAATAGCAGGAATACCACTTATTAAAGGAGAAAATCTGTATAATATCATTAGTAAAATGGCATGCAAGGTGGGTTTTACTTTGATACCCACCGACATTGATTATATTCACCGTGTCAGGCGCTTTACGAGTCAAAATAACCAACCTAACAACGAGAAACCTTTGGCCTCTCACATCACAAATATCATAGTGATGTTCACGCAAAGAATGCGAAAAAGTAATATGTTGGCTGCAGTACGCGCTCGTCGTGGATTGACCACGGCCGACCTCGACCTAGATGGAGAAGCTCGTCCGGTGTTTGTTAATGATCACCTCGCTCCTCTCAATAAATTACTATATAGCAAAGCTCGCAAGATAGGCAGAGAATCTGGTTATAAGTATATCTGGTTAAACGAATGTAAGATTTTCATGCGCAAAAGTGATACCTCAAAAGCAATACTTATCTCTAACGAAAGTGATTTATATAATAAAATAAAATGACTAGCTTCATCGAACTTATTAAACAAACATCGAATATCGCTATACGTCATGTTGTTACTGTTATTTATCTATTTTATAACCCTAATGATACATTGTGAAATTCATAAATACAAACTAAATTTATTTCTTTATGTCAACTTAAACTATATTGCAATGTTATTTGGTGTGTATTACTTAACGGCAAAGGCAATTGTTTTTGTTTTTTTGTCTCATGGTTGTGTTTTTACTTACGCTATTCTTAATTATTATCATAACAATTTTTGTTGGTATTACAAGGGTACTTTTAAAACAAAAAGATGTGTAGATCTCTGGTTTATGTATCTGTTAAAACTAGCTTACATTAACACTTTTAATGTAAACGGAATGTCACTTAACTTAATTTATACACCTTTTACTGTTCGACTGCCTAATTATTACTATTATATTACCTCATTAATACAATATGTTTTTTCTTATAGATGCAACATTTCGATAAAAATTTATCGTTGTCTAATTGTAAAGAAACATAATAAACTTCATGTAATAAAAAAATGTGGTACAAAATTTATCTTATTTATCAATACATTATTTATCCTTTTTCTAAAATGATGACTGACAATATTTCCATTTATTATCAAAACGTGCGGGGCTTGCGGACAAAGTCACATGACTTTTTTCGTAATGTTCTTAATAGTGACTACGATGTAATTTGCATTACTGAATCTTGGTTGAATGATTCTTTTTTCAATACAGAATATTTCGATTCCCGGTTCGAGGTATTTAGATGCGATCGCGATTCATTGGTGAGCGAGTGTATACGGGGTGGCGGCGTTATTATTGCCGTGCGGCGCGATTTAAGCCCAACATTGCGGACGACCTGGTGCGCGCCTGCCCCAGCTGACGAGCTGTGGGTGAGCGTGCCCCTGGGCGCTTGCACCTCCACTACTGCCCCCCAGATGCGTTCACGCTGCAATAGAAACGATACTAAATATCTACATATAGCATGCACATATATACCCCACGGTAGCAGGAACGAATCATTGTTGACATCCTTCTATGACAGGGCGTGCGAAATCACACACGCGCATCCAAATGATATGTTTCTTGTATTAGGAGATTATAATGTTACGCATGCTAACTGGTACTATGACGATGACTCTCAAAGTATGAATATTCGCACATGTAGCGATAATCTCGCAATAATCACTGCCGATTTTTTAAGTATGTCGCTTTTACAACAATATAGTTCGGAATTCAATACTAACAATAGGCTATTAGACCTTGTTTTTTGTAGTGATTCATGCAGTGTAACCTCCTGTGAATATCCTTTGGTCCCGGAAGATGCTCATCATAAAGCGCTCGATATATACCTACCTGTTTGTATGCCTAGCCCTCTTAAAGATAATAAATATATTAAAAAACTTTTTTTCCAAGCTGATTTTGATGCAATATGCTCGGGACTTCGGTCATCTGATTGAAATAAAACTTTCTCAGCAATGGATGATGTTAACCGTATGACTGAATATTTCTATGACGTACTAAGCGATCTTATTGACAGGCATGTACCTACATGTAGACTCTCTGATAGTAGTACATACCCTCCTTGGTATACTCGACCTCTTATAAAACTAACTAATGAGAAGCGAAAATTCCACAAAAAATGGAAGAAATACGGCAATAGTAGGGACTACCAAACTTTCTCAATTCTCAGATCTAGGCTACGTAAGATGGAGAGCGACTGTCGCACCATGTACCATACGCTTTCTGAAGAAAGGATCAGGGCAAATCCGCATTACTTTTGGGCATATGTAAAATCAAAAAACCAAGCTGGAGACATTCCACAAAAAATGATTTATAATGGCAAAATACTCTCCAGTGGTGAAGAAATTTGTGAATCATTCAATGAACATTTCCAGTCAGTGTTTCTAAACTCCACTCCCAATCAAAACAGCGCTCCTCATTGTGGTAACACTTATTTTAATGTCAATACTACTGTTGATATAAACTCAATCAACCTTGATGTAGAACTTATTCTTAAGGAACTAAAGAGCGTTAACATTCACAAAGGAGCGGGGCCAGATAATGTACATCCTATCCTTATTTACAAATGTGCCGGGGAGCTTTCGGAACCAATTTCTTATATCTTTCAGGTATCTATGAAAACCGGTGTTTTTCCCACAGTTTGGAAGAGAGCTCTTATTACGCCGATCCTTAAAAACAATCACAAAGATTTAATTACACAATACCGACCTATCTCTAAATTATGCGTAATAGGCAAAGTGTTTGAGAAAGTTGTCACTACTCAGTTGTCCGACTCTGTCTGAAATCATATCACTGAAAACCAGCATGGTTTTATTAAGTATCGCGGGGTTGATAGTAATATGTTGGTGTTTACGGACTTTTTGTTGCGTGCTATGGATCAGGGCTACCAGGTAGATGTCGTGTACACTGATTTCTCTAAGGAATTCGACAAAATAAATCACGACCTTCTAATTAAGAAACTTCTGAATATCGGTGTGCATGGCTGTCTCCTTAGATGGATCGATTCTTATATCCGTAATCGCAGTCAGGCAGTTCGTCTTAAGGGTTACATGTCTAACTATTTAAGGGTTTATTCTGGCGTTCCTCAAGGATCCCATCTCGGGCCACTGCTATTTTCATTATATATAAACGACATAGATGATACCCTTAATAACACCAGTCATCTGCTATATGCAGATGATACCAAACTATTTAGAATGGTGACTAACCTTGACGATTGCCGAAAACTGCAAACAGATATTAATGCCTTATCAGCTTACTGCAATCATAATCAACTGTTCCTTAATGTTGACAAGTGCCAAATCATAACATACACTCGTAAAACAACACCTATATTATATAGATACACCCTTGATAATAATAATTTAAGACGAGTCAAACACGTTCGAGATTTAGGAATAATATTGGATGATCAACTGTCTTTTAATCTTTACATTGACTCGATAATTAAACGAGCATTTAAGAGTTTGGGGTTCATAAATAGAATCACTAAGCCTTTTAAGAGAGTAGTTACGCTGAGAGTTCTATATTTCTCATTCGTCAGGTCTCTTCTCGACTTTGGATGTGTTATTTGGAGTCCCTATTACCAGATTCACGTCGATAGAATAGAAAAAGTACAAAGAAAATTTATAAAGATTTTGAATTTTCGGCGTGATCACATAAGTGAATTCTATGACGACTCTTTAGAACGCGATAAACTTCTCAGTTTACATAACAGACGAAAATATTTCGACTTAGTCTTTCTCCACAAAATTCTCAACAACCATATTGACAGTCCTACTCTGCTGTCTAAAATTAACTTTATTAATAAAGCTCGCTTGCCCGCTCGCCCCAATCGTATATTAAACTGTTTTGTACCACCCCGTCTTCGAAAGAATTACACTCGTCATTGTTTCATACATCGATGTATTTGCACGTATAAGAAAGAATTTAGTGACCTCGATCTTTTTAGCATTTCTGTAAACTCTTTTAAAAAAATGGTATTCAAGAGATTAAGTAGTAGAACAATCAATCTCACATAATTTTTGAGTGGTAATTTGAGTTGTAAATGTTTATCAACACTATTTATCTAAGCTATACATGTATGTTATTAATTAGGAACTTAATACCCCCCATAGCTTTTATATGTAATAAAATTGTTAAACCTTTTCGGCACTCCTTGTCTTTTAATATGTTCAATATATACTCTAACATATTTTTTGTTGAATGACTGTATGTGCCAAAATAAATTGAAAAATAAAAAATAAAAATAAATATACTTAAGTAAAATTTTAAACTGAAAAAAGACGACAACCTCAGGCGGGAACCGAACCACGCACCTTCCGCACTCCGGGCGGCCGCCTTAACCACTTGGCTACCGAGGTCTGGCTTTCAACCGTCGAAATTTGTCAGTGCTTGATGCTTATGTTTTTAGTCAACATTGCTTCATCAAATCTTAGAAGCTTTCACCTCTGAGATCCGAAAGAAATATTTTTACAAATATTTGAACATTCGGCCAAGATAAAGCTGCGTTTATAGATTAATGTTTTATATTTTAGCGTTTTATTAACGCTTAAATATACTTAAGTAAAATTTTAAACACTGAAAAAAGACGACAACCTCAGGCGGGAACCGAACCACGCACCTTCCGTACTCCGGGCGGTCGCCTTAACCACTTTGACGACGACGAAAAGACGACAACCTCAGGCGGTTCCCGCCTGAGGTTGTCGTCTTTTTTCAGTGTTTAAAATTTTACTTAACCATATTCTTAACTTATGCTTAAACACATGACCATCTAATGCTTTAATTTCAGTTGGTAAATGATTGAACACTATAATACCGTATATAAAAGCACTTTTGTAGTATACATTATTATTCACTATTGGTAGGTTTAAATTATATTTATATCTATTACGCTGGTTACGAAGAGGTTTTGCACTGTTAAAGTATTCAATGTTAGTTTTAATAAATACACATATTTCCTGAATGTAAATGTTAGTGAGAGTAAGGAATTTATTTTCTTTAATAATACCTCTAAGTGTTTCATCATAATACAAGTTATAAATAATTCTTATACATTTTTACTGTAGCAAGAATGTACTATTTGAATTTACAGAGTTACCCTATAATATAATTCCATAAGTTAGAAGAGGATACACATTACCAAAATAAGCAGTTCTAGCTATTTCAGTGGAAGAATTTTCTGCTAGAATAGAATACAAGACGGAAGACGGAAAAAATGTTATGAGTTTCAACAACAAATTGTTTAGTGTTTTTTCATATTTTTTTCCAAAACTCGACTTGTAATATCTATATAATTGAATTCTGTACATTTTGTTACTATGTTTTTTTTATCGTTTCACCAATTAGGTAAAAATTTACACAAACATTCTGCGTAGTTTATTTTTTAATTTTACTTAATATTAGGAATTGCATTATTTTTTTTCATTTTTTTAAGGTAAGTCATACAGCGATAGAACGGTTCTTAAATATTGTAAATGGACTTGTTATAAGGCACCATTTAACCCCCTTTCGGCTTTACGGGTATTTTTGTAACACCCTGTATACCAAAACTTTGTATGCATAAAGTCAGAAAATACTGACAACTAAATTAACTTAAACTTCTCTTCTTTTCAGGTAGTGGAGGAGTGGCATGTTCGATCGGCGCGAGTGAAGTGGTCCATGATGGCAGTGAACAGTCCCGGTGGCTACCCACCCGTGTCCCCAAAGCCCCACACGCCCAAAAGTCCTCGCCACTTCGTGTTTCCCCAAAAAAGTCCTTCAATCGCATCCAGCACTTCCTCCTCAGGATACTACACTCCCCAATCTGGCTGCAGTTATGATAAACACAACCAACCGCCAAAGTCTCCAATAGCCCATGGACACAGAAGTCCCGTAAGCCCGAGGCATTTTAATTTCTCACAGAACCTATCCGGACGTTCCAGCCCATGCAACTTCGACCGATCCCACCACACCAATCTCCACTATAGCACATCTCTGAAGCACAGCCGCCGAGAGAATTCCAGGTCTCCGAAACCGCCACCAGTACATATCCACACCAACCCTGGTTATGTGTCTCCCAACCGCACGAGGAAAATTTACGGTTCCAATTCCACAGTGAGCTCACCACGCATGGTGACATCACCAAGCATAGTGTCCAGTCATACGGACGATTCGATGGATGCGATGCCAGGCACGCCGTCGGCAATAGTTCATGACGCTGACGATGAGGCCACCACAACTTCTTCGAGGGCCTGCCGCAAGTCGACATCAGATTTGACCGACATGACAGATGATACTCCGAAGACGCGATCGACAAGTATCAGTAGACCGTGTTCACCGATGCGTCGAGGGTCAATGAAGGGCGGCCTGGCATATTTGGCCAGCAGGAGAGGGTCAAGAGAGTCCACCATGTCTAACTGCGACTCTGTGGAAGACATTGGACCTCTTAACTTCCAGAACACAATGCGTGGTCGGCAGAGACGGACTTCGAATTTCTTAGAGTTGCCAGGTAAAGTTATGAAGTTCTGTTCTGTTCTGTGTATATACTTTAACAATAGGGTGTAGTGTAACGGTAACTATTAACATCTAATAATTATAAGATTCAAAGTTAAAGAAATTTTAGGAGGCAAATATTTTCGTTTAATTTTGAATACTAATGAAGGAATTCACGAGGAAAATTTATGTGAGGCGATTATTGTCAATTTCAATTGTATTTCCATTAAAACGTACGTGCTTGTGACTAAGTTAATAAAGTAATTTAACTTAACACAATTGATTTACGTAGTTAATTAGATTCGCAACTGAAGTTCAGTACTTGATGAAGTTTACTTAAGTTACGGAATAGCTTAATCAAAATATTTAGACTAAGACGAATGTTTCCCAGGCATTAAAACATTTAACAGCTAAAACATAAAATAACATTGAGAAAAATCATGGACATCATCATGACTATAGTAGTTCTATTCCAACTCGATGTCTCTAGACAGTCTACCAAAGCGGACCTTGTACGAACGTATACATCGCTGTGTACGACCATAATCGACAGTAAGTGGAATTTTGAGAGCGTAGACTGCTGTGGGCGTAAGAAAATATAGCACGGCAAATATGTGTAGCTCTATTTAGTATAGTTATTAGTCGCTATTTGGTGAAAAGTGGACTATGGCAGAGGACTGCTTTTGCGGTCCTCATTGCCTGGTCTTTGACGAACCCTTTATTTACAATGATTAGTATGAACTATTATCGCCTAAGAGTTAGTCAGAGACTAGGAGGCAATTAGGATTGATAGGCTCTCCACCTCTCACGTTGAGCACATGTGATGTCGCTGAAGTATGTTTGTATGTTTGACATACATACAAACATACTTACTGCCACGACTATTATTCCCGAAGGGTTAGTCAGAGACTAGGCAAAAAGGGCAGCAAAAGAAGTCCTCTGCCATAGTCCACTCTTCACCAAATAGCGACTGCACATGTACTCAGCGTGACAGGTTGTGAGCCCATCGCCGCTCTATGCTGTTGGATGTATGTGTAGTCCGTTAGTCGCCTTTTACGACACCCAATGGAAGAGAGGGGGTGGTAGTACTCTTTCACTGTAAGTGGAACGGTTATGTATGTCATGAGTATGATTATACGAGTAATAGAACGTGGGCGGCACGAGTTTCACAAATTATTTGCTAAGAAATCCGTTTACAAATAGCCCTTCAAATCTGTTAGGTAGCGAACAATGAACAACTTTTTCATGTCGTTTAAAACAACTTTGCGACTTCGGAAGTTATGAGTACTTTGGATTCTAAATCAATGATCTTAAAGAATGCTTTTATATTAGATGTTGCCACGTTTGAATGGAGAAAGTTATTTTGCAAAATCGTGCAAAACTTGTACGTTTTCGTTAAGTCTTAAAGTTGAGAGCTTTTTAATTCTTCTAAGAAATAATTAAAATTATTTACCTAGAAATTTTGATGTTGAAGTGATTCGATATTTAGATAGAATTTTGTTGTTGTTGTAATGCCTTAAACTTTGAGGAGCTCTTCAGTTGTGAAGAGGCTTCCACGTTCGTTACGTGCTCCGCTTGAATGGGTTAAAGCTAACATTCTTGAACTCTCCCGCAGTTCGAGAGGCATCATAGTTGTATTATTTCAGCAATAATGCCAATATATTATATAAGTCTAGGATATATGTTTTATGATTTTTTAAAGTTAAGCATTATAAATTCAATAAGTTGAGCAAAATAAATAAAAAAACACAACCATTATGATGTCGAATAGAAGATAAATATAATTTCTTTAAATATTTTCTATATAAATGTAATTTACTTAAGTTTTTTGAAATACAATAATAATATGGTTATTATCTCGAAAGCATTTTGATAACTTGTAATAGGTGTGCCGACATAGCATAATTTATAGAAGCTCTATAGCCATATTGTTTATTGCGCCCATTCATCTCTACAACTAAAAGACCTGACATAGAGTTTCTAATAAGCAAGAATAATGTAAGATATCATAAAAAGCAAAATGTTCTCAGTAATTTTTTTTTTCTGGAGCAGCCTGAGATTATGACGAATGGAAACATAGAAGGGCCTTGCCCAGCAGTGGGACACAATATAGGCTACTAAAGATAAAAATAAAACTTTTTATAGTAAAATGAAGTTGGGGTGTCTGAGGTTTTAAGCTATTTACTTGACACGTTGTATATTTATAGCATTCAAATGCTCTAAGGTTGTATATTAATAGTGTTGCCCATCGATAGTTCAGCATCGATAGACAACGATAGTCTATCAATAGTATAGACGTAACCGATAGTATCGTCATGTGTCAATACTATCGGTGGTATCGATCGGACTTTGTGAGCAATACTGTTAATAAAAGCGATTCTATCGATACAATCAAAAGTATTGCATTGGAGGGGTATCGATAGCATTGCAAAAACAGTTAGTTTTAACCAAACAAAATAGATGCTTTCGTTACTAGAAGTCTGGCCAACGAAATCTGAACCTCGTAGTTATTTGATTGGCAACACTTTGTCTCTATGTGTGTCTATCTGAGGTGTCATGTCGTATGTCAAATTGATTTTTTTCTTGGAAAATTGCAGCTGTGTAAGTGACCCTGTGTTACCCTGTCATGATTTTTTTGAAATTGCCGCCTTTTTCCTGGTTCAGCTTTCGTTAGCCAGACTTTATCAATTGTTACAATCAATAGCATGTTTGTACAATCAATTGTACAAAACAATCGACACTATCAATGGTATCGTTTTTTATAGAAGAACTTATTAGTGTTCGAGGTCAACAATCGATAACCAAATTAACACTGATATTAATGACTCATTCTGCCTCCAACAGTGGTGGAGCACTCCCGGCCCCGTGTGTGCTCGCTGCCTGAGAAGCCTTACAACCCTCGCGTCTCCGACGACCTGTACCGACTGCGCACCTTCTCGATCACCACAAAAGGAGGCGTGGTCAACTGTGGCGACTCCATCTGCAATAGGCGCAGCCGCTCTAACACCTCCGTCAACTCCACCAATAGCAGGTGCGTATCACTCTTTCTGTCAGGCTGTGGTAGATCCTGCCGCTATATCATTGGTCTATTAAACCATCTTCAGTCGCTCCAACACCTCCGTCAACTCCACCAATAGCAGGTGCGTATCACTCTTTCTATCAGGCTGTGGTAGATCCTGCCGCTATATCATTGGTCTATTAAACCATCATCAGTCGCTCCAACACCTCCGTCAACTCCACCAATAGCAGGTGCATATCACTCTTTCTATCAGGCCGTGGTAGATCCTGCCGCAATATCATTGATCTATTTAACCATCATCAGTCGCTCCAACACCTCCGTCAACTCCACCAATAGCAGGTGCGTATCACTCTTTCTGTCAGGCTGTGGTAGATCCTGCCGCTATATCATTGGTCTATTAAACCATCATCAGTCGCTCCAACACCTCCGTCAACTCCACCAATAGCAGGTGCGTATCACTCTTTCTGTCAGGCTGTGGTAGATCCTGCCGCAATATCATTGGTCTATAAAACCATCATCAGTCGCTCCAACACCTCCGTCAACTCCACCAATAGCAGGTGCGTATCACTCTTTCTGACAGGCTGTGGTAGATCCTGCCGTTATATCATTGGTCTATTAAACCATCATCAGTCGCTCCAACACCTCCGTCAACTCCACCAATAGCAGGTGCGTATCACTCTGTCTGTCAGGCTGTGGTAGATCCTGCCGCTATATCATTGGTCTATTAAACCATCATCAGTCGCTCCAACACCTCCGTCAACTCCACCAATAGCAGGTGCGTATCACTCTTTCTGTCAGGCTGTGGTAGATCCTGCCGCAATATCATTGGTCTATTAAACCATCATCAGTCGCTCCAACACCTCCGTCAACTCCACCAATAGCAGGTGCGTATCACTCTTTCTGTCAGGCTGTGGTAGATCCTGCTGCTTTAACATTGGTCTACTAAGCCATCAAAAGCGATGTGTGTGACACACATTTTGAACCATAAAGCATCTGATATAGATGCAAATGATGACGATGATTATGACTTTCGGCCTACTGCTGTGCCAGCAGTGAGACGCCTTTTCGCATGAACAACAGCAAATGAGAAGATTGGGTCACAGCTCAAACGCTCTGGCTGGTTTTAACGAACTGCCACCTATCTAACGACAGCCGCCGACTGTAATCTTACAGAACAAACCGGCTTAATTGCCTCCTGACGCACTGAGAAGCTGGAGGAATAATATTTTTATTTGGCCACCCGTCTTTGAAGATGGCATTCCGAAAGCGCTAGCTAGTTTAAGTAAGTAAATCGTTTATTCGGCTACATCATTAAAAAATTACAGACAGGAAGAAGAAAAAAATAACAATAAAGCTACTACGTCATCGAGCTCTTCTAGATCGATCGATCATCGAGCACATCCCTATTGCCACTGTACCCCAGCACATTTGCCGAAGTTTAACTCTTGAGTTACCGCGTTTTTGGTAGAACAGTTGTGGTAAAACACTTGGTTGTAATAACAATAAATGGTTATCGTGAAGAATTGACTTTATTCCTATTACTAACTAATTTTAATCCATTGTGTACTTACTTGTTCCTTCCTTTCAAAATGCTAAGTATTAGCCTCCAAAAGAAAGTAATAGAGCATGCCAACGAATCAGAAATCTTCAAGAAAACAAACCCCAAATGTGATATGTTACCAGATTAGCTGAGATTTGACTGATTGCTTGGTTGCGTGACGGGCCATTAACCCACTTTTGGTCGCTCAGCGTAATGTCCTAAAAGTGAATATTTTTCTCTTGGGGTACCTACGTGGAATACAACTTTATTGTGCGCTGCGTATGAAATTGCAAGGGGAAGCAGACGTGGGATATAAACGCCTGTAGAATATAATTATGAATGTATTGAATTGACATAAGCCAACGATACAGCAGCAACCGCGACCAACGGTTTTATGTGCCTTCCGAAGCACTATGTGCTCCATAGTGCTTCGGAAGGCACATAAAACCGAGATGTTTTAATAACCAATGTAGTAACTCGGAAATAAGCAAGTAGGTAAACCCGCTGCGCCAGCGGGCTCCTCATCAAACTATTACTGTAAATACTGCAAAACCGAGTACTTACCTAACTCGAGGATTTGAAATTTGGAGTCACAGCATTTGAAAGTTCAGATAACAATAAAACCGTTGGATACAGTTTCATTTCCCATGTAGTATCTCCGAAAGTTGATAGACGAAGGAGCACAAACAACTGAGTCGATATCTAGTGCTAACTCATACAACTACATACCTACATACATATCATCACGACTATTATCCCCGAAGGGTTAGTCAGAGACTCTGTAAATGAGGGCAGCAAAAGCAGTCCTCTGATATCGTGTCCACTTTTAACGAAATAGCGTCTGGCTAATGTGCTCAGCGTGAGCCCATCGCCGCTCTATGCTGTTGGATGCATGACAGGAGTCTTTAGTCCGTTAAGTCGCCTTCTACGACACCCAAAGAAATAGAGGTAGTATTCTTTCACCGCTTATACAAATACATTTACGACTATAATCCCCAGAGCAGTCTTCTGCCATTGTCTGCCTGATGTATGTATAGTCTTTAGTCCGTTAGTCGCCTTTTAAGGCATGGAATTTTTTCAGTGAACAGCTTATTCCACACGTCTCTACTACAATGTTAATTTAATGTATGAAAATGTTCTAGTCACTTAGTATTCGTAGTACAAAGACAATATTATCCAAAACTATTATCAAACTTCCAAGGGTCGACTGATTTACCGACAATACGGAGCACCCTCCGAGACAGATTGGTTTACCTTACCTTTGCGACAGTCAGATAATAGTTACCCCATAAATTTAACCGTATCTACCGCTGGGTTGGCAATGGCAAGAGATAGTGAACTGTTGTTCCGTCGGCACAATGCAACAGAAGTGGTCACATTTAACCCCACTTATAATAGATTTGCCAGGCTCAAAAATAGATAGGGTTTACGCCATTCGGTTTCCCATACAAACTTCAAAGTCGAAATTTTTAAAACCTAATAGTAAATTTTGATGGATCTTTGCATGCTGAAGTAAAGCACAGGGATCTAAATTGTTTGTTGAAATCATTAAAAACAAAAAGTTTATTTAACTGAATTATTGCGATTTTTAACTTTCTATAGTGGACTTTAAATCGCAATAACTCAGCTAGAAAAACGTTTTTTAAAAATGTTTTTTAACAAACTATTTAGATCCCTGTGTTTTACTTCAGCATGCAGTTTCATCAAAATTGGCTCATTGGTTTTTAAAAATTTCGACTTGGATGTTTGTATGGGAACCCGAATGGCGTAAACCCTCATAATTCGGACACCGATTCATATTTAGCAATCAAGACTTTTATAGTCGTGATCACATGTATAATACCCCGAAGGATACTAGTCCTCGTTGCCTATAGTCTATGACTACATAGACTATAGGCAACGAGGACCGCAAATCAGTCCTCTGCCATAGTCCACTTTTCACCAAATAGCGACTGCACATGTGCTCAGCGTGACAGGTGGTGAGCCCACCGCCGCTTTATGCCGTTGGATGTAAGTGCAGTCTTTAGTCCGATAGTCGCCTTTTACGACACCCAAGGGAGGAGAGGGGTTGGTAGTATTCTTTCACCGCTACACGACATATTTTGCCTTGAAAGCCTGACATATTGGAATTTAAATGTTATTATCGGAGAAACGTTTTGTACTTAATTTTGTTAGGTACTTTAAGTTATGCTTGGCAGCGTGATTCCGTCACCAGATACCTCCTTTTATATTTTCACGCGGACAAAGTCACGGGGCGGACTACTAGTAAACTATAAAATATTCGATGCATATCCCGGGTTTATGATTGTCGAACCTGGCGATAGAGTATAATCTATACTCGAAGTATGACCCACATATATAAGCCGACTGCTAGAAACCGCAGGAAACTAAGAGGGTTGGTCAGGTCAAGTGTTTTAGACATGACAAAAATATCAAAAAAGAAATTCGTGCTTTTTTCATTTTTAAAGAAAATAATTCATTATTCAAATAATTCATTTTGTGAATTTTAATTCGAAAGATTTGATTTATTTTAAAGCAATAATATAAGAAAAATAAAATGAAAGGCAATTAAAAATAACGATTATTTACAACGCGCAGGCAGCGGCCGGCCTTTAACCAAAACATCATTGCCTTTAACCTACCCGTCTGTTGACCCGTCCGCGTCAGCTGGGCGATAAGTACCTACGTTAGTTAGTCTGCAATCTTTTTTGTTATTTTTGTAATGTCTAAAACATTTGACCTGACCAGCCCTTGAAGTTCCTTGCGGTTTCTAGTAGTCACCTTATATAGTGATTAAGCTAATGTGATGATTTGATATAAGGAGGCCTGATGCCCTACAGTGGAACAGTTTATATGTTGTACTTTACTTTCTAACTGAGTTTTCCAATCTTTGATAACAAACTGCTAAACTCTACTTACACCCTTAGGACATGATGACTCATGTGGAACGGGATAAAGCCAATGTATTAGTCTAGAACTTCTGTTGTTCACACATATCTCCAGCGTTTTATCAAATCGCTTTTCATACAGCTTTCAATATCCAAATGATAAGATTTGTATCATGAATAGACTTTTATCATTTTCCTGTTTATGTAGGTACCAGTTTTGCATCGTATAAAGAAATATGAGTTATTCGTAATATTTCTTATAGTAATAATTTCAAATTTATTTAATATAAAATACGTGTCATTCGTAATATTTGTTATTTTTAAACAAATTGTGATTGTAGTTGTCAGGACAAAGTTTGTATGTGCCGTGAGGAATTTTCAAACCTTTTCTATTATACCTACAAACTTTACTCAACAAACAAACACAACACAAAAAAAATGCCTTAATGTGCAGTCTTTCTGGGGACCAAGTCTGCTAATTTACGAATGGCATAATTGAATCGCAATTGGATCGCATTGTAATTGTTTGACACATTTGGTATTCTCTTACTCATTTACGAATTTGCAGACTTGGGCCCCTGAAGTGATGCGCGAACATCATTCGTGCTAATTGATTGGTGTTTACATAGATGCTGTGTAAGCTTATAATAAGCCTGCACATAGTAATCTAAAATTGGCAAAGATTATGTACAAGGCTAGGTGTTAGTAAAAAATTAACATAATACGTTTTTAGAATTAATTTTTGAAGTAGTAAACAATAAAATTAAAATCTGCGAAAATTATGAAATATTGTTAAGGCTTTGTTCTGTAGAATATACCCGATGGAAACACGATTTGATAAAGTTGGCTTGATAGAATAAATTCACAAATTTTGTTATTTTTTTGTCATTTTATCTTATTTTCCAGGTTTTTTTTCTGAAAATACGTGATTTGATATTATGAGTTATTTACCAAAATGAAGTTCATAGATAGCTTGAAGGATTATAACCAATAGTTTTTTTATAACATCTATTAATTTTTTAAAATATAAAACGCGTATAATCGTGCCGCTTCGCTGTTATACCCGTCCCTTACCGTCGTCGTAGCGTCGAGAGAGCGAGAGAGAAGCGCTCGAAATATCTCCCCTTAACTTGCTTTTATGTGCTTGGCCGTATGCTAACCTAAAGAAATAAAGAAATTCAATTTCACTTTCTAAATACTATTCCCAATAAAACGTATTGGCAAAGATTGCTTCTTTATATTAAGGAGTAGGGTTTTTATTAGAAAAAGCTCATTAAGATTTCAGGCGTCTAGACTTGACTATACAGACTAGACAGAAGTCGTATTGCATTCAAATATTGAAGTAATCATAAATAAATAATATGGTTAGACTTGGAGATAACACACTTTCTCGGATCTACTGAAAATGAAAAAATAAAAAAATCTTTATTACTTTACATGACTTAGACTAAACAGAACTAGAACTAAAACATGTTATTAAATTAATCTTACGTCTAAGTCTTATCTTGGTAGTAACAGGGGATCCCAAACAAAGGCACGGCCTGATTCTTGGGAAACCAATGACAATACAGTAGCAGATTTTTATTTTAAGTCTGTACTTAAATAAACTTGTTTATTTAAAATATAAGTACTTATATGAAAATAGACTATACAGCGCGTTAGTAAAACCGAGGGACATATTAAGTGAGGACATTAGGTAGTCGATTCCCGACCCGATTCATTAAAAAAAATCTTTTTTTTTTTGCATAATTATTTTATTAAATTATTTAATAGCTAGCCTTCTAATAGTTAGCGTATACACTAAGCGCGGGAAATGATCAAATATGATCCTTCCTACTAATATTATAAACGCGAAAGTTTGTAAGTATGGATGGATGTTTGTTACTCTTTCACGTAACAACTACTGAATGGATTTGGATCAAATTCGGCATACAGATAGTTTATAATGTGGATTAACACATAGGATACTTTTTATCCCGATATTTCCACGGGAACGGGAACCACGCGGGTAAAACCGCGAGCGACCGCTACTCAAGTATAAAGGAAAAATGGGTCACACCAACCACAACAGCTACTTATTCAATACCATACGCATAAATGAGTCGAAACAGTGTGCCCAAACATTACGGAAAATTTTATGAAATTTTTAACATCGCTTTTCTGAATTATTTTATACAAGCGGACGCTCGCGGTTTCACTTGCGTGGTGGTTCTCGTTCCCGTAAGAATATCGGGATAAAAAGTATCCTATGTGTTAATCCAGGTTATAAACTATCTGTATGCCGAATTTCATCCAAAACCATTCAGTGGTTTTTACGTGAAAGAGTAACAAACATCCATCCATACGTTTCCATGGGAATATCGGGATAAAAAGTATTCTATGTGTTAATCCAGGTTATAAACTATCTGTATGCCGATTTTCATCCAAATCCATTCAGTAGTTTTTACGTGAAGAAGTAACAAACATACACACTCACAAACTTTCGCCTTTATAATATTAGTGTGATAATAGTAGGATGCTTCGAGCAGTATTTTTTATTTGTTTATGTTTACCCAGGCATAAACTACCATAGGATTAAATATGTCCCTCGTGTTAACTTACACGCTGTATTTCCATAAGATTAGTCAGACTAGGCAATGGGTAGCGCAGAGTCAATGCACTTTTCATTTTAACATTGAAAATGTTTATTCGTTCGCTCCAGTAGGGCCCCCATTTTCGCTGAAAGTGCGACTCGCCCGTGATACCCTGAGGTTTAAGGCCACGAAGACGTATGAGGGCTCAAAAGACGCGGAATTCGAAGGGGTTTAAAATTATGTAAAAATATTTAGGAAAAGTCAAAAACTATTTTTGGAAATTGAAAAGAAACGACTTTTTTTGACCGATAAATCGTGTGTTTTCCCGATATATCGAGAACAGGGCCGAATTTAAAAAGTTAAAAAGAAGCACCTCTGTATTGAACTAAGGAACATTTTACCTTATTACACTTTTTTGTTATTAGTGACGGTTGAGGAGGTTGGAGGTAGAGGTGCCCTTAGCCGCGAGTTTTCGCGCCGCGTGATAGCTCAAAAGACGCGAAATTCGAAGGGTTTTAAAATGATCTAAAAATATTTTGGAAAAGTTGGTTTTGAAAAAATATATTTTTTTTTGTTCTGAAAAATAATAAAATTATCGAAAGAAAAATTACGCGTTCTTACTGAAAATTGCATTCGATAATCTATAATAAATAGGTACATTTTCTATGCCCTTTCAAGTCAAGTAGAGCACGAGATCTGTGGATTTTTTTTTATTAGGATGGAGAAGGATCGTTCTCGTAGGATCTTCAGAGTACTATAGCCATGGTATAAGCGGTAAACAAAATAGCATACATACATACATAATCACGACTATTATCCCCGAAGGGTTAGGTCAGAGGCCAGGCAATGAGGACGGGTCTATATTAGATCACCGAATTTTTTGTACTCCTAATTTTTATTAATTTTTAATAATAATAATAATAAATTTTATTTCAAACATTCATGGCTCATTTATGTTTGTTACAACTTAATATCTTAACCTATGTTAGTAAATTGATAAAGAATATTACAAATTAAAATAAAATAAAATAAGCAAATAAATCACAAATTAATTTAAAATGAACAACCAAATCACAAATTAAATTTAAAATAAAACAAATCAAATTAAAATAAGCAAATAAATCACAAAATAAATTTAAATTGAACAACCAAATCACAAAAATAATTAATGGCATACAAAGCTGTGTTAAGCCTATTTTTACTTCGCCTAACTCTTTATCTCTTTATCGCCGTATTTAAACTTCCCAAATGCGAAAATAAGCGGAATCATACATAATCATTGCTATTTACAATACTAAACTGTAATTTGCACAAAGTTAAAACAAGCAAGCATGCAGCATGCAGTGCATGCTACGCTGCGCTTCGCGATTGTTTTAAATTACTAACCTATCACGTGACCTACAGGAATATGGCAGCTAGTATATCTGTTGTCTAATAAAAAAATATTAAAGTTTGAACTTACTTAATGATAATAATATATTAGGGCTTTCAACACCACAGCGTAATCTTCGTAATGCCGAAAGAAAGTTATGCCGATACATTTTAGTTCATTTAATTTTAGGGCTACTAAAATTAGGGTTTTAAATTTTTTGGTAAAATTATAAGAATAAGAATAAAAATAATTTATTGCTTTTTCACACAAAAAATAATAATGCAACACTTAACAATAAACAACACTGTAACATATTATGCATTAAAAAAAAGGTTACACACATTTAAGGTGAAAGCAATTGGAGGCTCAGTATATGCTTACAAGAAGATGCTCCCAGTAAGCGCTGGTTTTCAGCCACTCCCACTTCTATATACGAAAACAAATGTTAGGCTAGAACATTATTGTTCGTTAAAAATTGAGGCCAATAATAATATAGTTTGGCCGTATGAAATTAGAACTAATAATTTTAGGCGAACCGAAGGGCACCCATGAGACAGCAAAAGCAGTCCACTTTTCACCAAATAGCGGCTGCACATGTGCTCAGCGTGACAGGTGGTGAGCCCATCGCCGCTCTATGCTGTTGGATGTTTGTGCAGTCTTTAGTCCGTTAGTCGCCTTTTACGAAACCCAAGGGAAGAGAGGGCGTGGTAGTATTCTTTCACCGCTACGCGACGAGGTTTATAGTCAATTACACAATTATCGGATATGACCAGCCATTTGACCGACGCGTAGTGCTACATCAATGACTTGTTTATGTTGTGTGTAGTTTAAGTAAAAGACAAAAATAAATTCCTATTAATATTATAAACGCGAAAGTTTGTAAGAATGGATGGATGTTTGTTACTCTTTCACGTAAAAATTACTGAATGGATTTGGATGAAATTCGGCATACAGATAGTTTATAACCTGGATTAACAAATAGGATACTTTTTATCCCGATATTCCTACAGGAACGGGAACCATGCGGGTGAAATCGCGAGCGGCCGCTAGTATGAAATAAATGTCTACCATACCCTAAACTATTTTTAAAAAAGTCAGAAATTCGCGAGCTGTCCCCACAAAGTTTCTACCATGATCGGAAAATATTTGAGTGGGTTTTCCTCTCTGAGAAATAAATCTTTTCAAAGCTGAAATATAACTTTCTGATGACAAACTAGTAACAAGAAGAAAGAAAACCACCCCCTCTTATCCCTTGAGTTTCGTAAAAGGCGACTAACGGACTACAAACTGCACATACATCCGACAGCATAGCGCGGCAATGGGCTCACCACCTGTCACGCTGAGCACTTAGTCTGTGCTAAGCAGTCGCTATTTGGTGAAAAGTGGATTATGGTACATTTTTTTTTAATATTTGAAGGACTTAAACGAGCAGGTGGGTCACCTGATGGAGAGCAATCACCGCCGCCCATGTAGGTACACCCGCAAAACCAGAGGAGTCGCAGATGCGTTGCTGACCTTGAAAGGAATACGGTTAAGGAAGGGATAGGAATTGTGAGGGGGGTGGGGGGGAGAGAAGGGGCCTCCGGAACCCTCACTGGCCGGACGAAACACAACAGCACCAAGTGCCATTATTTCACGCCGGATATTCGTGAGAGGGTAGTATTACCCCGGGCGGGCCGGCCCAATGCGTGCTGCGACGCAGCGTGGCTTTACCAGTCAGTCAGTGTCCCTGATTTAGCACCACCTAGGGGTCACGTGTAGGGTCTCAAGGGTAAACCTACGGACGCGAGTAACTTTAACCCCCAACATGGCTGCTTTTGTTGTCCTCATTGGCTAGTTTCTAAGCCTTCGGGGATAATAGTCGAGATTATATGTATGTATGTATGGCCATTAGCAACGGACTCATGATCCGTTCCATTGATTGATATGCTTTAATGCAATTAAATAGTAATTATTCTTTAGGTTTTTATTGCTTTAGTGTTATAAAATGCTTCGGTGGCAAAATATTTGGACTAGCGGCTCCTCGCGGTTTTACCCGTGCAGTACCCGTTCCCGTGGGAATATCGGGATAAAATATAGTCTATGTCACTTGGGAATAATGTAGCTTTCTAATGGACAAAGAATTTTCTAAATCGGTCCAGTGGTTTTGGAGCCTGTTCATTTCAAACAAACCAACAAATCTTTTCTCTTTATAATATTAGTTTAGATATTTCGCACTGAAATTTTCAATATGTTTTACATAACGTATGTTTGAGGGGATGACTGTTCCAAAACACGATTGGAAACATTTGGCTAGATAGAAGAAAAAATATCTGAAGTTAACTCTAAAATTTCATATTAAATGCAAATTACGACCGTGTTTTACAATATTAATATAAAATCATAAACGCATAGATATTTACCTTTTCGATGTCTTGAATGATTTGGATTTCCGAAAAAACGGAACATCTTTATGAATTGTTTGATAAAGATGTGAATGGCGCTTACGAATTACCGCGGACCCCGTACCGCGCAACACTAGCGAGGGCCCGGAATTTTCGCTGACCGCCTAACCCCCCCCCCCCCCCCCCCCCCTTAAGCCATCAATAGACTTAGGAAAAATAAAAAAAAAGTTCATTTTTACTTAATACCATTATAGAAGTTGTTATTCTAAAACCAATAGTTTTTATTTTACTTCGATACGAGAAGTATTTACAAAGTTATTGTACATAAATAATTGCATAAAATACTACTACCTCTCTTAGTTCGCTGGCGCTCGACTGACGTGACGTGACGTCATCGTATCCGATAGCCCCCGCCGCCGCTCTCGCTGCCTGCACCCGGCGGGCGTCCGATTACATTACTTATCTAGGTATTTGCACAATTAATTATTAAGTAATCTGTGGCACAACTGCACTGGTTCATATGGACATAATAAAACGAAGTCGCGCGAGTCGCGCCACCCGTGCGAGATAATGGATCCGATGACGTCACGCCGCGGGTTTTGCACGAATTTTGATTGTCACCAAGACAATAGCGCGTGATCATTATTATGAATCTTTAAAAAATTATTGTGAAGTATTTTGAAGGGCTACAGAAAAAATGTAAGTATGTCATATTTTAAGTTAAAATGTAAATATTTAAAAAAAAAATACTTTCTCCAAGCTTATTGTAGCGGTGACTTGATTGCAATGATGTAGGCCTTTGTCCTGCTGTAGGTCAGCATAGTCTTTAAACAGCCTGTACTTTACTTAACAAAAAATTACTACTATTATACTCGTACGTAATAATAGGTAGGCATTATGACATTTCTATTGCCGTCCCCATTTTAAGGCCGCTCCACCATTAATTCCAATGATTGCACCGAAATAAAGAATCTCATTTCCTGTCGCCATCGATCGCGGCACAAGGGTGGAAGTTGAACGAACCGCAAAACGGCCGACTTTTCGACCCGAACGCCCGCCTGCCACACATCCTAATTTTATTGCGCCAATGTTAAATCCAATTTTTTATAATGACAAATATAGTCATAATCCGAATATAATAGTAATATTATGTAAACACACTAATATCAATAACACATTAGCAAAGAAAACATGCAAGAAAGATCATTGCTGCAGGACACTTCTTGTATATCGAGCGTAGTTTAGATCTATATCCGTGTTTGTGCTGAACATCTGTGCCTGACGCTGTGAGCCACTAGTTTTGTTATTTTACGTCCACCGTACATTAATACGTTTCTCCAAAAAATAAATTATGTTATCTAAGTTTTATTGTTCTCATGGTAAGCGAACTGTAATTTTGTTCTTATTGGGAATAAACATCTTAAACCTAAGTCTAAATATACATACAGAGATTTTCATTTATTTATTTATTTATTTGTTTAAGGACAACCAACAAAACAAACATGTACATTTGTAAAACAAGAGATATTGGGTTACATTCTAAGGCGCTGTCTTAATTAGAGGTTGCCACGACATGCAAAAACTAAAATAAAGTAATTAGGAAGCCGATTATGCACATACTATCATTCACTTAAAAAAAACTACTTAAGAACTACATGATTTATTAAAGTAACCACAAGCCGATTTTGTATCTATGTTATATACGATATATACTATGTTATTTAGCAAAAAATAATCCTTATGATGAAGCCTTTCGATCGTAAGATAAAGCTACAGGATGATTATTTTTCTCATATAACGGGTTTGATTTCCGGTTCAACCATGTAATTATTTAAATATCTATGAATGTAGTTTACATTGTTTTTTAAATTCAAATAATGTCTTCTTTCAGTAAAATGTTGCATCTACAATATTCAAGGTACTTTCCCTCCATGTGGCATGTCCGTGGGACGCCCTGTATATATAAGGTGACTGCTAGAAACCGCAAGAAACTTCAAGGGCTGGGGTCAGGTCAAGTGTTTTAAACATGACAAAAATGACAAAAAAGGAATTCGTGTTTATTCCGCGTCAGCTGCGCGATAAGTAGGTACCTACGTTGACGGGTCGTCGTAGTTGCCCTCGCGTTGTAAATAATCGTTATTTTTAATTGTTTTTTTTTATTTTTCTTATGTTATTGCTTTAAAATAAATTAGATACTCAAAGACTATCCAATTAAAATTCACAAAATGAATTATTTTATTAAAAATGAAAAAAAACACGAAATCCTTTTTTGACACATTTAAAACTCTTGACCTGACCAGCCCTTGAAGTTTCTTGCGGTTTCTAGCAGTCGCCTTATATGTATGTTTACTCATTTTGTTTGCCAGTGTGCCAAGTGTAAATATGACGAAACGCTTCTTAAAAAAATGGAATACTGCTACAACACACAATATACATACATATTATGTAAAAATTGTATACAGGGTTTTATTTGGGACCCCCGCCAAAAGTAAATATGGGGTAAAAAAGTTGTAATAAAATATTTAACGTAAATATAATGAATGTTTTTTTTTTAATACAATTTTTTGCCTGCTTTTCTCCTTTAAGTAGTTCTAGGCGCGTTCGCTCACCCTCGCGGTCAATGCGTCATTGGTGCACGGGGTGAATAATAGCGGTCACGCGCATGCACTTTGATAACCGCGATAGGCCGAGCGCTAGGTGACAATAATTTTATTTTTTTAAAGAAAAAGTTGAGACAAAAATGTAAAAAAAATATTTTTTTTTCCATTATTTGGTTGTACTGCTGCTATAAGGAACACGTAAAAAAATTGGCGGGGGGATTAAAATTAACTCTGTATGTCAAAGCTGCTAACGTAGTACTATTATTTATTCTGTGCTGCTACTAACCGCTACGATTTAGTATTGGATTGTGTATCTAATTTTTATACCTATGTGATCGAAACCTTTCTTCTGCTTTGTGCTAAATATCCTACTAATATTATAAAGGCGAAAGTTTGTAAGTATGGATGGATGTTTGTTTGTTACTCTTTCACGTAAAAACTACTGAATGGATATGAATTAAATAATCTATCTATATAAAATATCAGATAGTTTATAACCTGGATTAACACATAGGATACTTTTTATCCCGATATTCAAACGGGAACGGGATTCACGCGGGTGAAACCGCGAGCGGCCGCTAGTATTGTGATAAAAAAGGTAGGCAAGTAAAGCAAGTAAAGGAGCTGTCACACAGAAGCGTCTTCCACTAACTCAGCTAACTAAGTTAACCGCGAGCTCCCTAATTGCGTTGTAATTCATTTTTAATTTCTTTAAGTCCATGATATTTACGGTGTCGGCAGAACCCTTTTCAAGATAATTTAAGAGGAATGTTTGAGAGGGAGAAACTTTGCTTCGGCTTACTTTTAAATGCGGCGGTTGCGAGAGATTTGTTTTATTTATTCCCTGGTTAGTCAGTACACAGATAGACAATGGAAATATTTACATTTTGACGTACAAAGTACAGGCAAGAGTCCTCAGAACCGTGTCGCGTAGGGGTGAAAGTATACTACCACCCCATCTATTCCCTTGGGTGTCGTAAAAGGCGACTAACGGACTAAAAACTGCACATACTTTCAACAGCATAGGGCGGCGATGGGCACACCACTTGTGACGCTGAGCACATGTCCAGTTGCTATTTGGTGAAAAGTGGTCTATGTTAGAGGACTGCTTTTGCGGTCCTCATTCCCTAGTCTCTGACTAATGAACATATTGTTGATTACAAAAAGTGTATTTAATTTTAAAACCTTTTTCTTACATTTTTATTGAAGTTAATCAAATTCTCGAATTCTCGGGAATTCTCGGGAAATGGTGCTCGAGAAGTTACGGTATCCGGGAACAAGAAAAAGTCGGGAAATGAGTAACCCTACTAACCTAACTGACAGGCCGATATCTGCCGGCGAACTGATCGTGTGTGGGGCCCTTAAGACTCCGCTGTCCATCCGTCTATCCGTCTGCCACCAGGCTGTATCTCATGAACCTCGGACCAAATATTTCCGAGTCATGAACCGTGATAGTTAGACAGTTGTTAGATAGTTGTCAGACAGTTATACGGTATTTTCACAGATGATGTATTTCTGTTGCCGCTATAACAACAAATACTGAAAAACAAAACAAAATAAATATTTAAGGGGCTACCATACAACAAACTTGATCTTTTTGCTCGTTTTTGCTCAATATTGATAACGGCAACAGGTAGACGCTTAAAATATTCACAGAATACCGAGTTATATTATGATAGCTTTAAAAATAAATAATTAAATTAAAATAAAATTTATATTTAAGGGGAGCTCCCATACAACAACGCGTTTTTTTTTCCGTACCTAAAACATTTAGGTACGGAACCCTTCGTGCGCGAGTCCGACTCGCACTTGGCCGGTTTTTTTACTTTATAGAAGTGGTTCAGCCAGCCTCGTAACAAATAGAAAGCAGTGATCTACCTGTGTGATGTATGTTTGTGGGTGTGTATTTAGTAATGTGTGGTTTCCTTTGTCCCCAGAGCATCTGATCGCTCCCCATTCGACGGGTCCTGCTGCTCAGGCTACCGGCCCGTGGACTCCGCCAGCCTCACCACGCCTGACGAAGACGAGCTAGACCAGGTTGGCATTACAATGTTTTTGTGGGCAGTGTGAGAGTGACTGATGCTACGTCTCTGACGCTGCACCAGTTGTCTTCGTGCCTGGATTCCACTTCAGCTTAACATCAGGTGGAGTGGGATCATATGAAGAGCTAATACAAAAAATATATCGTGATGACTAAGGAACTCTTACAGTGGCAACGCCTAGGACTACAACCTGGGATGCTATCGACTCTTTTCTTGGACTTCACCCAGAAATTATACTGCTGTTTCAGCTTATGCTTTTTGTATCCTTTACCGTAACCCTAAGGTTTACTAAGCCGTGGTTTAAATAATTACTTTTAAAAATACTTTACGTAGATTTAATTTTTTTTTAACTTTTTAATTTAATTTTATAGTTGTGTACCAATCTACGAAATAACTATAAATTGGCGAACGCTAGCCAATAGACCTCAGAACTTAGAGCATTCAACCATTGAATGCTCTAAGCCTCAGATAAATAACTAATTATTATTCTATAGAATAGACATAAACACATAGACCTTTGTCTATTTGTTTTTTTTAAAATATTATTTGGGAAGCTTACAGCATCGTCGTCATGAGTCTTAACATGTAGTCACTTAGAAGCTTAACAAGCTAACCTCATTGAAAAGCAGATTGAAATTATTAGCCGAATTATTATTGCTTAGGACAAAGGTAAACAAACAAAACCTGTCCTACGCTAGTACAAAAAACATCTAAACGTCTATCTGAGCTGAGCTTGTTGAAGTAGGTACTTAATAGAGCAGGTATTCTATTTGTTTTTCAGGCTGTTGTCGGTTTTCCTTCTTTCTTTTGCTCGTTCAGCGGAACTGTATCGCAAATAAATAATAATATTTCCTCCGCAAATACCACGCGATCACGTCAACGAAACTTCGATATTCACTCAAACTTTTTGTCGGCTGAAGTTTCGGCGTCCGTGAGTGATAGACTTGATTTGATAAAGCGATTCGAGCTTTCACGTTTCGCCCTACCGAGTTGATAACATGAATTCGTTACAAATCATGTTTTGCTGGTAACAATTTTGGATGTTCTTTTGTTTTAGAAGTATGCCAATAGGATGAGGTGACGATGTAACTTGTTTTTAATAATAAAATGAGTGAATTTTGAGGGGTACAGGCTTCGGTAAATAGTTTATCGATGGGCAAAGGTTATATATTATAAGCTTGTAAGTTCATTTTTTAGAGGCCATTTATATTTCGCTACTTGTTTCTATCACATAAAATAAGTTTGGCCTTATGTAAAAGTTTATAGTTATTTATTCCGTAAAATAATTTACATTGTATTGAAAATTAAATAATAGGTACAGATTAGAATAAGAAAATTAAATACATACATTTTGGAGCTTAGTCATGTATGGCCCTTCAAAAATGTTATTGGACATGTGAATTATTTAACTCTGGCGAGTTATGGAGACAGTTTGGCGACTACTGGTTTTCTGAATACGATTGCCACAAATTAGGAGAACGCCTTTAAAGTGTTATACTTAATTAATTATTATCGACTTCAAAAAAAAGGGGGAGGGGGGGGGGGTCTCATTCGATTATATTTGTAACGTGTGTTCTGAACCGATTTATCTTTCTTATTTCACAGCCTTCATAATACCTACTCTAAATACGACCCGTTATTGCAGTGGCGCGCGGCGCTGAAACTAGTGGTGTACAAGATAGGAGCTCTCTGAGTCATTTTACTTAGTGCTCGGAGTAGTTTACCGAGCTCGTGACGACTCCGAGTTTACGTAAGAATAAGAACATTAAAACAACCGGCCAAGTGCGAGTTGGACTCGCCCATGAAGGGTTCCATAGCAGCAAGTAACATCATATAAAAGTTCTTGCAGTTCGTTGTAACTTTGATCGATGTTTTAATAGTAGTGTATTTTTTTTTATTAATTTATTTATGACTCATTGAAAAAAAACTACTTACGTTCAAACCATATTTTGGTGGAAGTTTGCATGGTAATGTACATCATATATTTTTTTTAGTTTCATCATTCTCTTATTTTAGAAGTTACGGGGGGGGGGGGGGGCACACATTTAACACATTTTACCACTTTGGAAGTGTCTCCCGCGCAAACTATTCAGTTTAGAAAAAAAATATCAAACAATATCATTTTTGAAGACCTATCCATACATGGGTTAGATAAAAAAAAAAATTTAGTGTCAGTTCTAAGTATGGGGAACCCCCAAAATGTATTGTTTTTTTTTTCTATTTTTGTGTAAAAAACTTAATGCGGTTCACAGAATACATCTACTTACCAAGTTTTAACAGTATAGTTCTTATAGTTTCGGAAAAAAGTGGCTGTGACATACGGACGGACAGACAGACAGACATGACGAATCCGGGTTCCGTTTTTTGCCATTTGGCTACGGAACCCTAATAAAAAAAGCCTTGTAGCGTGACATTAGAGCTTGAGTCTTTTTCTGTGCTCGATTCTTTTTATGAGCTCTAGTCTTTTGTTGTGATGTGTTATTTGATGTTTTATGGTTAGCATTTTAATAACAAACAATGATGATTGTTTTTTATTTATTAAGGTAAGTCCTTTCCCGCCTTTCTCCGTCTAACATACGACGTTAGAAGGAGAAAGGCGGGAAATGACTTACCTGGGGTTGCCGGTTGATGTGGTCCGATCTGTGGTCGCGGTAGGCAAGTGCGATAGGCGCTTGGTTGGTCACGCTTAGCACACGTAGGCGAGGGGCGTTAGGGGCGAGCTGATAGCACTAGCTCTTGGCGTCACTTTGTCACTCACTTCACATGGGGCGAGGGAGTTAGGGCTGAGTCCAAGGTGTTATGAGGAGGGAGGAGATCGCCCGTTGATCGTTTCGGTCTGAACCCGTATTGTCGATCATGAATCAGGGAGTGATCTTCTAGGTAGCGAATGAGTTGCCTGTTTATGATTCGCTCAAAAACCTTGCAAAGGCTGTCCTTTGCCAGCAAGGAGGAGGTGACAGCAATAGGTCGATAGTTGGCTGGGTCGGACCTATCCCCTTTTTTGGGGACCGGCTGGACGTTCGCCTTTCTCCAAGCCTCCGGCACAATTCCAGTAGAGTATGAGAGGTGGTATAGGCGTGTCAGTACTGGAGACAACTCGAGAGCACATTTTTTAAGGACGACTGCCGGTATACCGTCAGGACCGCTAGCCTTCCGCACATCAAGTGACTGCAGCACGGCACGGACGTCACGTTGTCTGATTTGGACGTCAGGCATTGAGGAACCACAGTGAGGGATGGTAGGTGGTTCCACGCCGCAGTCATCGACACGCGAATTCGCCGCAAAGAGCTTCGCTAAAAGGTTAGCCTTGTCTAGCGGCCGATGGGCCAACGAGCCATCAGGGTATTGCAGTGGGGGCAGAGAAGGCGCGAAAAAGTTGGCTTGCACCGCTTTGGCCAGTCGCCAATAACTTCGACTACCCGTTGGGTGCGACAACAGCTCTTGGCCAACGCGAGCAACGCGCTGGACATTCGCTCTCGAGAGAGCTCTCTTGCAGACTTTGGTAGCCTTGTTGAAGACTACCTTGAGGGAAGAGATGTTACGGTCGTTGTACGTGCGAGCCTTGGTCCAAGCGCGATACGCCGCCTGTTTAAGTTCAACAGCTTTGGCGCATTCGCGATTGAACCAAGGGCGCGCCTTACTTCCGCTGACGACATCAGTGTATGGAATGTAATATTCCATCCCTAACATGACCTCGCCAGCGACAGCAGAGGCACTCTCCGATGGGTCCCTACCCACAAAGCAGCGCTGGCCCCACAGGATGGACGCAAAATAGTCGCGCATACCATCCCAATCTGCCGACGAGTAGTGCCATAAACGCCGTTTAGACTCCACTGAGGGAGAGCTTTTTCGGCGCAGTACGGTGGCACCAACAAGGCAATGGTCAGAAGTGTCCAACGGAGCACTTATCGGCACTCTGTACCCGGCTGGTCGACTCGTCACCAGTAAGTCTAGCAGGGAAGGCGCTTGACCCGATATATCTGGAATCCTGGTGGGCTGGAGAACCAGTTGAGTCAGATCATGCGTAAGAGCGAATGCGTGGGCAGTTCGGCCTGCGTGATCTGTTTTGGAAGAGCCCAACCAGGTCTCATGGTGGGCATTAAAATCTCCCAAAAGTACCACATCGGCAGACGGAAACCGCTCCTGTACGTCGTCAACTGCTTGGCTCAGGTAATCGAATAGCCGAGTTGTCTCGTGGTCTCCGGAGTGGGAACGGTACAGGCAAGCGTAGACATGGCTCTCGGAACCAAGAGCCACGTGTACCCATAGAATGGAGAAGGAGGGGTCCTCCAAGCAGCGCAAACGTCGACAGCAAACGTCCGTCCTGACGAAAAGGCATACTCCGGCTTTCGCGAGGAAGCATTCCTCAAGCACGTAGCCGGGGTAGTGCAGATATGCAATGTCGACAGGACGGCGGATCTGTGTCTCCGTCAGAAACAGCAATGCAGGCCGGGCCGTCTCAAGGTGTTGGTGGACGGCGTTGAGGTTTGAATGGAGTCCACGGATGTTAGTGAACTCCACCTCAAAAAGCGACTTGGTGGTGGGGAAGTGGGATGCTGCTGTGTGACCTGCATTATTTTTAGACACTGACATGGTGGTTGGATGGGGGCGTGAGTAAAAGGAGATACTGTGGCGGCAAGGGGGAAAAGACAAAGTGTGGGAGACTAACATGAACTGGTGCATGTAGTTGTTCGGTAAGACGTTAATCGACCCGCCGGACGGAAGGGCCCCCGTACCCCCCCGAAAGTAGTCGCCGGGTCCCACCAATCCGGTCACCAACCGGCACGACGAGCCACTTCTAATGGAATAAGAGTCAAAGTGTATACATATTGGTGCTCGTGACCTGGGAGACGCCCATAGCAAAATAAGGTATCCCGTAACACATGGACGTGGTTCCCTAGGTGTAGGCGCATTTTTATTTATTGTTAAATTTTTAGAAATGGTTCTCAAAACTGGTCAAAAGTGGCGAAAATGGTTAAAATAGTTAAATAGACCACTGACCATATTCTGTCTTGTAAAAATGTAGTAGGTTTTGACTCATTATGACTGGTTTTTACGATGAGATGAAATATTAGGTGAGATATCTCGGCTCCGCTAATATTGCTACAATATAAATACCTATACCCCATAATAAGAAAAGTTTATTATAAATTGCTTTTCATACAACTTTCATGAGTGGTCGCCAGAATTTAAAACGGTGACGCCAACATTACCCAAACCCTTTTAGTTTCAGTAATTCATTAGTAATATAATTGTAATTAAAATATTTACAAGTTTAATTTGTATATAAATTTTCGGAGTCGGTGATTTTCTTGAAATTAATTTTTTACATACATAAATACATACTTAGATCCCGACAATATCTCCAAAATGTTAGTCAGAGACTAGGTAGAAGAACCGCAGAAGCAGTCTACTGCCATAGTCCACGTTTCACCAAATAGCGACTGCACACGTGCTCAGCGTGATAATAGGTGGTGAGCTCATCACCGCTCTATGCTGTTCGATGTTTAAGCAGTGTTTATTCCGTTAGTCTTTAGCAACACCCAAGGATTCTGTGCCCAAGGGAAGAGAGGGGTTAGCAGTATTCTTTTTAGCACGTGGCATATTTTTTGCTCTATTTTTGTATATATCAAGTCTCGAATTGTACTAAACTGCCAACCTACATACAACGTCACCCCGCAATATGTCTGCCATCTCGCTCACACGGGATTACTGTGAGCAACGTGTCTATTGTTGCGAGGCGACACAGAACATTGGTGTATTATTGCAACTGTCAGGGAACGTGATATGAGATGGCAGGTTATGAGGCAGCGCGCTCTGTTATCTGTCTGTTTTATTACATACTAGCGGCCCGCGCGCGTCTCCGTCCGCATGAACGAGTTAGACCCCACATAGAGTACTGTTCTCATCTTTGGTCCGGAGCTCCTAAATACCAGCTTGACCCTCTAGAATCTTTGCAGCGTAGGGCCATTCGACTGGTCAACGATCCTAAACTCACATCTGAACGCTGAAAATGTGCAAACGTTACTATCGCGTTTGAGTTAAGAGTTTTGATTCTCGATCTTATTTACTTAGCGTTAAGATCTATCTGTCACAACTTAACTCAAACGCGATAGTAACGTTTGCACATTTACAAACTTACTCTCAGCGTTCTGACCGGTTAGAACCCCTAGCCTTGCGACGTGACATCGGCTCATTATGTGTGTTCTACCGCCTGTATAATGGAGAATGCTCTGAGGAACTCTTTAATTTGGTGCCCACTTCCTCCTTCTACCATCGCACCGCTCGCCATCGGAACAAAGCACACGCACATTTCCTGGAGCCATTTTTCTCTCGAACGGTTCGCTTCCAGAAGTGCTTTATTCAAAACAAAACTGTGGAATGAGCTGCTATCCCAGGTTTTCCTATTAAATTACGACATGGACTCTTTTAAAAGGGGTGTAAGGTAGGTTTTCTCAGGTCGGCAACGCAAAAGCAACACCTCTGATGTTGCTGATGTCTATGGGCGGCGGTGAACGCTCACCATCAGGCGGCCCGCTTGCTCGTTTGCAGACTAATGATACATCACCAGCCTATAAACGTCCCACTGCTGGGCACAGGCCTCCCACGTGAACAATAGCACGTGGGGATATTGGACCATAACCCACCACGCTGACCCAATGCGGGTTCGTGGGTTTTAACGACTGCCATCTTACGACAACAACCGGGACCAACGGCTTAACGTGCCTTTGAAGCACGAAGGAGCTCGAGATGTTTTTAATTGGTCACCCATCAGGCGACCCGGCATTGCGAAAGTTGCTTACCGGGCAAGATCGCAAGTCGAACGCGCTAGCCGCTGCGCCATCGAGCTCCTCGCAGACTAATAAAAAAAAAGTCAAAAGTCAAATTATTTATTCAATGTAAATCTTTACAGGCAGTTATTGACGTCAATACTAATAATAATAAAAAAACAGTTAACTAACTTGTAGTTAAGACTTAACAACTAATCTAACGAGCTATAGTCTGTGCCAGACAAATGCGCATCGCTACCCCCAGTACCACTGCACGCCGAAACAGAATCGCGTCGAACCGAAATATAAGCCGTGGTCATAGAATTGTGTAAACAAACGTATCCTGGCACGAGACAAAAATAGCGGGCAAGTGTCTCTCCCTAGCGACACAAACGGCTAAAACTTATAGGTAATTTATCGGTTTTTGGGATGAAAGGTGAAGAATGATAAATCATAATGAATTGTTAACTTAAGTTATTACTTTAAGGAATAAATTTAAATGTGATTTCCAATTATCGTATTGATATATATATATATATAATAATAAAAATAAAAAAAATTACCCTGCTAATCGAATATATTTTATTTATTTTATTGACAACGGGTAAGCGCTTGGCCTTCATCTCACCTGATGGTAAGTGACGATAAGGCCGAAGGTGGAAGCGCGCTTCACCCGGAATCCTCAACCACTGAGGAACTGGCTATCTTATCTCAAACTGCCGGAACACAACAATGCTATAAACATCGTTGTTATGGCGACAGACTTAGATAAGATGGTGGTAGCTAGCCAGGCGGACTTAACAGCCCTACCACCAACCAAACCGAGCACACAAAGATGTACCCCCCGCTGGGAATCGAATCCGGGACCTCTGGGTCTGAAACAGGTAGCTTAGCCACTAGACCACAGAGGCAGTAAATAATAATGCATATAATAATGCATAATAATATAATAATGCATTCAGGATACTGTTGGAGCTGCCCCGGATTTGTAGTGCGTCAGGGATGCTCGCAGTAGCGCGAACGGACGATTTTTTGTGATTATTCGCAAGAACCGTGTCGCGTGGCGGTGAAAGAATACTACCACCCCTCTCTTCCCTTATGTGTCGTAAAAGGCGACTAACGGACTATAGACAACGTATACAGCCAACAGCATATAGCGGCGATGGGCTCACTACCTGTCACGCTGAGCAAATGTGCAGTCGCTATTTGGTGAAAAGTGGACTATGGTAGAGGACTACTTTTGCTGTCCTCATTGCCTAGTCTCTGACTAACCCTTAGGGAATTACAGTCGTGATTATATGAATAAATAATCACGACAATAATTATATGAATTATAAGCAAGAGAGCTGCTTCTCTGATGAGGCCGAGTGAGGATCAGTGCCAATAGTGTCCTTAATGTCATCTCTTTAACTAACTTTTAACAAGTTAAAATTGAATCAAGTTATCTGTTGGAGCAGTTAGAAATAATGAATAAGAATAATTACACACTGTTGAATGACCAAACAAATTTACCTTCCTCCCCATTATTGCGTCTTATTGCTGGTAGTATGTCAAAAATGCTAAACGGTGGCGCTATAATTATAAGGTGCCGGAAGTTTGTCGGGTTACGGTTTGCATGCCTTATTTAGCATCCATCGCTCCTTTTGCATGTACATACATTGCGGGCGGGTGAGCGGTACTTGCATCCAGTATCCAAGCTTGACAAATTAGTGAGTTAGCGGGATTTACTCTATATATTTTTATTCCATTTTTTGTCAAGTTATCTGTGTGTATAAATGAATAATAATATACGCTGTAGTACGCTGACCCATAACCTATGCTACCAAACACAATTAAAGCAAAATCAATGATATCTTGGTTTGCCAGATGCCATTTAACCCTCTACGCCGTCCAATCGTGGTCCAATCCTACCCCTACGTAACAGAATTGCGGTTATTCAAAGCTCAAAGCGTAGGAGTCTTTGTTTCGGGGAACAATAGATTCGTAGCTACTGGGAATAGCCCGCAAAAGGTTCCACAGTAACGTTACGGAATAAAAAGATAATCGCGTTTGAAAAAGACTTTTTCATAATTTGTTTGACGTAGTGTGTATATTTAGGTAAGGTTTGCTTATTGTGTGATTGTACAATGTCGTTTGTGTAACCGTTTCTTTTGTGTCGGCGCTTTTATGTTCATAATCTATGTACGAACAGCGCTTCAGGCAAAGCTGCAGGGCAAAGGCCTCCTGGCTACTTGACAGTTCTCGGAAAAGTATTTTAAAAATAACAAACGCTTATTTTATACCTCTTACAGTATTTTTTTTCTCGAAAAAGCTTTATTAAATAGAAAAAAATAAATTTCTTCTTTAATTTCAAATGCGCGAAAACGTGACGTGACATTTTGTCCTCTGACGTGACACTTCAATAAATTAGCAAATTTTATCTTGAAACCTGACAGATAGTTTTTGTTTATTTTGTGAAATGTGACGTCACACGAAGCTTAATCATGGCATGTTTCGGGTCTTGTAATCCACAGATAAAAAATCGCAATTTTATTTTGTAAAAATAAATGAAATATTTACAAATTATTGGATAATTATTATTAAATTATAAACTAACTTATCTGACATATTTCATATTTTATTGTTACAACTGAGGAGTGTCTGTTCAAAAGGGGACAGTTACTTATAACACAAATTTTCAGGAATTAAGAAAAACTGATAACTAATTATATACATACATGAGTGAATTTGTATCTTAAGTAATATATAGTTTAAAATACATCATATAAAACAGCATAATAAATAAATACGAGTATATGTATAAGTGCATTTTTAATGTGCTATAAAGAAAACAATTTCAAATGTATCCCATATTCATCAGAAATTTTGAAAAATGTCGCGTTTTGGATTAATGTGTCGGTTAATATCGAAAGTGGCTAAATCCTTACTAAACCATTTTTCAAAAGCTGCAATATTCCTGAAATTCGACTTGTACATTATATAAAATAGAAGTAGGTTCTGCTTAACTTTTAAAGTATTTCGTGTAATGTCATTATAATGTCATAAACACTTAATATATATATTTTTTAAATTTATTTGGAATAACAAACAATTGACCAATGTATTTTACTTAAGTAACTAGTGTAACAAAATATTTAATTGGACAATCAACACCGTTATCCACAAAGACAATTAATAGAAAATAAGTACCCTATTTACCTAACCATTACATAAATAAGAACGAACGAGAGGACAACTATGTGTACTAATATTTCCATAAGTAAGTACCTCGTTCAACATACAATTTGAACTTACATAAACAACCTTAGATATTACATTGTAATACCACAGAATAACTAATAGTACTGGTAATACACAATAATAATGAAACATATTTGAAATTTTTGGCATAAAAGTGGGGGGGAAATAAAGAGAATATTTAAATCATATTGTTTTCTGAGGTTTAAGCGAGCACTACACATTGAAATGAAACACTTTTTTACGGATTAACTCGCGTTTAATTTACTATTTACATAGGGAGACTGTCTCCCTGTGACCACGGACCCTGTAAAGGGTTCGAAACGTCAGAATAATATAAAAACTATGTAAATAGTAAATTAAACGCGAGTTAATCCGTAAAAAAGTGTTTCATTTCAATATTTAAATCATTCACAGAAAAAAAACAATAACACAAAAATAAAAATAACCTAAATAACTACATAAAACGTAAATTAATTTTGGATTTAACCAAGTTTGATATATTGTTGTGGATTTAACTAGTTTTGAAGGAAAACATCCTATGAATTACTTCAAAACTAGTTAAATCCACCTGGATTTAGCTAATTTTGATCTGACATGACATTGAATGTCAGTAGCAGTAACGGCCATATTGGAAAAATGCGCTGCTGTGATTGGCCATAATGGACCTTGCCAGTTTTGAAAAATGCGTGATGTGGATCTTACCGAGTTTGATATAAAATTAAACTTTGGACACGATTTAGTACAGTAAAACGATGGATTTATCCGCTTTTGATAACAGCGTCTGAGACTATTTATTACATTACATTACATACATTACGATTGAGTTGCCATAAAAACTATTTTTTTATCATTATGGATTTATCCAATTTTGATATCCACCGACACAATTATTATTTGTAAATGTTGACGTTATTCGCGCCGATTTTTTTTTAAAGTTTGAAGTGTTCGCATTAGGTTCGGATACACTGACATAAACATTTTTTACGCTTTTTCAGCCATAGTTTGATAATACAAAAGCCCCGTTTTGTATAATAATTATGAAAATTATCTGGTTTAGTATGAAAAATGTCCCCTTTTGTTTTAATTTTCGCAAAAATGTCCTGTTTTAATTGAAACTGGTCAATTCAAAGCCGATTTTGTATAGAATTTGCCTTATTTTGATGGGTTATCATGAAGTCCACACTAAGATTGGCAAAAAACTGATTTCCGTCCCTAACTCAAAAATTGTTAAAAGTGTAATAGTCCCCTTTTGAATAGACACTCCTCAACTGTCAAATAGCCAATTGATGGGTACGGGCTAATCACCACGCTTGCTAATGCGGGTCATCACAAACCCGGGCTAAGCATCGAACGAAAATACACTTTGCCCGACCCAGGAATTGAAGCCGAGACCTCCGGATTCGGCGCTCGGGTCAAGGATAAAATCTTCCGAAAAAACTTTTACTTTAGTTTTTTTTTCTCTTAAATAATGGCTTCATGCGATCAGCAGATTTAGCCAGTGTCAAGTTTTTTAGTAATTATTATTTTCTTACAATAATTATACTATACTGTTATTATTTTAATTGGGAAAAGGGGAAATGTGAACAAAAAAGTATTAGTTAACTTTTATGAAAAATTACTTTCTTTAAATATTCCAAAAATTATAATGTTCACACTTCCTTACAGTAAAAACTTGCCACACGAAGAAAATAATTTTAGATTTAAGCTTAATTTGACATTGAATACAATGGCTTTCTATGAAAAGAAAGTAGAAATAATAGACATAAATAAATTATTAGATAATAATTTTATATTGTCAAAAGATAAATATTATCTTAAGACTTATTTTAAGCGACAGATATCAAATTCGCTATCATTTTATTTTAAGTATTTAGCCAATAACATGGTTAGCTCAGCGGCTTTAATTGAGCTGCAACATACTGACATGCCAATTCAGACTTTGGAATATGTTCCAAATAATTTAAATTAGATTATAAGACAATAGAGGACACCTTTAGCAAATTATTGGAATTAAGTTATAAGACAAAAGAGGAACTCTCTTGCAAAATGTTTGCAAATAAAATGAAATTAAATCAATGTAAAAATAGCTTTATAAGAAGCCCCGGTCAATCATTAAATTTAAAAAATGTAGAATCTTTGAACATTGTTCACCAGAACATCCAAGGAATGATGGGCAAAAATTTAGAGATTGAATTGTTCATGAACTATAATAACATTGATATTCTTTGCATTACCGAGCACTGGCTTAGAGACCATCAGTTCATCTTCAATTTTAAGAATCATTTGGTAGGAAGTTCGTTCAGTCGAGGAAATGCAATACATGGTGGCTCCTTAATTATTGTAAGTAAAAAGTTTTAATTAAAGGAACGCAAAGACATAGTGAGCCTCTCGGTTGAGCGAACAATAGAAATAGCTTGGATGGAGTTGGAGCAGTTTGTTGTGATAAGTGTATACAGACCTCCTTCAGCATTGTATGATCTTTTTGAAAAAGTTTTGGATGAGACATTGCGTAAGGTCCGCAATGTAGGTAAAACAATAATTGTTTGCGGTGATTTTAATATAAATTTGCTAGAAAACTCCACATTGTCAACTAAAATTAAAAACTTATTTCTATCATACAATTTGAATAATTTATTTTTGGAGCCGACAAGAATAACTGCCACTTCGGCCACCTGTATTGATAACATATATACAAATGTAAAACCTAAAACTAGCTAAGCAAATTATTAATAACCTGGACTCTGATCGTTGTGGCCAAATGGTCAGCTTTCCACACCAGCGTAAGCAAGTGATGAAAAAGAATATCACTGTTGTGCCAAAAACTGCAGGTCGGCTGGAACGCTTTAAAAGCAATCTAGATACAAAATTAAATTATTTAGAATACAATGACAACCCTGATGTCTTTTATAATGATTTTTTTAACATATATTGTTCAGAATTTAATAAATCTTTTGTTCCAAAAAAGATCTCGGTTAGTGGTACTGCATCTTTTAATGAATGGGCTACAATTGGTATTCACAAAAGTAGGAAACGCCTTTATGAACTTTATGGTGAACGCAACTATAACACCGGCGACGACTTCAAATTATATGTTAAAAATTATTCAAAGTTATTTAAAAGAGTATGCCGATTAGCCAAGGCCAACTATCTGAGTTCTACGATTAAGAATAGTAATGACAAAATAAAAATGACATGGAATATTATAAATAGTGAAACAGGAAAGGTCAGAAGTCGTAATAATGAGTACAATTTAAATTGTGATAATAAAACCTTGACTTCTGATGCTGATGTTGCTGCAGCATTTGAGAGGTTTTTTACTGACATTCCAGTTTAACTACAAAATCCTTGATTTCCTCCCCCACTGTAGCTGAATCTATTTTGAAGGAGAATGTTAAAGATTGTGAAAGTAATTTCAGTTTTCAAAAAATGTGTGTTATAGATATCTTAAAAACATTTAACACTCTCAATAAAAAGAAAACTGCTGATCTGTGTGGTAATTCCGTGGATGTAGCTAAATCAGTAATTATGACAATAGCTCCAGTTTTAGCTTGCATATTTAACGAATGCATTGACTGTGGTGTTTTTCCGGACCTAATGAAACGTAGTAAATTAATTCCATTGTTTAAATCAGGTAGCACTTCTGACCCCTCTAATTTTAGACCTATTTCTGTGCTACCCACATTTAGTAAAATTTTCGAAAAGTTGATGCTAGACCAAATTCAAATTCATTTTCATAGAAATAAACTTTTACATTGTAAACAGTATGGTTTTACTAGGGGTCGCTCAACAATTGACGCCGGTGTTGAGCCTTTAATCTAAATATTTGATACCTGGGAGGAATCACGGGATGCCCTAGGGGTATTTTGTGATTTATCCAAGGCTTTCGATTGTGTTTTACATGAAACTTTGGTCAGGAAGCTTAACCACTATGGAATTAGGGATTGTTCACTGGTTTAGTGTAAATAACTTGCTTTTAAACGAGGGAAAAACCAAATGTGTAAGATTTGTATTGCCTAATGTTAAGCAAGTAACAACTAGTGTACAAATTAAAGATAGGAATGTGAATCCTGTGGACACCACTGTGTTTCTAGGCATCACGTTAGATGCCAAGCTTCAGTGGGGCCCACATATAGCAAAATTGTCGAATAGACTTAGCTCTGCGGCTTATGCAGTAATGAAGATCCGTCGTCAGTTAACTGACGTTGATACATCTAGATTAGTTTATTTCAGTTACTTTCATTGTGTAATGTCGTACGGCATTTTACTGTGGGGAAATGCTGCCGACATTCAAACTATCTTTGTGCTTCAGAAGAGGGCTATTCGAGCAATCTATAACCTAAAGGCTGGCGACTCTCTCAGAGAGAGATTTAAGAATATAAATATAATGACAGTTGCATCACAATACATTTATGAAAATTTGATTTATGTTCATAAAAATACTGGAATGTTTTAAAAAAAACAGTGATATTCACAATGTAAACACTAGAAGTAAGAAAAAATTAGCAGTACCTTATACTAGGCTCCATAAAATAAATAATTCTTTTAAGGGTCTGTGTGTAAGATTTTACAACAAAGTACCAAATGATATTCAGAAATTAGATCTTAATAAATTTAAAATCAAAATCAAAGAAAAGCTTTATAAAAAAGCTTATTATAAAGTGTCAGATTACACAGAAGACAAAACAGCTTGGATCTGAAATGCTCCAAGCACTCTAACAGCTATTTCTTATTGTCTTTATTTAACTGATACTACATTGTATTGTAATTTTGTATTGCATATTTTTTTTTATTTTTTAAATTCATATTTTGTATTGACCTGGTAACGACATACTCTTTTTTTTGTTTGTAAATGTCGTTGCTTTTGTGCGCTGTGGTTTCTTGCGCCCATTCTTTGCCACAGTTAAAAAATTATGTCCTGAATGGGTGGTAGGTTAAAAAAGATTTGGACGATTCAAAGTACTTATTAATTGAGTTTATTGAATAAATATATTTTGACTTTGACTTTGACTTTAATGGTAAATGATTTTCCCCCAAACCCCTCGAGACTCAATAAAGCTGTGGGACTTTATAGAGGTCTCGCACGGACTTCTTGAGAGAATTTGAAAAGTGATGTTGCACTGTTTTGTTTTATTTGCTAACACTCATGCACGTTTACGAATACTTATCAGTAAATAATCCACCATTATTTCACATTTATATTCGACAAAACACAAATTATAGAAAATAAAACAAAACTGCAGATATGACCCTCCACTTTCCTGCCAAGAAGTCCATTAGTTTTTTCGGAAGATTTTATCCTGTCAACAACAACGTCTGTCGGGTCGCTAGTGGCGACTAAGACTTAATATAACAACTCTGAGTTTACGATTTGTAAAGTTTGTTGAGCTAACACCAACCGTTCTAAAGGTCAATTCACACATATCCGTGAAGTCACACTTCCGACACAGTACCGCACAGTGCGAAATATTCTTTCATACATTCTCTTTGAACGCATCCCCACTTGCTATTGTCAGTGACGACACAGTGCTCTCAGGGTTGATACTGCTCTTCTTTTTCGTCTAAAGCAATAGCTAGCTCTACCCGTAGTATTATAACGTTCTTTCCTCAGAACAATAGTTATTGTTCTGAGGTTCTTTCTTACTAAAACGGAACTAAACTTCACTGGTACGAACGAGTTGTTAAGTACTGTATCGACGACTGTCACGGTATTCGGTGCTACCCGAACTTTAAGTCAGGGTTTGTAAGAGGCGCGTGCGGTACGTTCATAATCATAATAATAATCAATTTATTTGCATAAAAAGTTGTAACGATATATTCCTCTATTGTTTACATTTATGATTAAAGTTAGATTTATAAAACGTATCCATCCAATAAAGTATTACACGATCAGATTAAAACTTCATCTGTAAAAAAAGGCTCTAAAACTGATGGTTGTATAATACTTACTTTAACAAACAAATAAGTTTTTGAAAAGAGAATTGAAAAATTGGCCCCTATACAGACATTTCACAATAACTTTCGCATTAAGTTCAATAAACAAGAAAATGCATTAGCGGCGCGAATACTTCCATCATTTTCCGATAAGCAATACGAGATTGGGATAAAAGCAATCAACTTTTCGCATTTATTACGAAGTGGTGGCTAGCTTTAGTGTTGCAGAACCATCGATTGTTTGACTGCTATTCGGGATATCGATAGTACCGCCACGAGTCAATACTATCGATAGCACTCATGACTATTATCCCCTAGCGGATTCTCAGAGACCTTCTTCAATGAGGACCGCAAAATCAGTCCTCTGCCTTGTGGCAGAATACACGTTTCGCCAAATAACAACTGCACATGTGCTCAACGTGATACGTGGTGAGCCCATCCACGCACTATACTGCTGTATGTATGTGCAGTCTTTAGACTGAAGTCGCCTTTTACGACACCCAAGGGAATAAAGGGGTTGATAGTTTTCTTTTAGTAAACCGCTATACCACACGGCTCATAGTATCGATTAGGTACCTACTATTCCCATTATCAAAAGTATTGCTCAAAAAGCACTATCGATGCTATCGGTGATACTATCAAGCGGCAATATTATCGGACAGATTGCTGTTACTATTGGTTTTGCCTTAATTCGTAATATACCCTTGTCTGCCACGAAGACACCTAGAGGTCGTTAATCATTGAATTTGTATTGTGTCTGGTGTTTCGACAGACAGCTGAGCGCTTACATATTTTATTCTGAGATATCGCATAGTCTATCGATATTGAAAGATGAATATGCAACACTAGTTGGCTCTTGGCGATAATATTTCGTCTCGGCTCTAATTTGAGGGAACAACACTTTTCATTCTCCGTTTTGTTTGCATGTTTGTCGTCGAAATGTCCTGTAATTTTTTTTGTCTTTCGTTTTGCTTGAATTCGGAAGACGCTCTATTTGTTTGGTGGAATTCTTTGGATTCAATTGTTTGTAAAAGGAATTGTTTGTAAACACGGAAATAATTGATAGCGCTTTCTGCTTGAGTTTTTTAATGTTTATTTTCTATACCATGGAATTAAAATATTTAGCTATTTCCGGTATTTTTTTTACTATAGGTACCTATTCAGAGCTGTCTGGCGGCTCTTTTATAAATTTTTTTTTTATTTTTTTTATACTAAGCCCGGCAAATGACCCCACTCCACCTGATGTTAAGTGGAAATGAAGTCCAGGCGCGAGGACAACTGGTGCAGCGTAAGAGACGTAGCATCAGTCACCCTCACCCTGCCGGCCCACAAAGTGCTTCTTCACGCCTCGTTTGAAGGACCCTATGTCATAGGTAGGAGGGAATACGTATGCTGGTAGACTATTCCATCTTTTGGAAGTGCGGCAAAGAAACGAGTCACCAAATTTCTAATATTTGGGGAGTAGGCGATGAAAACATCACGGTGAACATTTTTAAATTTTTCTTTTTTTCTACCTGGCAACACTAAACTACGTCAATAGATGTCGTTAAATCAATTATTAAAAATTGCCTATTCCTTCAAAACGTCACTTATTTATGAATTTTATTTTTTTTTCTTTCAAAAACGCTACTTTTCCCATACAATCCTAACGCTTTGCTGACAAAATGCGACTTATTATTAGTTATTATTCTATGAGTTGAGCTACAAAAACTAAACGCTGTGTCTTTGGTTGATTGTCTACTCCGTTGGCCTTCTTAGTTATTATTCTGAGGTCTTTTGGTAAGAGTAGAGCTATAAAAAAGGGTCTGTCTGTCCACGCGTCGGTTAAAATTTCTTGTGAGCTAAAAATATTGTCACAGTTTTTCAAAAATGGCTAAAATTGAGGTGCAAGAAGAAGAACCATGACTGAGGAACCATGTCTTCATGTTTGATGTCTTCACACACAGTTCCTCAGTCTCCCAGATGATTTTGTAAGTCTCAATATGAATATATATACTATATACTTAGATTAAAACGTTTTAATTTAAGACTAAATATGATTTTTTGTAATAGGTAATTAACTTTTAATTATTACAAAAAAAATATACTCAGTTCATTAATATTGTTTACTACATCATAGGTAACTTTGTTAAAATGTAGGTATTATATCCATGGTTTCCTTACCAAAATGCAACATTTTCAAAACGTCACTTTTCTATTATATTAGCACAGAAAGTCACTTTATTCATTTTTTTTTTACATCTTGATACATTTTAAAGGTACATTTAATTTGAAAAGGTTACATTTCGTATAGGATCGATCGGTTTTTATAAGATTTTTCTTTCAAAAAAAATTCATATGGATTCATCTTTGTATGTAGTCAAAGGGGTTCATAAGATATTCTGAAAAATTTGTTCAACTGGAGAAGTGATGTTTTGATCGCCTACTCTTAATTTGTGAGTGTATCTAAATCTTAGATCATTATTTATTGCTCTAAGACTCTAAGAGTCTAAGGCTCTAATATATTTAAATATATAAAGATTAAAACTGACTTAAGGGGGTCCTGCACGAAATTGTGAAGTTTTACGTATTTTTAAGTCACTTGTACTGTGCTGAATTAGTTAAGCACTTTAAAAGAACGAATGTAAGTTAGCCTGATCATTGCACAAGGTCATGGCCATGTTGAAATTTGAGACAAAATCTCTAAACAATAACAAACAATAAGTACATAAATTTAATGACTCCTAAAAACATATTTCTTCGACAACTTTCTTAATTTACGCATGAAACAATAATTCTTACATGAAAATATTTGTACTGATATTCCGCAGTGCACCCCTTCTTGAAAAAGCAAATTTTAATTTTTAACACTAGCGCGTGATGGCTTTGCACATTTCGCAGAATAAAAACATTGCTCTAATTAAATTACTAGGCCTGAACTTTAAAGCAGAATTGTTCTAATTATAAATATCATTATATATCAGTATGATTTTATGATATATTGATCATATATCAATATGATTTTACTTTGAAGTTCACTATGAGACTAATGTCAGTTTTTGCGATCGCGCGGTACCTCCTTAATGACTGACTGTCTGACATTATCACAGCCCAAACTACTTAGGATTAGAAACCTGAAATTATGCACCGTGCTTCCTTTTATAGTGTAGGCGAGTACCTACTAAGAAAGTTTATTAAAAATTCTCCTTTTAGGGGGGTTTAAAAGGTGGTGAAAATTTGTAAGAAACTCCGTCAGTTTTGAAGCTCATTACAAAATAAATTTTAGCTTTGTATGCCGGTTACAGCTAGTGTATTATATTCCATAAAGTTATTATACCTTTCCGTTAGGTATAGTAACTTTATGATTATATTCGGACCAAGGGCGTCGCCAGCCGACTGCCCAAGGTGGAGGGCAAGCCGATATAAATGAAAGAGGCGATTTTAATAAGAGCTGTACGAAGTCCTAATGTGTAAACTCCACGACCTCTTCAATGTACATAGAGGCGTGCCTAAGGTTTTGGAGTAGATCGAGTTCAACATTATTTTGTTGTGATTTTTAACTGTTAATTACGTATTTTTGGACCATGTATAATCGTACCCTTTTTGTTACAGATCCCTAAGTATCGGGTGGTCCTTCTAGGCGACGCAGGTGTTGGCAAGACTGCTCTGGTGTCCCAGTTCATGACGTCAGAGTACATGAACACATACGACGCTAGTTTGGGTATGTAAAGACCTTTTATAGTATTGTCAAACGCTGTCCGCGGCTTAGTAAAATGTGGGAAAAAGACAGCGCCTACAAGATACCTACTCTCTCTCTGTCACTCTTAGAGACGTAGGTCATATTCTCATATTTTGTTGTTCTGTGGACAGCGAGTGTTAGACAATACTGTAGTATTATAGATAGCTATATTCTTAGTCAGTTATTAAAATAATTATTAATGGGATATTACTATACAGGATGTAATATACAGTAATAATTATTTATTAAGTGCAAACGACAACTATTTGTATGGGTGCAGTTCTGTTATTGCAAACATATCGAGGCGTCGTCGCTCGGTTGCCAAGCGGATAGAGCGGGTTGAACGAGAGAAATCGTGGTTCGATCCCCATGCTCCGTTAGACTACTGACGTGAACCCAGTCCGACACAGTCAATTAGATTAACAGGACTGTTATTAATGTGTTATACGCACATTAAGTAAGGGCTGATTTTTCAATCCTCAGATAAAACTTATCCGTCTGATAAAGTATAACAAGTAAAATTTTACAACAACAAATATTTAAACAATCGGTTAAGATGAAGCTGCGTTTATAGATATAAATTGATAAATTATAAATTATAAAAATGATAAATAATAAAATAATATTTGTAAAAATATTTCTTTCAGATCGCAGAGGTGAAAACTTCTAAAATTTGATGAATCAATGTTGACTAAAAAACATAAGCATCAAGCACTGACAAATTTCGACGGGTGAAAACCAGACCTCGGTAGCCAAGTGGTTAAGGCAGCCGCCCGGAATGCGGAAGGTGCGTGGTTCGATTCCCGCCAGAGGTTGTCGTCTTTTTTCAGTGTTTAAAATTTTACTTAATTATATTTCAGCGTTAATAAAAACGCTAAAATATACAAAACATCATTTATCTATAAACGCAGCTTCATCTTAACCGAATGTTTAAATATTTGTAAAAATATTTCTTTCGGATCGCAGAGGTGAAAACTTCTTAGATTTGATGAAGCAATGTTGACTAAAAAACATAAGCATCAAGCACTGACAAATTTCGAAGGGTGAAAACCAGACCTCGGTAGCCAAGTGGTTGAGCAGCCGCCCGGAATGCGGAAGGTGCGTGGTTCGATTCCCGCCTGAGGTTGTCGTCTTTTTTTAGTGTTTAAAGTTTTACTTAAGTATATTTCAGCGTTAATAAAAACGCTAAAATATACAAAAAATCAAGTATAACAAGATCAAACTAAAATGTCACCTGAAAAGAAAGAAAAGATATGATATGACAACACATTTTCAAAATGTTTGTGTAATACTTCAACAGACTAATAAGTTTTATCTGACAATTATTGAAAAAGGCCCTTGTTAAAATAAGTTACAAAAAAAAAGCATATTCGTATCTATCATCAATCAGCATGTGGGACGCTAATAGACTGATGATGGATGATAAATAAATATGTAAAGGTAATAAAATACTTCTAGTTATATGTATTTAAAAAAATATTGATAATTATGTAATACTTCGGCAAGCATTTCGCTTCGCTTAGCTCCGATGTTTATATACAAGTAGGCATGCATGCAAAAAAGGAAAATATAGTTTTATATGTTAAACCACGATAGACTGTGGGGCATAATCCTTTGCTATGATCTTGTAGTATATGTAGGAATTTACGATTTTTTAATTTACTTTACTTTATAGATGATAAATAAATAAGTAAATGTAATAAAATAAGTACTTCTAGTTGTATTTAAAAATTGATAATTACGAGGGCGGTTTGATAAGTCCATGACTTTGGAAAGAAGAAACACTCTTTTTACATATATATTTTTTAATTTTCTACATATCTCCATCAACTCTACTCACTTAGTCCAGCAAAGTTCCAACCTCTTCAACCCATTAAAAAAAAATTTTTTGTTAAACCCTGAAAAATAGGCCTCAGTTTCGGCTACCTCTTCGTTTGACGAAAATCTTTGCCCGCCATGCCATTTCTTCATATTTGGGAAGAGGAAAAAGTCACAGGGGGCTAAATTGCCTAGTCTCTGACTAACCCTTCGGGGATAATAGCTGGGGGGTGTCACTCCGCAGTTTAGGTACATTCGGCCGGCGCGCCTCCCAGGCAGGCCGCCTAGGCGTATGGCAGTAAAGGTTGCCGCTAACCGACGCACGCACCACGTCGCGCTTCGTCGCTTATCTCGTAATCCCTGCGCGTGCGTGTAAACACTACGCTCTGTGACGTCATGACGTCAAATCGATATCGAGTCAGCGTTGCTTAACGAAATGTGAACGCTCGGGACACACGATAAGTTTTCGCGTAAAAGACGTTAGAGAGTGAACCTTCTGTACGTAGTACTATTAGTTATTCTGTGATAATATTCGTGTGTTATGTACACATTTATGTATGTAAAAACTGTGAAAAACGATGGTTTATTTATTTTATAGAACACGGTATTAATTAAAAAGCCTCTGACAAAAAGCGTAATTTCTTACAATTTGGAAAATGTTGAAAAGTGTTCCCCGATTCTGATGTTGATGACTATTAATTTGATGAAAGTGAGATCGAAAGGCTAGACAGAGTCACTATAGCATATTTGGGTATAGTGCCCCTGAAGGAAGTCAGTAAGTCAGAAAGGTCTGGGTACGAATCCTGCTTGTGGTAATTTGTTCAGCATTTTCTAAATTCTCATTCGTTCGCAACTAATGTAAATTTTTTATGGTAGAAAGTTACAATAATTTCTCTATCTATCTTAATTTAATAAAGACATTTGTGCTGAATTCGCGTAACACTTCTTAACGGCTGCACTTAATTGGTTAATAATTTTTTTGTTGCGTTTGTAATGATCAGGACAGGGTTCGTATTTATTTTTATTTATTCTTTTTAGGAAGGTTAACAGCTGTTATTACAAATTTTATAGCTATGTAAAATCTAAAAGCTAATTATAAACCTTCACAAACTACATGAAATGAATGAAATGTATGAAAGGAAACTTTTGGAAATTCGTCACAGATGGGTGATTTAAGAGAAATTTCTTAGAATTTTCGCCCTTTAAAATCTTCAACATGCCAGGAGAATAAAATATTACTTACTAGCGGCTTACTAGTGCCCGTTCCCGTGGGAATATCTGGATAAAAAGTATCTTATGTGTTAATCCAGGTTATAAACTATCTGTATGCCGAATTTCATCCATATCCATTAAGTAGTTTTTACGTGAAAGAGTAACAAACATCTATCCATACTTACAAATATTCGCGTTTATAATATAAGCGGATGTATCTAATTTAAACGTAGATAGCTCTTCGAATACAACTTTTTCGACCAATAGATAGATAGATAATACTTTTATTGCATCAGTTATATACATTACATTATTAAACTTAAAAAAACAAGTACCTACGATACACAGTTGCAATTTGGCGGTCTTATCGCTATAAAGCGATTTCTTCCAGACAACCAGTCGGATGAAGAGAACTTAGAATCGGAGGTGCAAACATTTTATCTGAATTTAATTTTAAAAGACTAAAATAATCAAAAACTAGGAATATGTACATATACAGCGTGTTTCTTGTAAGGTCTCAAGCTGATGTGTGGCGGTAGGGAACTACCATACCTATCCATTGAACCCCCATGTATGTTCTACGATTTTTTGTAGTTTTCGAGTTATAATTTTTTTTCGTTATTTTTCGATTCAACGACGAGACGGCTCTAAAAAAATTATATTTTTTTTTGGGTCGACTTTTCTTCGATGTTTTTTTTTAATACAATGCCTAATGATTGCACTTTTATGGGTAAAATAATCTCCTTCCTAACTTTAACCTAAGGTACTAAAATTTAGATCCTAACTCTAAAAATTAGGTTAATCAGAACAGAATGGAATTTTTAACTTAAATAAAAAAAATTCAAAAAGATTTTCCATAGCTTCTGACTAGTCTTTAAAACTGCCCAACTTAATATGCTTTTATACTAATGCAAAAAAAGATGTACTAATTGGGACTTTTTTTGCTGAAATCGGTCGTTGAACGTAGTAAATCGGAAATTGTGTAATTTTCATCTATACTAGTGTTATAAAGAGGAAAGATTTGTTTGTTTGTTTTGTATTGAATAGGCTCCGAAACTACTAGACCGATTTAAAAAATTCTTTCACCGTTGGGAAGCTACACTATCTCCGGGTGACATAGGCTACAATATATTTTCAAAAAAATTAGGGATCCTTACTAAAACTCTAATAAATTACTTACATCGCGTACTTACTTACGAAAACTATTGATGTTAGGAAGGAGATTTTTTTACCCATAAAAGTGCAATCAATAGGCATTGTATTAAAAAAAAAACATCGAAGAAAAGTCAACCCAAAAAAAAGATATAATTTTTTAGAGCCGTCTCGTCATTGAATCGTAAAGTAACGAAAAAAAATTATAACTCGAAAACTACAAAAAATCGTAGAACATACATGGGGGTTCAATGGATAGGTATGGTAGTTCCCTATCACCACACATCCGTTTGACACCTTACAAGAAACACGCTGTATACATGTGTGCAATTTAATATATACATATACAATACTTATTCATAATAGTCTCAATTATGAAGTAGCGGAAGTAGCAGCTTTGCAGCGGGGTAAAGTTAAAAGGAGAGGTATATAACTGGGAAATATTTAAATCAGCATATTCTACCATAGAAGAAGTATCTACATATTACGCCATTGTATTGGTTCCTGTGTCTATCTATACGGAGCGTGAGACTTCATACTGAAAAAACTCAGCAAGGCCATTTATTTTCTTCGTTTAACCGTCAAATATTTGAAAATGCCGTCTTCCTGTCATAGAAGGATAATTTCCATTACAAGGGAACAAATAAATTACATGTTTATGTTCTATGTACGAATAAGGACCGCGCCCCGAAGCCTCTGTGACGCACATTGGCGTTTGATGACAGGCCTCGGTATCAATTAGGCGCTGCGCAAACGTAGACACTTTCTACTGACACTGGACACCGTGGTGTCGGCAACAAACAGTGTCTACAAAGGTTGAGATGGGGCCGACTGTTGACTAGACTACGACTTCGCGTGTGGGGCTATCCTCATACCCTCCCTTGCCCAAAGAAGATCTTGACGGGGAATTGAGAGGCCTACCACTAAAAACCTAGCACCATCCCTACTATGCCATGGAGATGGCTCGATCGCTCGAGATGAAAGTGGTCACTTTGATATTATCAAATATTCATTCATACCGAATGATACAACTTAAAATATTATGAGTCTTAAATCCAGATTAGATTGAGAATACCTCGTGGCATCTCAATAGAATAGATAAATGTTTTTTTTCTTCTAAACCTAATAATGTTTCTAGTACAATGATGACCGCGTCCCGAAGCCTCCTGCCTTGACGATTGACGCACATCAGCGTTTACTGACAGGCCGCGGTAACAATTAAATTAGCCCTTTGATCTTTTAATTTGAAGAATTAGCCCGATATTTTTTTATTATTTTCATTTTATCTACAAACAGTCGTATACATTAACAATAACTAGATAAATAGTAACAAACCATTGTAATGTAAAACACATGACATTTTCGCCATTGTGGTATTATAACTAGAGGCAAAGGTTTGGAGGCAACACGCAAGTTTTTGCTAACTGAGTTGTAGTTTTGGCCGTAAAAGTCTTACCGACGTAACGACTATCGAACTGTTCTAGAATTAAATAAATAATCTTTATTCGTAAAATTTTGGTGCGTGGTTCGATTCCCGCTTGAGGTTGTCGTCTTTTTTTAGTGTTTAAAATTTTACTTAAGTATATTTAAGCCTTTGACTATATACATGTCTAGACGGAGCATCGCGGTACAAACGCTGCTCAAAATCCGCCCGGTTTTTGTATTGAATTTGAAGTGTGCGTGACAGCCGCGTATCTGACACTAGCGCAAATGGTTGCCAGCGAATGCCTAATTTCCGATAAAGTAGGGAAAAAATATTTATGCGCAATATAATTTTAAAATGATTCATAACATAACATAACTTTTTAAATTAGGTATGTCTATCGTATATGTACGTATAACCCATAAAAGAAGCTAGTGTGTTTAGAAAAAAATGATGATTGAAGGCGAGGGCGAGTACCTACAATAAAATAATGCGCTAATGGAAGCCTGCGTGCGTGTGATATGTTAGTAATAGGGACGAAATAGAAGCAACAGGCAGGATGATTTACATTTAATACTTAATCAAAATTGTTTTTTTTAATTGGAAATTTAAATACTTTAAATTAAAATCAAAACAATTAATGGCGTTCTCTTTGTATATGTTTCTTAAATAACTTTCGTTTGGATGTTACATCATTTTTCATGTTCTCTAATTTCTCATTATGTTGAAACCTTGTAGTTAAATATTTCGACAACGACTTCTTTCTACCGAATCAGTTGGAAATCTGAAATTTAAAATGTTTGCTATGTGCGAACAGTAATGTTGTAAAGGTTACATAATGTGATGACTGCTCATCAATATCCGTGTCCGGGCACAAACATACACCCGCACTTTCTCAAACATCGTCATCATCATTATCATCAGCCTATGAACGTCCCACTGCTGGGCCAGGCTTCCCACGTGGAGATAGCACGAGGGAATATTGGGCCATAACCCACCACGCTGGCCCAATGCGTGTTGGTGGGTTTTAAACAACTGTCATCATACGACAACAAACGGGACCAACGGCTTAATGTGCCTTTCGCAGCACGGAGGAGCTCAAGATGTTTTAAATTTGGTCATCCATCCAGTGACCCGGCATTGCGAAAGTTGCTTAGCGGGCAAGATCGCAAGCCGAACGTGCTAGCCGATGCGCCATCGAGCTCTGAAGCATACATACTACCATCCTCTACATACACATACATACATATACTTAAACACACACTTCTTACATAAATACTTACGTACATTCCATTTCAAACATAATATTTTTTTTATTCTTTTCGAATATCGATACGATACCATACCACAATAACAATTTATAATAATAGTATTATAAAATATTACAGTAGGTATTATATTTTTTCTTGTTTTAGAACGGAACCTATAATCCAGCCGAATTCGATGACGAATGTTTGTAAACAGATTACTGTTATACCTAGTTGCAGTAGGATTTTACTTTTTCTTGAAAGACATTCACAAAAAAAAACAGTTAACTATTGTGTCTTTCTTTCAAAAAACAGTTAAAATCCTAGTGAAATTAGACATTTGCACAAATGACAGTAAAATGTTTACAAACATTCGGCATCGAATAGGAACCGTGACATTTATTCACGCTCTTATAAATCAGACATTCGTTTAAAAAAAGAAAAACTTTGAAAGCATTTCAATAATAATTATATTTATTGTATTTACTTTATTTACAACAAGACCATGTATAAATACTAAGTTACAAGACTGAGTATTTTTTATCATACTTATTATATTTAAACCTAAAAATTTTGCGAACAATTTCACTGAAACGCGGGAGGTAAACACTGCTTGACGGCACAATGACACTGACCGCCAGGATTGCGCGATAGACCAATTTTGGCCTATAAACTTTTCTACGTTTTTTTTACGGCCAGACTCTATCTAGACATGTATATAATCAAAGATTTAAGCGTTAATAAAACGCTAAAATATAAAACATTAATCTTTATTCGTGTTTATACAATGTTTTCAAATTCTTATTTAACGTTAATAATTACAGTAAGTCGAAGACTGTGTTGCAGTCAAAGTCAAGAATATAACCGTAGTAGTCTAAAAAATTCTCCATTGTCTAATTTAAATCAAACACAAATTTTTGTAACCCAAAACGTGTAGCATCCAATTGAATTTGTATTTCGATACTAATCAGATTCGAAATACAAATTCAATCCAGATTATTAAAAGATAGCAAATCAAAACAACCATTTGAAATTACTTTCTGTTTGAGTTCCCAGAAGAGTGCTTTATTTACGTTAAAATTTAATGATAGTTACTTATTAATTTTAATATAACTGTTGAATATAATTATTATCGGGCAGGGAAGAGGTAAAAAGCCAAAGAGGTTGGATACAAGCACAGACCACTGATACAATCCTCTACAGGCCGGAAAGACGGAAGCATTTTTGTTCTTTGTGCTTTTTGACAGATACTAATCGGTTATTTTCGGATAAGTACAAGACAGTATAGACAAACCTCAGAACAATAACTAAGTTATTGTTCTGAGGTATAAACCTAGCTTCGCGATTTTTTTTATATTGAGTATTTTGAACTAAAAGTCGATCTAAAAAGTTCGGTGTAACGATAGAAATTACAACATAAAACATTTTAATTTTTTTTGTTAATAATTAATTCGTAATTTCAATTGTATTTCATGTTACTAATGACCCTAATTAAACGATGATAGTTTAAAACAATATATTTTGTAAGTCTGTACATATTTAATATAATTTACAAAACATGTATTGCCCTTTGAAAACCAAACTTCAAAATCTTTCAATCACTATTTACTCAGAGAATTGTTTTAGAAGCTTAGTCACTTCACAAGTTCCCTAAAACAAGAACAGAATCTGTAATTTAAATTAGAGCTTTTCGATAACAGATTAAATCCTTGACAGAGAAAATTACCTTACATAATTGATTTGTCTCCTTTGCAAATGTTCGTGACTTTGAACCAATAAGTGACGGATTTTGTATTCCGGTTTGCCGCTCCCAAATTAGAAAGTTTTGTGCGGAGTGCGGCTTTCACTTTCATTTTTCAGTTACCTATAGTGCGATTTTGTTTCAGTTTTTTCGACATTAATAATAAAATATTTTATTTTATTGTAAAAGTCTGTGTGCTGTACGGCTCATTGAAATAGTTCTACCCTTGGGTGTCGTAAAAGGCGACTAACGGACATTGACCCAGAAGTATAGACAAGAACGTTCATACAAACAATGATATTATATTATTGTAACATCATTGCATACAAACCATTTGTTCAAATTCTGGAATGAGAGACCTAAAGTTCGCTGCAGCCGCTGCAGCGCTTAAACATTTAAATGTCGTCTAATCAACAGACAGACACCGCAGCGCCAGATCGGTCAAAGACAACGTAGTGTGTATCAAGATGGCGTCCCAAATAGATTGTCATTAACAATAATTGAAAAAATATCTTTTCTTTTCTAATAATACGATATAACTACATAATAATGACTTGAATAACAATTAATTTCACTTACTTGACAACTGAATCGTAGTAAACGTCTAGGTGTAATACTTTAAAAAGAAATAAATAATTATTTTCGCCGCTCCGCACGCGCGAATGTCAAAGCCACACTAAAGCAAGGTGCCGAGTCGACTTCGCAGATGAGTGGAACATAGTGCGTGTTTGGAAGGGCCTTTCTAGTGTAACGTATATATCGCTGCTAACGGACTAAAGACTGAACATACATTCAACAGCATAGAGCGGCGATGGGTCGACTCATCACGCTGTTACATAATTCTCATGTGCAGTTGTTATGTGCAGTTGATATTTAATGACACGTAGATTGTGGCAAATGCACTATAGCATAATCTCTGCCTAACCCTTACCATGTTATTAATAAACGTTGATAAAAGTTACACTTAGGATTAAATTGACGCTGTCTCTATCTGTCTTCTATAACAAAAACGAGACAGCGTTACTTTAAACCGAAGTGTAACATTTGGCCATTTTGTAACCGGTTATTAATAAACGTTGATTAAAGTTACACTTAGGATTAAATTGACGCAGTCTCTATCTGTCTTCAATAACAAAAACGAGACAGCGTCACTCTAAACCGAAGTGTAACATTTGGCCATTTTGTACCCTGTTATTAATAAACGTTAATTAAAGTTACACTTATGATTAAATTTACGCTGTCTCTATCTGTCTTCTATAACAAAAACGAGACAGCGTCACTTTAAACCGAAGGTTCACATTTGGCCATTTTGTTACCGGTTATTAATAAACGTTGATTAAAGTTACACTTAGGATTAAATTGACGCAATCTCTATCTGTCTACTTTAACAAAAACGAGACAGCGTCACTTTAAACCGAAGTGTAATATTTGGCCATTTTGTAACCGGTTATTAATAAACGTTGATTAAAGTTACACTTAGGATTAAATTGACGCTGTCTCTATCTGTCTTCTATAACACAAAAGAGACAGCGTCACTTTAAACCGAGATGTAACATTTGGCAATTTTATTAATATGACGCGGGATTATTCAATAGTCGTGAAAATACATTCACTACGATACATACGTATAATATAATAAATACATTTTAAGGAACGAGCTTGTTGGCCATCACAAGCAACAGGCCCCAAACATAGGAAAGAGGGGAGGCAGGTTTTTGCCCAGCAGTCACTAGGACAATTTGCTTTAAAGAAAATAAAATTTAATAAGTGTAGCATACAATAAATTTTTAAAAGTCGAAGTTCTCTTCGCTTTTGCTTTAAGAACAAGCTTTAAGAATAATGTTCAAATAATTTATCTTTGTTTGTCTTTATAACAAGTGTCTTTGCTAACCATATTAAGAGGCCTATTACATCTCAAATGTGATTTTTGCGTAAAATGCCCATTTTTGCATTTTGTAGTTTTGCAGTTGTATTTATCGTTTTTATCGAAATAGGATAATAAATTCATGCTTAATATTACTAATCTCCACTCTATGAGAATAAGTTGAGTTCGGATTGCCGGCGCATCGCATTTTGTAGTAATTTTGCAGTTGTACTTATCGTTTTTGTCGAAATAAAATAATCAATTCATTATAAAATCTTTAATCCTTATGAAGTATCAATTATTCTGGTATAAATTTTGCTCAATAATATTATCGTAGATAGGAGAAATTCACAATTAACTTAAAGCAATTTCGAAGTTTTTTGGTTTAGAATAAGTTTTTTTTCTATATAAAGTCAATGATATCTAAAAATTGGCGAGGCCGCTACGAACTATTCGACTATATAAGAGATAACATTCTAATTTTTTTATTTCATTCGTTGAACAGTAGTTCAATCGAGGAGCTCAAAAAAGTGCCTTCGCGCCATTTATGAAAATATTTCTCTGCAATTTAGGGGTTTAATTAAAAAATTAAGCTAAATTTACAAAAAGCGCGGCTGCTACGAACTATTCCAATAGCTATTCTTCACTATTCAATAAGTCAACACTGTAAATGTAGTTTTGTTTCTGAGATCGAGAACGCCAAAATTTTTTATTTTACGCAAAAATCACAGTCGAAATGTAATAGGGCCTTTATTGTTTATTATAAAGTCGAAGAGAAGCTTTAAGAATAAAGTTCAAATAAATTATCTTTATGTTTGTCTTTATAAAAAAAACAAGTGTCACATTTGCTAACCATAATAAGCCCTTCGTGATTTAAAAAGCATTTTGGCTTAAACGAATGGGTTACGTAATACATTGGAATAAAGTTACATTTTGATTGGCGTATCATTTGCCCACAAATATGAGGTAATGTTACACTGTATTATTCACATTCTCGCTGTAGCAATACGAGATGCTTGCGTCTAAAGGCGAGTGTACATTATTATTAACACATTAATATATATATTGTAGTAATAAGATTATTTCATTTTTACTGATATTATATGACCTTGGTTGCTTAAGTTATTATTCCCAGCTTAACTGGCAAATCTGTAATTATTACCAGCTTAACTGACAAATCTGTAATTATTCCCAGCATAACTGAGAAGTCTGTAGTTATAACTAGCATAACTGACAAATCTTTAGTGCTACGATTTTTTTCCATTTTTAGATAAAATCACAATTGCAATTTTAAATTCCCAAAGGACCAGGAGAAATAAAACTTATGACTCCAGTACGAAGATATTTATTGATAGATGCTTTGCTTATTATGTTGTAGTTGGACAAACAACCATAGCGTGATTCGCAAAATGGCATAGTAACATCTATTGGTCAAAAAAATAATTAAACATTGTAAACGTGATTTAATGACAAGGCTGTTAATTTAGCCTCACACTGTAAAGCATTTCCAACTTATCTTGAGTCGTTTTGTCCTCAGCCATTTTTTCTAGTCATTGTTACATCATATATTTAGTTTTTCTTCTTAAGGATGGTAAAAGTCGCTTTAATAACATTCCCTCTTTAAAAAAAGAAACTATTTGTTTCTATTAATATTTATTTCTGGAACTTTTTATTCTATTCAATTTAAAAATAAAATGACGTGGAGGAGGATCCTCAGTGAGGATTTTTAATTGAAACATATAATAAAAAAATTTACTCTACGATTTTTTCTAAACATTTCAAACTTTCAAACGTTTTCCAGGAAAGTTTTGAAATTTTCGCTTAAACTAAGTAGCCTTTCAACCTTTTGATATTATTTTTTCAAAAGGTACTTGTGATTGTCGTATCATATAGTAAAATAAACCAGTTAAAGTTAGGGAATTATTGATTTTACCGTATGAACGCGGTCTACTCAACTGTCAACGTGAGGTCATGATTCTAAGTTTCATACTAACGTTGACTCTGGTAACCTGGCAACCGAGGGTAGCCCCCGCAATTGCTTCCAACCCGCCACAATTACCTAACCATCGATATATAAAGAAGACCCAATTCAAACCATTATTTGTCAATTTGGCAATTATTATTAATAAATAATTAATTAAAATTACATTTATGTAATTTTTTATAAGTTAAAATTAAGTCTTAATTTTTTTATAATGTGTAAATTACCGTGTCGCGTAGCCGTGAAAGAATACTCCCTTGTGTGTCGTAAAAGGCGACTAACGAACTAAAGCCTGCACATACACCCAACAGCATAGAGCGGCGATGGGCTCACAACCTGTCACGCTGAGCACGTAAAAAAGGACTATGTTAGAGGACTGCTTATGATGTCCTTATTACCTAGTCTCTGACTAACCCTTCGAGGATAATAGTCGTGATTATTTGTATTTATGTATGAAAATTAAGCAAACGAGCAGGCGGGTCACCTGATGGAATGCAAATGCAAAACCGGAGGAGTCGGAGATGTGTTGCCGACCTTGAGGAAGAATAGGAATTGTGGAGGGGGGAGATATGGGCCTCCGATACTTTCAATCACCGGACGAAACACAACAGCAACGAGCGCCATTATTTCACGCCGACATTCCATGAGATGGGTGGTATTACGCCGGGCGAGCCGGCCCAATTCTTGCTGCAACACAGCGTGGCTCCACTATTCAGACCCTACAGTTTCAAAAATAAAGCTACAGAAGCGAGTGTCTTCAATCCCCAGATGTAACTTTTAATGAGAAAAAAATTACGATTTCAAATATGTATAGAAGTCAATATCGCCCAAACTGGCGGTTAAATCAAGTCGCCTTTTACCCGTTGATATAATTTATGAAATATAGATAATGATGATGAAATGGGTAAGTAATAAAAATAACATTGAAGCCCTTTAATAAAATTCAGCAGAAAAGTTAACAAAATTTCGATTTGAAACAAGTAGATTTTTGGATCACATATTGTAAATTATTTCATAAAACAAAATCCGGTGAAATATCCCACAGTTTATCTATGGATCAAACAAAGGTTTCCATATCGGCAGCGCAGTCTCACATAAACAGGGTAGGAGGTGGTAACAACAAAGAAAGTAGATTACAGTAACGCTTCGGGCTGCTGTGCGCTTTGACCTTAGTTATGAAAGGGAGCGGATTAGAAAAGCCTTTATTTTTTACCATTTTATTTCAAAATCTGGACTAAAGTTTTAACTGACTTCTGATAAACCCGTTATATACAGGTCAGTGTTCAAAACGAACGCTTCATTTTAGTTTTAGTGTCAGATAGAAACAATACCAGTTTAAAAATATGATAACTTTAGTCCCCGTTTTGAAATAACAGGGTAAACATTTATTTTGATTTTCATAGATTATTCAATTCAGTTTAGCACTTATTACTCGGTGGTAGACAAAGTCTGGGTTACAGAAGCTTTTATTAAAAATTAGACAAACATTTTAATTTAAATATCTACAGTGAAAACGAACGATGTTTTGTGTCGCTTTGTAATGATATTTTTCTGATTTGCTCCTTGCTCTGCAAATAGATAAGATCTTTAGTCTTAATAAATGTTTGGATGGCTAAAAACGCTAACTCTCTTGTAAATAACGAAACTTCTTTCTGCTTGCTCTCTCGTATGGCGAAGCTAAACGTGGTAAGTTCCTAGGGTGTCTTATTTGCGCCGCGAGTCGCTCGCGCGTATTATGTGACCCCACCCTTATTACCCTGTGTCGTCTAAGTTTGTGTTTTCCAAACCTGCTTGTGGCTTTTTTCTGCGTGTGGAATGAAGTAACTGTATGTATATGTATCCCATTGGGTAGATGACATAAGAAAGGTTGCAAGTACTTACCACTTAGATTGGAGAGGCCTAAGGTCGGGGCTAGAGTTAAAGCGAAAAGAAAGATATAGAAGAACCTTACATACTGTAAGGGTACCTTTTGACTGGACAAATGGTACCCCTTTTGGCTTATGATGATTGTATTATAGCAAAGCAGTCTCAGCATCATGCCTCGCATAACAGAAATCATTTTGATGTAATCAATTAATCACAAGAATCCGATTTTTTTCTAAATGGGCGTGGATTACGGTTTTTTTAGGCTAGCAAATTTGTAAGTGGCCTGCCCATGGTCTGCGGGTGTAGACAGAGAATCCACGTCTGCGGGCGACGGGGGAGGGGTAGGGTTGTCAAGTATACTGTTAAAAACAGTATTATACTGTTTTTCACTACATTGTACTTTTTACTGCTGAACAAAAATAAAGTATCCAAAATACTGTTTTAGTATCACTGTGCACTGGTAACCGTATACCTGTTTAAAAAGTAAAAAAGTTGCGAACGTTGCCCGCGCGGTGCAGCGCAGCATATTTAAATCTTTATAAAAATAAAATACTGTCAATTTTTCTAAAATACTGTTTGTGTTTCTTATCTTACTTTAAAAAACTTTTTTTTTAATGTTGGCAACCCTAGGGAGGGGTGACACCTGCACACATCTGACGTTCATACTACGTGGCTCCGCCGCCCGCGCTCTTCTTTCCCGCCCCCGCAACTTTTCGTCCCCCGTCCCGCAGGACATTAGGACTGTCACGTATAAATTTTTGGTAGTGAGATACAGTACCACAAGCGGCACTGTAGTTCGAGAACCGTAAGTTTTGCGGTATAATAGTGACGCCGCCTAATCTGCCGTAAAGTTTTTTATTAGACAAGAGAAATACTACCTGCCCTACTCCTGTAGATCACGTGATAGGTTAGAAATTTAATGATCTTGAATGTCGAGGTTATTTTTTTTTACTAGACAACAGAAATCTAACTCCATACAAAAATATCTTTTGAATATTATGTCTTCTGAACATTATGGCAAATAAAAAATATGATACGGTTCCCGAACCGATTGGGATACAATGCCGCTTGTGGCACTCTATACACTTTGTACTATTATTATTATAGCAGAAGGAGGCAAACGAGCAAGCGGGTCACCTGATGGAAAGTAATCACCGCCGCCCATGGACACCCGCAAAAGAATGAATGAAATGATAAAAAAAAAAAACACTAGAATGCCGTAATTACGGCATCGTAACCGATCGTACAAGAATGCCGCTTGTAGTACTCTATCTACAGCCTAAGTTTTTATAGTATTTATTGCATGTAATTTCTTCTTATGCTTATGCTTGTGATAGAAGTTAATAGTTAGTGCAGTTATTAGTGCACCAGTACCTTAGAATGAGTTTCATGTTGTTAAATACCACTTGTATTACTTCACTGTGGAAAATTTTAGTTTGATTTATGTTTTTTTTGTTATAAACATAAAATAATAATAATACTAAGCGTGTATATTATTACTTAGTAAAGATCCAATTATATGATATGGGATATGATTGAGTAATTATTAATACAATTTTGACATATTATAACTATGTGTTTGTGTGTGCTGTTACTATAAGCCCGATAGAAGAAATGATGGAGCAGAACAAAATAAAATTCTCTGTATCTGTAGGAAACAAAGATGGCTGGTGTGACGTTCCGATTCACGCAATGTTTTTGTTGCAGATGACGAGTTCGGTGAGAAATCTGTGTCGGTACTCCTGGACGGGGAGGAATCTGAGCTGATTTTTATCGACCATCCCAGCACTGAGATGTCGGTTGGTATATTTTACAATAATATAAAAATCAATTTGTTGCGTTTATAATTTGTCAGGTTCGTTTTAAAGAAACTTTTGGAATTTTGCCAATTCATCTGGTAAGATGAAGGCCTGCTCATCTGCAGAACATAGCTGCAGAAAAATAAAACTACGCAACAGCAGGGGGGTGTCACTCCGCAGTTTAGGTACGTTCGTTTGGCGCGCCTCTCAGGCAGGCCGCCTAGGCGTATGGCAGTAAAGGTTGCCGCTCACGACGCACCGAACACCGGCGCGCCGCCGCCGAGTCGCTTAATTTAACTCGTAATCCCTGCGCGCGCGAACCCTACGCTCTGTGACGTCATGACGTCAAATCGATATCGAGTCAGCGTTGCTTAGCGGAATATGAACGCTCTGGTTACACGATAAGTTTCAATTTCGCGTGAAAGTTGTTAGAGAGTGAACCTTCTGTACGTAGTACTATTAGTTATTCTGTGGCAACAGCTTTCAGTTCAAGACTGATCGCGGCCTTATTTGTTTTGTCTACAAAGAGTTTTACTCGAACATATATTACACTTACGACTATTTTACCTAAAGGGTTAGTCAAAGACTAGGCAATGTGGACCGCAAAAACAGTGCACTGCTACAATCCACGGCACAACTAATTGCAACTGCACATGTGCTCCGCGTGATAGGTGGTGAGTCCACCGCCGCTTATATGATGTTGGATGCATGTGTAATCTTCAGTCCGTTAGTCACCTTTTACGACACCCAAGAGAAGAGATAGGTTGGTAGTATTCTTTTAATAATGAGCCATATCTATCCTTGGGTGTCGTAAAAGGCGACTAACAGACTAAAGACTGTAGATGAATGTCTAAATACTAAACGGCACATGTCACTTTTTTACCTGAAATACTTTTTTGTCTAAATCACCTATTTCCACAATTTTATGCAAATACGGCACTTGTCGTGCTGTATCCTTACAATGAGCACGGACGAGTGCCGTATTTGCATATTTTAAAAAAAAAATTTCACCATAAACTTTCCTACATTCACACCAATTATCTATCCCAAGAGAAGCTTCGATATGAAACTCGTTAAATGTTACTGGACAACGGATAAACATGGGTACTTAAAATACTTAAATACATACATATACATAGAGAATACCCAGAACCGAGACAATTTAAAAAAACAATAATTTCTAAATTGACCCGACCGGGGATCGAACCTGAGACCTCAGAGATGGCGACACTATGACAACCGGTGTACAAACTACTCGACCAAGGAGGTCGTCACCATTTTTTGCAAATACGGCACTTGTCGTGCTGTATCCATACAATGAGCACGGACAAGTGCCATATTTGCATAAAATGGTGGAAATAGGTGTTGCCACGCGATTTAGACAAAAAATTCACAGATCTCGTGCTCTACACGACTTGAAATGGCATTGAAAATAAACCTAGCTATAATAGATTATTAGAGAAATATATATTTTTTTTAAATTATCGACTTTTCCAAAATTTGTTTATACTATCCTAAAGCCCTTAATTTTCCGCGTCTATTAAGTCCTAATAGATCTTCGTAGAAAACATAGATTTTTTTTTTTAAATAATCGACTTTTCCAAAATTTGTTTATACAATCTTAAAGCCCTCCGCGTCTATTAAGTCCTAATATATCTATAATATATCTCAAAGCTGCGAAGTTCCACAGGGTTATGGCGCCCGAGTAATACCGCACGGCGACGCTCCACGCGCCGCTAAGGGGGAGCATACCGCCCCCTCTATCACTCCCACAAAAAAAAGTATTAGACATAAAATGTTTCCCATCTTAATATCTCTAGGCGTCTCTCTCAGTTTTTCGATTTTCGACCTCGTTCACGAGATATCAAAGATATTCCGACGGAAGTTGTTAAAAAATCAAGGTTTTTTATGTTTCTTTTTCAATTTTCGAAAAATGTTTTCAACTTTTACAAAAAATTGTTTCACCGTCTGAAAGCCATTTAAATTCTGCGTCTTTTGAGCGCTCATACGTCCTCATGGCCTTAAACCACTATATACCACGTGGCAAACACACTTTCAGCAAAAATGGGGCCCTACCGGAGCGATCGAAAAAACATTTTCAATGTTAAAAGTATTTCGGGTAAAAAAAGTGACATGGGCCTTTTTAGTTTTTAGACATTCAGATGCATCCAACAGCATAGAGCGGCGATTGGGCTCAGCCTGAGCACATTGTCATGTGCAGTTGATATTTGGTGTGCTGACTGTGGCAGTGGAGTGCTTTTGCGATCCCCATTGCCTAGTCTTTGACTAACCCTTTGGGGATAATAGTCGTGAGTATAATTATGAAAGTACATAAAAAAATTAAATACATACAAAATTCTTCTAACAAAAGAGTTTGCTACAAGTTTGAGGTTTAGTTATGAAAGGGTGATCGCAGGGGGCAGAGTGAACAACGGTGTCGCTTCAAGGCTTTGCTGCTGAAATATCGAAATAATATCAAAGTTCTCCGGTAGGTACCGTGCTCGCCAGCTAAGTGTGATTCCTTGTACCGAAGCTGGGACTATTACAGACGGTTACAACTTACAAGCACTCGTCAACTTAGGTACGATCGATCGTCTGTTGTTCTAAAAGAAAACTAGATTTATAAATACTTACATCTGTTTTTTGTATAGTAGGTAACAAAAAGAAAAAATACTCCTTTCCCATAGAAAGTTTCAAATACTATTTGAGCTAATGTTGTTTTTTAATAAATATGAACAAAATAAACAATAATTAACAGTTGTTCTTTTTTGTAATTTCAGTGTAGCGTCCGAACAAATAAGTACTAGAATAGCACATAATAGGATGCACCAGTTACGGGATTATAGACCTAGTAAAGAAAAGTTTAAATAAATAAAATAATAATAATAACAGAAATGACCCAGACGCGAAATCAATTTAGAAAAATAGTTAAGTTCTTCTAAATTGACCCGACCGGGGATCAAACCCGGAGATGGCGACGCCAGAACCGGCGAGCTAACCACATTCATGTGTTGGTATAAACTCGACCAAGGAGGTTGTCGTAAAATAAATTATAAAATAGAAAATTTTAAAACATTTTCTAGCTTTAACTTAATTTTTTTCGTTTACTATGAATAAGGTCAGTCGCGGTATGGCAGCTCAATTTGAACTTTCCCTTTGACGCGCCGAGCTGTGTGTGACGTCAAATAGAATGGAGTCATCGCTTCAGAAGCTTTCACAAGTTGCTCTGACGGATGGCGTGTGACGAGGCGAGCGGCGAGTGACGTCAGAGTTGAAAATTTTCGCGATCGCATTTTGTTTACGACGGAGTTGGCGCTACATAAAAAATGCGGTACGCGTCAGTATACGTCAACATGGCGGCGGCTAGATGACCAAATTATAAACACCTACCGTCTCTTAATAAAAATGGCCTACTCCTGTCTTTATCCGAACTTACGTTTGGACTAGTTAAATTCAGATTAGGCAAGTAGTAAGTTTGAACTCGCATCGTTGTTAATAAACATGGAATAATTTTGGACTAACAAGTCTTAGTCATTCCTTACGCATTGATTAACGTGTTTTCAATGGCAACTCTTATAGCTAAAAAGTAAAAAAGAATGAGTTTTTAATGAACTCTACGTAAATTGACATAATTTTGACATTTGGAGCTACTGATAATTCCTCGGACCAAATATTACATGGACAGAGTCTTACGACGTTGCCGCTTTTACATACGTGTATCAAAGTAAAGTATTTGTATCTCTGTCTGTATGACTGTAGTGTGATATGAATAAAAGAGATAGTGAATGTACGTTTGGCAGCGACGCACTGTCGGTGTGAGACGTGTCATTTCATGACCGACCACTCGGTCAAAACATTGCTGGATTGTGCGAAATAATAGTGAAATATTAAGAAATCTTAGTGTTTGTGTTATTTGTGTAATATATAATTGACATAATGTCTTGTTCAGCTGTTTATTGTTCGTCAAGAACAACAAAAGGAGGTGTGAAAGACCAGGAATTATCATTTCATACGTTAGTGATTTCTCATAATATGTATGCTTTACTATGAGTTTTTTAATAATAAAAACGACAAAACATTAATTTTTGCTAATTCTAAATCATACTATATCGTACACAATTCATAAGAATCAGATTTAAAACCTAATTAAATGTAATTTAAATTCTTTGTTTTTGGCGTATTGATTAGTGATGCACGTATTTGTGTATGGAAGCTTTATCGAAATAAGACGTGAATGGGTTAAAGCTATTAGACGTGATAACTGGGAGCCTACAAAATATTCAAGGCTCTGAAGACCAGACCTATCGATCGATCGTCGATCGATGGTAAAATAGATTAGTCGACGTCGATCGATAGTTTCTATCATACCAATCGATCGATGTCGATCGACAATCGGCCGGAAGAAGGATTGGGTGTTAGATCGAGCTGTTTGTTTGATTACCGAAAAAGGGGGGAAGGGGCCCTCCCCTGAGGGGGATTGTGCAAAGTGCGAAAATACATAGTTTTCAAGATATTTTTATTTTGAGGATATTTTAGGTTATATTTAGGAAAAAAAAACAAATATGCTAAGCTGTTTTGCGGTCTTCAACCGTTTTCGGGCAGCCAGGTCACGCATTCGCTTGACGGTGAGCAGTTGCAAGTGGTGGTTTTGTGATTCGGATGATCGGCGATTCGGATAGTCGGAGTTCGGATAATTGGAGTTCTACTGTATTGATTTTAATTTTTGGAGCTGTTAGTTACGACTTTTACTTAGAATTCAAGATGTTTATATGAAATATTTAATTTACCACTTCATCCCATAAACCAAACCCACATCAACGGCAACAATAGAAAAATAGCCGACTACAAAATGCCAATCCAGGCCATAATGACACTACCCCACCCAATGATGTTACAATATTATTCTAATATCATTGACCACCACCCTTACTCTTTCGTTAAACAGGTTACCGCCGAGGTTTAACTTTTACTCCGACAGTCGGATAAGTGTACTCATTCAGTACTCCATGTTTATTAATAGTTAAATTTGTTAACACCGATTTAATACTTGGAGTAGCCTTACTCAACGTTTATTAATGAGACGGCTAGTGTTTGTTAATCCTTACTAATATTACAAACAAGAAAGTAAGTGTTTGTTTCTTTGTTTGTTTTATAATATTTACACGGTGAAACCGTATAACCGATTTTGTTGAATTTCGGTATAGGGATAGATGGGGTCCTGGAGACTACTTTTTCTTGCCTATGGCTACGCTTCGTGAAATAACGGCACAATTAATATGGCAGCGAACTTAAATCTAGATTAACGCCAAGGGGGTACGGACACATCCAGTGACGGAGAATCCCCCCCTGAGCGTTCTCGCTCAGGCTGCCCTACGTATTCTGGGGAGGGCAAAAGTCCGCTCGTGTAAGGCATGCTGCAGGCAGGTGTAAGGCAAGACATTTGGCACCCCCCACTACGCTTCGCGTGGACTTCTGCAACATCAGGGGAATCCACTCTAACTTGAGCGCCATCCATTACCACCTCGAGACGAAGAAGCCGGCCTTGCTCTTCCTCACCGAGACGCAGATATCCCCCCCCCCTCTCCTGACATCTCCTACTTGCGCTACCTACCCGGGATACAATTTGGAACATGCATTTGTGCCACGAGCCGGTGTCTGTGCCTACGTCAGCGAGGATATGTGCGTCTATCGCCTCGGCAATCTTGAAGACTCTATTGCGGACTCCATTCTCGCGTCTACGCGTGCCTATATAGGTCCCACAGCGATAACAACGGAACTGACCAACTCATCGAGAGCGTCCAAACGGTGACAGACTTCCTTCTCCAACGGATCCCCCCTGCCGAGATTGTGGTATTGGGAGACTTCAATGCCCACCCCGTCGAATGGCTTGGTCCATGCACAACTAACCACGCGGGTAGAGCCGTTCATGACTTCGCTTTGGCCTACAGTCTGTCCCAACTGGTAATCGACCTACTCAGGTTCCAGATGTGGAGGGCCATGCACCTTTCTTATCGGACCTTCTGCTGACCTCACACTCAGACGGCTATCAAGTTTCTGTTGATGCACCACTAGGCTCATCAGACCACTGTCTGATTCGTAGCACTGTGGAAGACTCGAGCTCTCTCAGTTTCTGTGAGAGGCACAGCCTGTGCCTCTCACAGAAACTTTAAAAACGCAACCAGCGGCCAGCCGTCGAGTCTGGCATTATAGGTCAGCAGACTGGGATGGTATCAGAAGTTTCTTTGCGTCATACCCGTGGTGGCGAGTTTGCTTCCCGCTGGATGATCCTGATGTCGCCGCCGACTCTGTCGTTGATGTGATACTGCAGGGAATGGAACTTTTCATTCCAAACTCTGTGGTTCCCATTGGCGGCAGGTCCCAATCATGGTTTGGTCGCTGCTGCAAAATGGCGTCTTGCCAAAAGCGACAACATTACCAAGCCTGGGCTAATGCGGTGTCATCAAAGAATCCAAACACCAGTGTTCTCAGAAAGAGGTATAACTTTGCCGCCAGGTCCTTTAAGAGGGACATTGCCAGGGCAAAGTCATCATTCATAGGGAGAATTGGCGAGAGGCTAGTGCGTCTTCCTTCGGGTACGCGTGCGTTCTGGTCCCTCGCCAAAAGTTATCTTAGGGAATTTTTGTCAGCCTTCCCTACCACCATTGCACAAGACCGATGACTGCCTGGCCCATACTGCAAAGGAGAAAGCCGATCTCTTGGGCACTCTTTTCGCATCAAACTCGACCTTGGACGATGGGGAAAAATCTCCACCGACTATACCGCATTGCGCTTGTTTAATGCCAAGCGTTCGGTTCCTACAAAGGTCAGGCTCTTTTTTCCCTTGATATCCATAAGTCGAGTGGGTCTGATGCAGTTCCCGCCATTGTGCTTTGGACGTGTGCTCCTGAGTTGGCGCCGGTTCTAACGCGCCTTTTCCGGCTCTTCTACACTACTGGCGTTGTCCCGAGTTCTTGGAAAACAGCACTTATCCACCCGATTCCCAAAAATGGCGATCGCTCAGATCCATCCTACTACAGGCCAGTAGCCATCACCTCTTTGCTCTCCAAAGTAATGGAGTCCATTACAAACTGCCAGCTCTTAAGGTACCTAGAAGAGAATCAGCTACTTAGTGATCGCCAGTATGGTTTTCGTCGCGGTCGTTCGGCTGGTGTTCTTTTAGTGTACCTTACTCACCGATGGGTGGAGGCAGTCAAGAGTAAAGGGGAGGCACTGGCAGTTAGCTTGGACGTAGCGAAAGACTTTGACAGGATATGGCACAGTGCTCTTCTCTCTAAACTTCCATCATACGGGCTTCCTAAAAAATTGTGTTCGTGGGTCGCCAGCTTTCTTTCTGGGCGTTGCATCAATGTCGTAGTCAACGGTTCGTGCCCTGACATGAAGCCCGTGAATGCTGGAGTCCCGCAGGGGTGTGCATTGTCCCCTACTCTGTTTCTTTTGCATATCAATGATATGTTGCATAACAACAGCATTCATTGCTATGCGGACGACAGTACTGGGAATACGCTCTACACCGGACGAGCTAATATTTCTCTAGAAGGCGTCATCGAGAGACGGAATAAACTTGTGACTGACACCGAGAACATGTTAAGTCATGTCTCGAATCTGGGCCGACAGAACCTAGTCCACTTTAACCCCTCCAAAATAAAAGTTTTCGCTTTTACCGCGAAAAAACATCCCTTCGTCGTACCTCCGAACTTTGAGGGAGCTCTCCTTGATATCAACCCAACTATTGGAATTCTTGGCGTCGATATTTCGAGTGACGTTCAGTTTCGAGGTCATTTGGAAGGCAAAGCTAAAGTAGCTTCGAAAAAGCTCGGTGTGCATAATAGAGCGAGTCAGTATTTCACGCCGGCCCACCGTTTACAACTGTACAAAGCACAGGTCGGGCCACATATGGAATTCTGCTCCCATCTATGCATCTACTAGTACCAACTCCTTCCATTTGACTGCATTCAACGCAGAGCTGCTCGAATTGTCGACGACGTGGTTATTTCATGTTGGCTCGATCCACTGGCTCTACGGAGAGACGTTGCGTCTCTCTGTATAATGTACCGCATTTATCATGGGGACTGTTCTGAGGACTTGTTCGGCTTGATCACTGCCGCTGATTTCCTTTACCGCACTACACGCAATCGATTGTCATTCCATCCACATCACCTTGATGGATGGCGGTCTACTACTGTGCGTTTTTCACGAAATTTCTTGCCTCGAACTACAGTGTTGTGGAACCAGCTCTCGGCGACGGTAATCCAAACCCTTACGACTTAGAGATCTCCAAGAAAAGAGCCTATTCCTTTCTTATAGGCCGGCAACGCGTCTGCTGCGATTCCTCTGGTTGTGCGTCCATGGGCTGCGGTGATTACTTTCCATCAAGTGACCCGCTTGCTCGTTTGCCTCCTTATTTTTAATTAAAAAAAATCCCAGGAAATGATATATGACCGTTTTCAGGGCTCTACCTACCACAATACCGAAATTCACCAAAATCGGTCCAGCGCTTTAAGCGTGAAAGCGAAACAAACTCACTTTCGCTTTTATAATATTAGTTAGGGTTCTCAATAACATCATGTCCCGCGGCCTCCACTTGATTTGGTGGCCCCCTCCCTTTTTCTCGAATTTGAATTTTCTTAGCTTTGTCTGTATGGAAGGGAGAGCCTTACATTACCACACCCCCTCTCTGAGGGAGGGGTATGCTTAAGGACGCATTCAATTAGAAAAAAAGGTTCTCAATAACAAAGCAACATTCATCTTGTCCTAGGTGGAGAATTGCCTAGCGACCTACGAGCCGCACGCGTGCCTGGTGGTCTACTCCGTCGTAGCCAGGGGATCCTTCGTCAGGGCAGGCGAGATGCTGTCCTATCTCGCCAGGGAGACGTTCACGGCTGAGAGGACGGTTGTCCTCGTGGGCAATAAGGCTGACTTGGCCCGGGCTAGGCAGGTCACTACTAATGGTGAGTACACACACATATTAAATACATTATTCATTATACATTTTTTCAAATGTATTTGCCAAATTGTCAAGCGCTTTAATGTCTGACGTTGGGTGATTGAACACTTTTATGCTTCTTCTTCTTCTTCGTCGAGTCCTCATGACTGAGGGTCGTGACCACCAAAAACAGATTTGTGGACCAGGGCTCTCCAGGATGTCCTATTCTGGGCTAGGCGGATAGCCGCCTGGGTGTTGCGTTGCATGGTTTCAAGGACTGCATCCGTCCACCGGGCAGGCGCTCTATACCTCTGCTTCTTCGTCCCTCAACGTGGCCCACCAGAACAAGCTTCTCCAGATTACCAGGCTACCGGCGTGCGACTTTTAGTGCTCGGCCAGAGTGCACACGCGAGCGCGGGCGGGCATGGCGCGACGTACTCAAACATATTATAAAATCTTCTTTGAGTGTCCATATGGGCCCCGCGCCCGCGTGTGCACTCTGGCCGAGCACTTATGCTTTTACGCTATATGCTGGCGGGGGAGGGGTTCTATCAGCACACAACTGACGTTCCTACACACGGCCCCGTCGCCCGCGTTCTTCTTCCACGCCCTCGTAACCTTTCGTCCCCTGTTCCGCAGACCATGCGACTGTCTTGTATGAATTTACCAGCCTATAGTGCCTTTGGCGGTGAAGATGCGAGCTAAGGATTTTTACTACATTTAATATAATATAATCTAATACACACATTTCTTGGGCACAGAGGGCAAGGCGTTAGCCACGACCAAGGACTCCAAGTTCATCGAAGCGTCGTCAGGCATCCAGCACAACGTAGACGAGTTGCTGGTCGGCATTCTCAAGCAGATACGCCTCAAGGAAACCCGCGTGAAGAAGCAAGCGAAGAAAGTCAGCAAACAGGTCGGTCACATCAATCTTCACATGGTTCGTTTCATTTTTGATGACTCATCCTGTTCTTTTTAAATTTTTCTTTCTACCTGTCTGTGTTATTTTAATTTATTATATTTTTTTTGTATTATTCTTATTTAAGCGTGTGAATTTTAATAAATGTTTTTCTATTCTTATTCTAATCTATTCTATCATCAGTGTTTACTACGATGCTGCAGTAGTTCTAGGTGAAATGAGACACCGCAGTGAACAGTAATATATTTCTTTATTTGGACCATTTTAGTACTACAACAATATATCACCTTAGCGAATATTGACATCTACTATACAAAACATGACAAATCAAATAGAAGAAAGGCCTTCACACGACAGCTATAATGTATATTAATTAATGTACATTACATCTCGGGATATAACACGACAGCTATAATATACATTAAAGCTGTTGTTTGTGGTATCCTGACGATTTCTATGGAAAGATGTAGTGAAATAAATAAATGTATAATAAATAAATAAACTTTCCTACACTCACACCAATTATCTAGCCCAAGAAAAGCTTCGTTATAAAACTTGTTAAATGGTTACTAGACAACGGATAAACATACTTAAAATACTTAAATACATACTTATTATACATAGAAAACACCCAGACTCGAGGCAATTTAGAAACACAATAATTTCTAAATTGATCCGACCAGGGATCGAACCCGGGAACTCAGAGATGAAGACCGGTGACCGGGACCTCATGAAAACCGGTGTACAAACCACTCGACCAAGGAGGTCGTCAAATTTCGTGCTATAATATACATCTTCACATTATAGCTGCCGTGTGTGAAGGCCTTAAGACAGACAGAGATTGCATGAATCGGAACATCAGACCGGCCTTCTTTGCTTCCTACAGACACAGAAAAATTATTTTTATTCTGATCTATACCATCGGACTTCTACTAATAACACATACACACACACAAGCACAATTGTATAGGTATTCATCATCATCAGACTAAAAACTGCTATAGACACAGGACAGGACACATGGACAACATCACATATGCACATGTGTTCTTTAAATTATCTTTGTAAGACCGAGCGACGCTTTTAAAAGAACAACATATTTTTAACTTCAATTTTGTTACCTTGTATTAAATGTAAATATATAGAATGTGTGAAAACAAACAATGTTCCCATCGATATTTAATATTGCGTTCAAGTAAATCAGGGTTTTGACACAGATTTAATAATGATCTACGTGGTAAGAATACAAATATCAACAATGTAACAAATGGTGAAAGCAGAAATGTTATTTCTAAGAGCGCTTAGGCACCGAGGTGTTTAATGTAAAGATTAAATGAAATAAAAAAGTAAAAAATATCACTTAATACGAGAAGGTGTTTGATAATAGTTATAATCCATTTACGTGGAAACAACTCTGAAATATAAAATATTCATATATTTAAATATAGAATTATATTTGCTTCTTTTGTATGGAAAGACTGTTTTTTTTCGCAGTTTCAGAGTTTCTCCCATACTATTGTTATTTGCGTTTAATGGTTACACACGTTGTTCACAGCAATTTCAACTTTATCTTTGTTGCTGCAGGAATCAAAACCGGCTAAGCTGGCCAGCTCCCGAACCCATATTTCGTTGAGCATCGCACGGGAACTGCTCCATAAGATTTGCATCAACGACATCTCTAAATCCAAGTCGTGTGAGAATCTACACGTCCTCTAAACTTCTGGGCGCCTGGTAACTTTCTGTCGGGCTTAATATTATTATTTACGTTTATTTTTAACTTTAAAAAAACAATATTTCTGTAAACTATCAGTAATGTTACATATTATTGCTATCTCTTAATTAAATATACTATAATTTTATACAAATAATTAAAAAAAATATTCTCAAGAAAATTTCCCAGGTTGCAGTTGTGGCTTAACTTCCGGTAAAGTATAAATATCGTTGCAGCTCAAACATTCCGGAATTTACGACTGTGTACTATCAACATGGCTTCCATGAGTAACATTTTGTTATTATGCATATTATAATATGACACAATTAAGTTGTTATTCCTTTTATTTCGAAACGTGGCTTTTAATTATCTGGGTTATGGATGATGATGTCTCATTTCTGTTAATAAAACAGATAAAGTTAGTTGAAAACTAGGTTTTGGTTCCACTTTTGGAATAAATGGATTCGACTTCAGACTTAAAACATGATGATTAAAATAGTGTTTTTTTTTAATAAAATAGAAATCTATAAAAATGTATAATTTTATAAATTTTGTGTAACTTAACTTAGCCGAAGATCTATCTTTATAAAAAAATACTGTTACTTCCTATTTGGGTTTGTGTAAAGGTAACATTATCCATTTATATAATTGGTTTTTAAATCTAAGTTATCTATAAAATAATGCAATTAAGTAAGTTTTAAACTTTTACTTGTAAATTGATAAGTCTGGTCCACATGTCTACAGATTAGCTGGATCATTATCTGGTATTTTCTTCGATCAACAGGTATTGTTGATCGAAGCATATTTAATATTGTAACTGTCATAGAAAGGTCATAGACGTCAATATTTATGATACCCATATAATTTCAAAAGTGTATTTGGTCAATTATAATATTGTTTAATACTATCATTACACAGAGCGGGACAACTCCATTGAAAAAAATCTAGTCGAAGAAATTCTTAATGTTGTTAATTATTATCAACCATTTTTTCTCAACCTACAAATGTGGGATTAACCATTGACTATATACATTTAACATACACAAATTGCTTTTTCTTGCAAATATGCCTTTATGTCACTTTCGGGTCTTTCATTTAGCTGTCATGGTGACATGCTGGAATAATGTCGGCTTTTAAACAAGAACAAACAAACACATTTTCACATCTATGATGATTATTTTATTATAATAACGTAATGTATGTCAAACGACGTAGGTAATTCAATTTATTTGTTACGTTACTTTTTTCAGATTTTTATAAAAAGTATGTACAAAAATAAAATATTAAAAAAAACTTAAACAAGGTTGGTCATAAAGTAGCGTGGGCAAAATAATCTTTATTTGGAACTGCGAAAAATGCATCTGCCTATAAATTATGAGACTACTAGATACTGAACGCCACGCCATGACACCTACTTGGAAAATTTTGTGGCAAAAAGCATCTTTGCTTTTATTATTTATTTATTTACAGCCATGATAATCCCATTGCAGGGCAGGGGCCTCCCTTCCCCATTTCCACATTAACTAACAACGCTTTACTTACTTATTGATTCTCTACCTTTGCTTCCAACTGAAAAAATTGAAGCATCCTTCATTTATGATATAAAAGGAGATGTTGTCCATATAGCTTGATGTTTCGATATTAAAAACTAGCGGGAGAGACCTAATAACATTATTTCAAGAAATTGCAGTCTAAATATAGCAAACAAATATATAAATAGATACTTCGTACATAACGGTGTTTGAGGTATGTTTAAAAAGTTCTTTCATCGAGGGCTTAGTAATAAATGTGGCATAAACCAGCAGTATTGGAATAGACAGAAGTTGTAGAATTTTAAGACCAATAAGAATGAGATAACTAACAACGTTAAAAAGTTACATTGCATTTAATACCAAAACACCACAACCAAGCATCGAACAGCCAAAAGCTGATTCGTAGACAATAGTTTTGAACAAAGGATGTACTATTAGTACTATACAGCCTAAAGCATTTAAATACAAACCTAACTGTCCGTGTAAAATTTAAAAGGTTTATTTGAGTTATCCTCACTTTTCCTAGCGAAATCTGAGATATCAATCAAGTTACGTAATTAGGTACCTCAAGGACTTTTTTATCAGAAAAATTTAGAGTTCTTTAAGTCAGTAAACGTTGTTATTGCCAAAAGTTGGGGCAATTTGCCTGCTCAGCCTACAGCTTAATGCTTTAATACCGGAGGGCTTTACTATGTTGGGGAAAAATTCTCCTGCAAATATATATTATAATATTATGAATGTTGGACCTTCTTATTTGCGTCTTTCGTCGCCTTTTAGTTAAGTTACTTTCATAATGCTGAGAAAACGAAATTACAATTTTTGAACTATAGTCTATTTTTTTCTTTTACAATTGAATAGATTTTACAAAAGTAAAAGCGTTGTAATAATGTCAATGGTCAATATAAAAAAGGTTTTCTAGATGTTTTAAGCTTTTATTAAGGTAGACATGTTTGTCTACCTTAATAAAACCTTAAAAATAGTTTTCATTTTCGTTAACATTGTAGGTAGATTTATTTGAAATAGATAAAAGCATCTTATTTTTCTCTTTATTAAATATACATCTTAAGAAAAAAGTTTTACAACATTTTATATAAAAATATATTTACAATATAAAATATTATAAAAAACTTAACCTAAGTTGCCACCGACAGCGGGGATAGACCCAAGCTATCGGTGGTTAGGACTGCAGAGTGAGGAACCTCCTGACAATACGTACCGTGTCAAGGAGTACTGCCTTTTGCATCTGAACCTTGACCCAACCTTTCAGCGAGAGCCTGTCTAGGTGTTGATCGAGGCTCTTAGCTACAAGACCGTTTGCCGAAACGACTATCGGTACAATAATGGTTGATAATTATTGTTTATTACTATTATTATTATATTATTATGAGTTTACAGGAACATTTATATTTTACACTAATTATATTTAAAAATAAGTATTATTATTTAGTAATCACGTGGTTTGACACACATCGTTTTATTAGGAAATCTGAATTTATTGACTAAATGTCAAATAAACACGCGCCCGCCTTGATAGTAATGTTGGGCGGCCATTTTGACATTAATTTCCAGCGCTCACTCATTATATGAGACTTGAGTGCTCATTAACATTTAACGAACACGGTGGGTCTTTAATTAAGTGTCTGTGTTTCACCTTAATGTGCTATTGTAAATTGTATTGATTTAATGAAATATGTTAAAATATATTTTCAATAGGTCAGGTGGGGTAAGAGGAACAAAGTCCATAACTATTAAATTATTTACGCTAACAATATGATCTCTCCGTCGATAAAACAGTATTTTAGGCGAGAAACTATGGTTAATATGAATTTTATTGCTTTAAAAATACTAACTTATAAAAACCATGTTGGGGTAAGAGGATCAGTATAGGCGAGGAAAGAGAAACAGTATGTTTCTCTTACCTTGTGCCAGGGATCACAAACCTTTAAATTAGAATACCGGGTGTTAATAGACCCATAACGAAAACGATAACCACGTATTGTCCCCATCGTTCCTATCATTTTCGTGTATTTGATAACTAAGGAGTTATTGAGAATCAAAGTCAATTGTTTTATTGTATGCTTTTCATCGCCTTTAATGATAACACCCAATTTTATTACGTTTTAAATATTTCATTAGTATTCATGCATAAATTAAGGCAAAACTGAAGTTAAATGCGCATATTCCACACACACAACTTGCCAGGTTATTTGGGGCACCTGGCAACACACTTAGTAAAATTATTCTAAAGCGTAAAAGTGATGTCAATTATACATATTACAGATATGCGGTAGAAATAACAATAGTGCGTGAAATTTCTTTTTTTTTAATATGTCCAAATAACACTTTTTTATAGGATTATTAGGAAATGAATTTACATCTACAGACTCTTGGATCCGAACTTTTTTACGTTACATATTTTTTACATTTAAAACAATTTTGTTACGCGTATGAGCTTTATCTTTAGTTAATTCCTAATTTTTACTGATTTTTACACGGAGTGAGATAGATGGTGGTGTCGCAGTTGGATTAGTACCAATATATCTATAACTCTGGTTTACGGTATACTATTTTTGTAATGTACCTACTCAATATGTTCGATTACATTTTAATAATAATACCCTAATTGTTAAATTTAAATACCACATGATGTGTAGTAGATATCTGGACCTACATACACGTCTGCTAATATCATTACATTTTCTTTACTTTGTTATAGTCGGGTAAAAAAAACCTTCCACTTTTGTTTTAGTTGGTAACCCCTGACTTAACCCGTATGTTCCTCTTACCCCGAAAATGCAAAATATTATTTATTTTACAAAATGATAGCTATTTGAATAGAGTAAGGCTCAAATTCGATTGCAGCAATTACAGTAATGAAGTTAGTAGCGAATATATTTCGCGTACTTTGTAATTGTGTGAAATTTGCTTGTTGTTCCTCTTACCCCAGAATCGGGTAAAGAGTAACGTAAGCCTGATCTGGAACATTTTTTAACATATCTTTGTAAATATTTACATTAGAGTAACAACTCTTAAACCACAGAAAGCTGATATATGAAGACGACTTTTATGTTTATCAAAATTCGAATCAGATGTTATCCTTAATTGGTAGAGCTAATAATGTGTTGATGAAAATAAAGTATGTTCCTCTTACCCCACCTGACCTTATCAGTTAGTTAGTTAAATTGTTTATATTTATTGAGAATCAAAAAACATTATTAACTAAAATTAGTAATAGGTGACATATTTTGGTGTTTATAAGAATACATTTTATTCGATTTTTACTTACATTTACATTTTGTTATTTGTTTTCTGATATTGCTCTAATCGTTTTAACACAATCGAAGGTACTTGTTTGAAATATATTTAATGTAGATGTATGTAAGAATATATATCAAATCAGGTAAAGTAGAAATATGATCTTGTATGCAACTGGAGAAAACTATTCTGAATAAAACTGTTTTCTCGATAAAAGTGAAAATTTACACGTACCTATTAACTACACATATATTTAAAAGAAAGAGGAAGTAAGATTATTTACGATATCCCTATTATTAGGTAGTCCTACCTACCTAGATGTACCTACTTACCAACTAAAAAAAATACAAATTTAGGTATCTCATACCCAGTTTTACCAGCAATCCTATTACAATGAGTAATATTTAAACCATTTTGAGTGATAATACGGTTTAGGGTTTATGTAAAGCTAAAGGATCGTCGGTGAAATTGGGCTTTTTTGTAAAAAAAAAATCTTCAATGTTATATAACTTATGGCATAATGTAACAAATGTCAGTATTAATTAAGACGTCGTTAATATAAAGATACGCTTGTTTAGATCGTACTGAAACTTAAAGTATATACACTTAATATTGTATGACTATATGTTACTATTAGACATACTAATTATATTTTTCTAATGGACAAAAAAAAACTTTCTACAACTTTTACATAAGTGTTGTTTCTTGAATTTTGTGTGCGTCATTGGATTTTTTTTTGTTTGTCTCGAACTTATAACTTGAGTAGGTAACACTGGGAAAGTATCTCGGTCGCAAGTAAATAACTTTGACAGAAACGGTACAAAGGATAACTTATGAGGTAATTGTTGCTGAGTCATTTTCGTAATTCGTATTTTATGGAATACAACGGTAATCATTATATATAAGAATAAGCAGATTATGTATATATGACTCTAAAACGTCCCAAAGGAAACGTCTTGAGATACTCGAGTCTTGAGTGTTAAGATAATCAAAGGTCTCGTCTCGAGTCACAAAAATGACTTTTTGCGTGGTTTTAAAGTACATATATGTACTTTATTGTATGAATATACAATCATGACTATTATCCCCGAAGGGTTAGTCAGAGACTATAGGCAAGGAGGACCGCAAAAGGAGTTCTCTGCCATAGTCCACTTTTCACCAAATAGCGACTGCACATGTGCTCAGCGTGACAGGTGGTGAGTAGTCATGAGAAATTTAGCTCTTTGAAGAGATAAGAGCTATATGGCTTTTTACCCAGTGAAAAGCTATATAGCTCTTCTAGCTCACTAGCTCATTTAGCTCAGTGTAGTTCATGAATGAAGTAGACGGCTCTTGAGTCGTTTAAGTGTACTGTTCAGGAAATAGCGCAAAGCGCAGCGTAGCAATTGTCTTGAATTTCGTGGTATTTTTTTTAGTAGACAACAAATCTAACTTCATATAAAACTTTGTTTTTTTTTAAAAACATTTTTTTCAACAACAACAACGCGTTAGATTTTAGCTACGACGCACCGTTTGCGAGTATGCGCGTTTTTATAAAAAGTTACCTTACTTTTTTAAAAGTTTTTAAGTTTCAAGGCTCCATATAAAAATCAACAGATAATTTTGTCTTGCACCTTCTTTGCGACAACCTAACCCTTTTGTCTATCGAGCCGAGCCGCTCTCGATTCCGAGCCGACATATTCCGATGAAACACTGAGCTAATTGAGCTAAAATGAACGGGAGTGAGCTAGATATACGTTGAGCTAGAATAGGTGAGCTATCTCTTTTTAACAACTCGCTTGCGAGCTACCCATCGCTAGTGGTGAGCCCATCGCCGCTCTATGTTGTTGGATGTACGAGCAGTCTTTAGTTTTAGTAAAGTAAATAAGGTAAGTGTGAACATAAAAACGCGATTTTAGATGTCCTTGTATATACAGATCAATGATAAATCTTAAATAAATCGCTCTCCAGACATATATTTCGCAAGTATTGAATTTTGTATGGAACAGCTGAATGTTTTCCGTGAATTCGATGTTGACCCCATAGATTTAGTAGATTTAGATTTATTCCCCCATCCCATTACGGGTAATTGTACCCTTTTCCTAACTATAAATTATAGTTTAACTTTAACTGGGTATTTTTTGTTGGTAGGTATATTCTCTATTACAATATTCTATGTGTTTTATCGTAAAACCATTAATATTTTAAATTTTTTTTTATATTCGCCCTGGCTTATATTACGCGAATATTAGTCAATATCTACATAGATTACATTACACATAATCACGACTATTATTCCCGTAGGGTTAGTCAAAGACTAGGCAATGAGGACCGCAAAAGCAGTCCTCCAGATCCTAATCCAAAAACATTCCTAAGAAAATTAAAATCTATATTAATTAAAAAATGCTACTATAATTTGAATGAATATTATAATGACAATAAAATCAATTTAATATAAATATTTATTGATCGCTGTAAAATAGTAATATGTCTTGTGTATTAATAATTAAATAAATAATTTAATTTTCATTACAATTTATAATTAATTCCGTTGCACGTCCATTCATTCATTAATTGCTAAGCCCAAATGGGTAACATGTTGTACTGGAATACTTATTGATGACTCTACCTTTATATCACATTCATGAACAGCAATAAATACTTTGAATACTTTGAATACTTAGTCCTCTACCATAGTCCACTTTTCACCAAATAGCGACTGCGCATGTACTCAGCGTGACAGGTGGTGAGGCCATCGCCGCTCTAAGCTGTTGGATGTATGTGCAGTCTTTAGTCCGTTAGTCGCCTTTTACGACACCCAAGGGAAGAGAGGGGATGGTAGTATTCTTTCACAGCTACGCGACACGGTTGATCAACTTAAAGGTATTTATATAAAAATTAATTGTCGCGAATGTTTGTTCCCGCATCCCTTCAGAACGGCTGGACCGATTTGGTAAAGGTCAGGATAAGGTTTGTATCAAGAATTGTTTTGGAAACTTATAAATAAAATCTTTCCTACAATCACACCAATTATCTAGCCCAAGAGAAGCTTCGAAGAAACTCGTTAAATGGTTACTAGACAACGGATAAACATACTTAAAAACATACTTATCATACATAGAAAACACCCAGACCCGAGACAATTTAGAAAATAATAATTTCTAAATTGACCCGACCGGGGTTCGAACCCGGGACCTCAGAGATGACACCATGAAAACCGGTGTACAAACCACTCGACCAAAGATCACGCGGTACTGGGTGTTCGCGCAGACAAAGTCGAGGAGGGCCGCTAGTATTTGAATAAAACTTGACATAGTAATAATACATGTAAGAACAACATGTAGAATATTTTTTATCCCGAAGAAAAGATAGCTCTCAAGGGATCGCCTTTAATAGTGAAAGTTTGTCCGATTATCCAGCCACTTACGAATACTGGATCATATATTGGAGCTATTTTACGTTTACGAAAAAGGTGGGATCTCCCATGGGGTTAGGGATAAAATTTTACACGAAAGTGTTGCTTCGAAGATAGTAATAATAAGTTTTTGGGTTTCGGGCAGGTACCATAAAACGTTTGTAGAATGAAAACAAAAAACTGTGTGAGTAATTTTTACTTTAAACTTGAAAGGTAAACACAAATAAAAAGTGTTTCATAGTCTATTATATAAATACTAATATGTTACGGAAGAGCGGGGCCTTCTCCAACAGGTATTCTAGAATGCCTAAAAGTAGATGCCAAGTACTGGTTTAAATTGTAAATAGAGTAAAATAAATATTTTTGATTTTTATTTGAAAGATCTTATTTCTGTAAGAGAGATGTTGAAACTTTAGTCTAAGATCCGAGTATAGAACGACTTTCACCGGGCCGGTTAATGAATGAAAAGTATTTTATATCAAATTTAATATGTAAAAAAATATATCGCGAGTGGGCTGGCTGAAAAATTTCAGTCCAGTACCTATTATGATTAATATAATATTTTAAAAAAAAAAATTTCTAATATTGCACTGGTTTGGTGTGTGTGTGTTTGTAATGAGATTATCTTTGGTATAGTCGACAAATGCCATATTCTGGAAATGACACACTAGTCTAAAAACGACAAATTCTATAAATGACAATATCTGAAAACGCCACATTCTATTAACGACTTATTCTGCAAAAGACAGATTCTAAAAATGACATATTCTATTAATGACATATTCTACAAATGCCACATTATCGTGAAATGAAGTTTTAAGCTGATATGGTGCTAATAACAAGTCATTCATTGCTTAAAATATTTTTTTTCTTGTTTGATCAGTTTGATCACCATAACTTCAATTTTAGACTATGGGCGGCAGTGATTGTTCTCCTTCAGGTGACCCGCCTGTTTCAATGTACTAATTCCTGAGAGGCATTTACATACATAGAGAGATACAGAGAGATACATTTTTTTTTATATTAACCGGTCGGTTGCATATTACTAATATTGACTTACCTGTTTACACCTGCCTACCCAATAGTTGTGACGGAAAAAAAAAGTCAACCTAACGTTTGCACATTCTATAGACTTCATACTTTCGATTGGTACCTATGTAATTTATCTATTATCTAAACCAATGCAATGTTTAAAAAAATAATTTTTAATATTTAATTAATCATATACTGGACCGAATTTTTTCAGCCAACCCACTCGCAATATATTTTAAACATATTAAATTTGACATAAAATTTTCATCCATTAACCGGCCCGGTGAAGGTCGTTGTATACTTACTCGAAACCTCTACTACTTTATTGATTTAAAAAAGAACAATATAAACAGATAGCTACTGATACATATTTTCCAAGTTATAATCATGTTTTGTATAACATAACTGCGGGCAAATGTCAAACTTTCACCTTTCTAGACTGGAAAAGTCTGTTAAAGGTGAGCCAATCGAACTCTTAGGGGAAATGGGAAACTTAACCTTTATGTACTTTAGAAATATAGCTAATAAAGCTTCAATGTTAGCATACAGGCGGTGTTAGTTTTTACATAAAGTAGAGACTGTATACTGCCCACTGCAGGGCAAAGACCTTCATTATTGAATTCACGTCATCGCTACAATAATTGATGGATATTGGTCTAATCACTACGCTTACCAAATGCGGGCCAATTACAAACCTGGGTGAATTACAACCCGGGCTAATTACAAACCCGAGTTATTCCTAAAAGGTCCTAAAACACACTTTGCCCGACCTGGGAATTCAACCCTGGACCTCCGGATATCGAGTCGAGTGCTTGACCACTCGGCCACCGAGGCGTTTTAAACACATGAAAGAATTATATATTCTTATGTTCATATACTTGAACAAATTATTATGGACCAAAATATACATATATACATACATAAATACATACATAGAATCACGACTGTTATCCCCGAAGAGTTAGTCAGAGACTAGGCAATGAAGACAGCAAAAGCAGTCCACTACCATAGTCCACTTTTCACCAAATAGCGACTGCACATGTGCTCAGCGTGCCAGGTAGTGAGCTCATCGCCGCTCTATGCTGTTGGATGTATGTGCATTCTTTAGTCCGTTAGTCGCCTTTTACGACACCCAAGGGAAAAGATGGTGTGGTAGTATTCTTTCACCGATACGCGATAAGGTTAGGTTAGAATAAAACAAACAAAAGAGATATAATGCTTTTTTAGTGTACTTAATAATAATAAATACTCACATGAGTAAAGAAACGGAACAGAGACAAAGCTTCATACAACGCGCCGTCGCGAGTCTCTCTGTTTGTCCACTGGCAGAGAATATAAACACTACCGTGAACCACTGGCCGAGCGAGCGTAATTATACTGTGGTAAACCGGTTTTATCCAGTGGCGGCGCATATGCGACGCAGCGGCTAGTGGACACGCACACATGCGCCGTATGCTTGTGGTACTTAGTTGACTCGCGCCGCAGCGGTTGTATGAAGCTTTGTCTTTGTACGGTTTTTTTTTCATGTGCCTATACTATCAATATTTATTAATATTTAAAATTAATCTACATATCACCGTTAAGTCTTTTCTACTCTTTCTATACTCTATAACAAAATTAGTTTGTTTTATTTCAGTTCTAACTTTCAATGGCGCACACAAAACACTGTTATCGTTAGGGCTATGTATTAAATAATAACTCTTGGAGTATGTAATAATGTGTGTGAATTTTCTGTAGTGACTCTTCTTGTACAGTCGAGAGAGGACTTCTAAGTTTTAGATAGAAACAAAGGTTAGGGTTAAAGTTAGGGTTTGTGGGAATTGACGTTATTGTATTTTAGTTTTAGATTTTTTTTACAATAATGTTATGTTCCTATTACCATGTATATTTTGTCAGTTACTACATAAAGTTATGCATTTGAATTTAGGAAGTGTATACAGTGCCACTAGCGGCACAGTATCTTAATCGGTGCGGGAACCGTAAGTTTTGCGGTATAATAGTGACGCCGCCTAATCTGCCGTAAAGTTTTTTATTAGACAACAGAAATACTAGCAGCCCTATTCCTGTAGGTCACGTGATAGGTTTGAAATTTAAGACTATCGTGAAGCACAGCGTAGCGATTGTCTTGAATTTCGAGGTTTTTTTATTATTATACAACAGAAACCTAATTCCATACAAAAATATCTTTTGAATATTATGTCTTCTGAACATTATGGCAAGTAAAAAATATGTTACGGTTCCAGAACCGATTAAGATACAATGCCGCAACTCTATACAATTTGTACTAGGTTGCCGTAATTTTACGGCATCGTAACCGAACGTACCTAATGGAATGCCGCTTGTGGCACTCTATCCACAGCCTTGAATTTATTAGTATTTTTTATTATATACTGACCCTAACTGACCCTAAGGGGAGATCGAGCTTTAAAGTATATTAGAATGGTGTTTTATATTGTAAAGGCAACAGCGTGTTTTATGTGCAACACCGAATTGTCGCATAAAACGAGCTGTCGTCTGTACTGACATTGTTATCTATGGTATTTTCTTTGACTGTGCATCTTTCAATTGTTTTCTAGTCATTTATATTATTTCTAGTTAGATAAGTTATAACTATTTTTATTGTTAAGTGCATAAGAAACAAAGTAAATATTTGTTTGTATTCTACAAAGAGCTAACGTACGAAATTCTTTTTAGTAGACGTGTTTGTGTACGATTGGTTGTCTTTCTACAAATTACTAACTCTATGACGCTCCGGTACCGTAGACATTTTACAATTTATTTAGAAAGTTTAAATTGTACTGTATTTTTATTTTGAGTTCGACGATGCACAAAATGTTCTTTTTTTCATACACTATATTTTATGGAGAAAAAAATGTAATTTTCTACTGAAAACTTTTGTATGAACTATATACAAACTACTGTAGCGATTCAAGAATCACAGGAAACTATACTTACTGTTTTACTCCAACAACATGGTGGTTACTAGAATTAAATGAAAGACAAACATTTAAAAAGAACTTTGGTTCAAGTCTTAAGGCCTTCACACACTACAGTAATGCAAACACGATACAGTCGCGATGCAGTAACGAGACGTGGCAAGTTTACCTTTACGTATGTAAAGATGCAGTCACGGTACGCGACTTGTTCAATACGCAATCCCACATACTTGTCCACTGTTGGCCATAGGCCTCTCTAAGAGCACGTCACTGATCACGATCCGCGGCTACTCTCATCTAGCTCTTGCTAGCCACCTTGTGAAGATCGTCGCCCTACGCTACGCTTGGCGATACGCGGTCTCCACTTCAGAACTCGTCTACCCCAACGGTTATCGGTTCTGCGACTGATATGGCCGACCCACTGCCGCTTTGTAATCCGGTGGGCTATGTCGGTTACCCCAGTTCCCACACACGATCAGTTCTCCGGCAGGTATCGGCCTGTCAGTTAGTAGTACAAAGCACGGGCGGCGGCTGATACCTGCCATCGAACTGATCGTGTGTGGGGCCCTTCAGTACTAGCCCGCCCGCCGCGCCGCCGCCGCCGCCCATGCGTTGTACTACTAACTGACAGGCCCATATCTGCTGGCGAACTGATCGTCTGTGGGGCCCTCAACGGATCACCTCGTTTTGAATCCGATCCCTCAGAGAAACTCAAATGCCACTTTTATAGCTGTATGTATCGCTTCATTAAAGCGCGTTTGCAACGCTATATAAAGTCGTATAGTGTAAAGGGTCACTCTTCTTCCGATTTTGTGTCAGCGGTGACGTCATGACCAAATTCTACCCGACCAGAAAGCTGCCACGTCAGCAACCTATCACAAAATTCTATTGAATATGTAACTTTCATGCCGACTCATGCTAATGTCATAAATTGTATGAAATGACGTCTGTCAAATTGTTAGTTACTTTTACGCACGTTGTGATGGTATAGCTGCTACTTTTTTTTTTAAATTTTCATTGTCTCCCATACGATTTTCCGATAGCGTCTTTGTATTTGAGACGCGCGCGATTTTCCGTGATACCTGCAGTCGGTCTAGTATAAAAGGGGCCTTTCAGCCGCGGCTGTCGCGTGTTTTTAACTCCTTTATGTGAAAGTGTATAAGTCTTAACCTTTCGATCAGTGCTCAATTAATAGAATTGATTTTGTGTCTAGTTAGGCCACGTTCTAAGTGTTAAAGGGCAAGCCATAGACAACGTTCTAAGTGATATAGGACAAGCCACAGACACTTAAGAATCTAAAGCTAGTAAACACCATGGTAATTGAGTTCCCCTTCCTTCTTAAGACTTATCTATGTGAAGTTAGTCATAGTTGTGTTTCGTACATATAATAATCTAATAGAGATGTCCAGGTCTCCATTGTTTAGTTGAGATCATGTGTATTTTTTATTCAATGTTTAATGAAAATAATAATGGCAAATTGAACTATCAATGTGATTTGGAATAATAGATGCGAATTAAAATATATTAAATGAAAGTCGTTGTTTTTCTTATCCCCATGTCTGTCACAAAGACTCTTAGAGGTTACTATCGATTGAATTACCATTGTGTATGGTTTACGGCCGCTGAGCAGAATCAGGATGGCTACGAGTCGTGACGCATTCAAAAAGAAAGTTCACACGCTCCTGTTTGATAAAACCATGGCAGAATCATCACAGTAACGTCTTATCAATTATAAATTATGTAGTGTATGTAGGTGTATTATTATAAGTATTTATGTATTTGTGAATTTGTATTTATGTATGTTTATTTTAGAAGTTAAAAATTATGTCCATGATTTCTTCTACTTTTTGGTACCGCAAATAATTGCACCTACCATGCTATCTCTGCACCACCCTATGGTTGACTGGTAGAGAATGCCTCAGGCGTTAAGTCCGTCATGTAATATCACAATGTTGCAAAGTTTAAATAAATAAAATAAATATTACCGCTCCTGCATTTGATACTAAATGATTATTCCTAATTCATAGTGGGCTATAAACGTCCCACAGCTAGGCTTAGGTTTCCTACATGAGTAATGGCAAATGGGGAGACAGGAAACTATGACTCAATGAGGTTCGATAGGTTTTAACGACTGCCATCTTATGAAAGAAACCAGGGCCAACGGCTTTACGTGCTTTCCGAGATACGGAAAGAGCTCAAGATATTTTAATTATTTACACACGGCGTCAGATCAATCTAACCAAAACTGTCAAATTTCTACAATCAATTTTGAACTTTATCGTTTGGAGTTAAGGATCAATATTAATTCGAGAAATTTGACAGTTTAGGGTAGGTTGATCTGACGCCGTGTGTACATACATATAATCACGATTATTATCCCCGAAGGGTTAGTCAGAGACTAGGCAATGAGGACCGCAAAAGCAGTCCGCCGTTAGTCCACTTTTCACCAAATAGCGACTACACATGTGCTTAGCGTGACAGGTGGTGAGCCCATCGGTGCTTTATGCTGTTGGATGTATATGCAGACTCTTTAGTCTGTTAGTCGCCTTTTACGACACCCAAGGTGAGTAAGAGAGTTGGTGATACTATTATTTCATTTGGTTATAATTTGAATGACCTATTTGATATTTCAATTAATTATAAGTTTACTAAGTTTTAGTATTTGTAAGAAAGTCATTCTTAGACTCGCGAAGGCTAACAATGTAATTTAATAGTGTTGACTAAAGGAAAATGATAAAAAATATTGCGAGAAATTTTCTGCTCACCTGACGGGCTATAAACAAGGCCAAATTGTCTTAGTTTGGACCGTTAGCAACCGTTTGCGTACTAAAAACGCAACTGCTTCTGTAATCCTATGGTTAGATCACCTGTCTCAGAGCTAGAGGTCTCGTGTTCGATTTCCTGTGCGATCAATTTTTGTTTCCAACCCCCTTAGCTATATGGGAGGTTTAGCTTTTTATACAAGATTTTATTTAACTTGCAATGTATTTTATGTATGTTCGGGTCAAAGAAAATTTGACAACGAATTTGAATAAAATGTCCAGGGATGTAGGTAGTAATAAAACTTTAAGAGCAGTATCTACAATATATTTTATCGACGAAAAATACCCCATAAGGGGAGTCAATTGTGTTTTGTTATTGTGGTTCAGAAAATGCCCAAATGCGCACAAAAACTGAATTAAAAAACTTTTCATTCCTCGTACACAGAAAGTAGGTCTGAAGTTGCCTGAGGAGCGGGAGGAAAGTAGTACTTTTCCTCCCTAGGGAGAATCGTTTTTCTGACATGTGTAATTGTGAGTAATTATTAAAATAATACTAACACATCTTTTCCCTTGGGTGTCGTAAAAGGCGACTTACGGACTAAAGACTTCACATACATCCAACAGCATAAAGCAGCGAAGGGCTCATCAAAATAATACTAACAACCCCTCTCTTCTCTTCGGTATCGTAAAAGGCAACTAACAGACTAAAGACTGCACATATAACCAACAGCATAGAGCGGCGATGGGCTCATCAAAATAAAACTACCAACCCCTCTCTTCCCTTCGGTGTCGTAAAAGGCGACTAAAAGACTAAACATTGCACATGCATCCAATAGCATATAGCGGCGATGGGCTCATCAAAATAAAACTACCAACCCCTCTCTTCCCTTCGGTGTCGTAAAAGGCGACTAACGGACTAAAGACTGCACATACATCCAACAGCATAGAGCGGTGATGGGCTCATCAAAATAATACACTACAAACCCCTCTCTTCCCTTGGGTGTCGTAAAAGGCGACTAACGAACTAAAGACATTCATGTTTTCGGGTCAAATCTTGCAAGGAAAATTTGACAACAAGTTTGAATGAAGAAGCATACCAGAATCCAAAAAACTCAGTAATATCCTTTTTCCGCCGGGAATGGCTCGATATCACGAACGGCGATCGCCAAGTTCAGGCGATGATCATCTAACACACACATACTTATAATCACGACTATTATCACCGAAGGGTTAGTCAGAGACTAGGCAATGAGGACAGCAATAGTGGTCCTCTACCATAGTCCACTTTTCACCAAATAGCGACTGCACATGTGCTTCAGCATAGAATAAAAGAGAAAAAAAAGTTAACTTACTTCTAGTGAACGGACTTCTTTCGTTGTATACCGTAAATAAACCATAAATAGAGCCAATCTTCTTAAGATTTGATGTCATTCACTCCTTCTTTTTTACTCTCTGGTTCTCTTCTCTCTTCTCTTCTCTCTCTCGTTCTCTTCTCTCTTTCCTCTCTCATTTACTCCTTCCCTCAACCTGTTTTGCGTAGCAAAAGTTTCTTAGGACTTCTTTGCGGGAAAGAGCAGCGTCATGTCTGCAGGATGACCTTCAAAACCCGATAAAACGAATATTAATCAAAATTTAACTATTACCAGAAAAACAAAAAATAAGTACTATGAATTCCTTACAAGATTCACTTCATTTATCCCGTAACAAATCCCTCTAAATTACGTTTAAAAGCCAATACGAAAAGTGAAATTACTGTAAATAGGATTGGCCAATTTCAGATCTTTATTTACGACATGTTACTCTAAACAGTCTGTATGTCGCTACTGGGCGTTGGCTGGGGACGACAGCAAGTCGTCGCAAACAAATGCTTTTGGTTTTTTATTAAAATTTACACAAATTATCTTTGTTTATAAAAAAGGCCATTTAGGGTTTTGAAAGTTAGATCCACCCCAGTTTTGTTTTAGTTTCTACTAGCGGGCTGCCCGCGATTTCGTCCGCGTGGACCCCGTGACAAAATTCCAAAAAGTTAATTTTGGGGGTTAAAGTTACTCGCGTACGAGGTTTACCCTTGAGACCCTACACGTGACCCCTGGGTGGTGCTAAATGAGTGACACTGACTGAGTGGTAGAGCCACGCTGTGTTGCAGCACGCCTTGGGCCAATAAAAGCACTTGGTGCTGTTGTGTTTCGTCCGGCCAGTAAGGGTTCCGGAGGCCCTTCCCCCTTCCCCTCACAATTCCTATTCCTTCCTAAAACCTATTCCTTTCTTAAAGGCCGGCAACGCATCTGCGATTCCTTTGGTGTTGCGGGTGTCCCCCGCCTGCTCGTTTGCCTCCTTCTGTTATATAAAAAAAAGTAACTTTTACACAAACCTAGTACTTAATGACAATTGCGAACACAACAAAAAGGGAATTAGCCAAATAGGTGCAGCCGCTCGGTAGTGATGCGCGTACAAACATTTGGGCAATCGATTTTTGTATAGAATCACGACTGTTATCGCCGAAGGGTTAGTCAGAGACTAGGCAATGAGGACCGCAAAAGCAGTCCTCTGCCATTATGCACTTTTCAATAAATAGCGACAGCACATGTGCTCAGCGTGACAGGTGGTGAGCCCATCGCCTCTCTATGCTGTTGGAAGTATGTGCAGTCATTAGCCCGTTAGTCGCCTTTTGCGACACCCAAGGGAAAAGAGGGGGTGGTAGTATTTTCCCCGCTACCCGACGCGGTTTTATTGTTATTAATACATATAATTTGGGTTTTGTCCAATATTAATGTAAAATAATGGTGGATTAATAACTATTAAGTGTTCGTGAACGTGCATGAGTATTGGCAAATAAAACAAAACAGTGCAACATCACTTTTCAAAGTCTCTCAAGAAGTCCGTGTGAGATCTCAATAGAGTCGCACAGCTTTATTGAGTCTCAATGGGTTTTGGGGGAATATCATTTACCATTAAACCTTCATATTATCACTTAGTATCATCTACTTTATATATTTACTCTTACATATTACTTGACACTGGCTAAATGTGCCTTAAATAATGAAGCCGTTATATATAAGGAGAAAAAAAAGTTGGTAATATCTCAAAGTTCGTATTTACGTCTAGGATCAAGTATGTAGATATTTCTGACGGTAACAAGACGTGTCTGTACAAATGTACCCGTACATTACGAGTAAGTACGTCATTTGTATGACTTCAAAATTGGGTCGTATCTCCGTAAACCCAATTGACTGGATAATAATTTAGATGTCCGAAAAAACATATTATTATTGTGTCATAAATAAGGCGTATAGTTTATGGTGGTGTTCTCGCTGTACCCCATAAAATGGCGACCATAAACAAGGGCTTACAGTTTTATGAAGAGAAATGTCGGTTGCTCTATACCGCTCCTTATTCCATAATGTATCGGAGCGGCAAATTCGATGTTCGCTTTGGGCTGCGGCTCGAAATGCAGCAGTAAAAGCAACCTATAGTTTAAAAAGCTCAATGGGTAAGTGGGTAAGAGTTTGCTGAATTGCAGTTTCTTTTAGTCAACATTGATGATTAATGATGATGAAAGCAGCGATGAGGGTGTCGTTTCAATAAAAAATAAAAGTCTTATTCAGTATTTGATCACGTTACCCTAAAAACGCAAAAAAAAATGTATGTATTGTGTAGAATAGGAATTACAAATGTGCAGTGGTTAGGTAGGTACGCTGGCTAGAACAATATTACTGATTGTTCAACGTAAGCTTATATTTACGTCATATTACATACTTCTTTGCTAGAAGTTCTAACTTTGAGCAATAGATGGCGCTGTTAATTTTGTGACACTTTCTTAATCGCGGTGACGAGATTTTTGGTTGGCATCAGCGTTGTCAACTCTGTCAGCTCTGTCTATGGCATCATAAATAAGGACTCAATGATACTTATTATTGTTTTCACTCCTCTTGCTCAAAAATACCATCATTCAAAATACCGTCATTGTAGCGTTCCAGAGCGAGGATATAATAGCTAGGCAAAAAGTATTCTTTTTTTTATTTTTGTCTGTCACATAACAATGAGCCTACAAAAACGAAAAAGGTTTTAGTCATAAGTAGAATAATCATGAATAATGACTCGACTGATTACTGTTTACAAATCAACAACTTTTTGAGATAGATTTTATTGTATTAGCTACCCTACACTTTTGCATTAAAAAAAAACACTAAAATCGAGCCTCTACACTACGTAGAACTCAAACCAATAGTTTCTGCAGTCTTCTGGGGTTCTGGAATTGACCCCCCTTATGGGGTATTTTCGACGACGAAATATATTGTAGATACTGCTCCTAAATTTTTATCACTACATCACTGGACGTATTGTATAGTTCTGCCAATTTCGCCGCTTTACTCACAGTCACGGCTCTAGGGAGATACAGCTACACTTTATTAAAACGAATTTATTATCTCTGTAAGTTTCGGACCATAAAGCTACAGTGGTAGGTGTTATATAACTAATCCGCTAGTGGGCGTCGCCTTTGCTCTGTAACCTTTGATAAACAAGTATTTAACAATGAACTTTATTCGATATGAGTGTGTATATGAAAAAGAAAAACCTGAATAGATGGTTAGTTAACCGTGTCGAGTAGCGGTGAAAGAATACTACCATCCCCTCTCTACCCTTGGGTGTCGTAAAAGGCGACTAACGGACTACAGACTGCACATACATCCAACAGCATAGAGCGGCGATGGGCTCACCACCTGTCACGCTGAGCACTGTCGCTATTTGGTGAAAAGTGGATCATAATCTTCTGCCATCTCTACCTCTACCATAGAGGACTGCTTTTGCTGTCCTCATTGCCTAGTCTCTGACTAAGCTTTCGAGGTTAATAGTCGTGATTATATGTATGTACTAGAGGCCGCTGGCGGTTTCACCCGCGTGGTTCCCGTTCCCGTGGGAATATCAGGATAAAAAGTATCTTATGTGTTAATCCAGGTTATAAACTATTTGTATGCCGAATTTCATCCAAATCTATTCAGTAGTTTTTACGTGAAAGCGTAACAAACATCCATCCATACTTACAAACTTTTGCGTTTATAATATTAGTAGGATGAATAGATGGTTAATAAAATAGTGTGATATATATGTTTATAATAAAAAAATGTTGTTTTTTAACCGCCTTTGTAGTCTAGAGGTTTAGGCCACTGGTCTAAGACCCAGAGGTTCCAGGTTCGATTACCAGCTAGGGGTAAGCACATGTTAGAACGCGGTTTGGTTGCTGGTAGGACTTGTTATGTCCGCCTGGATAGCTACCACCATCATAGCTAAAATATGACACCTTATAGTCAATGCTTAGGAGCATTGTTGTGTTCCGGCATGCCGGAACTAACGAACAGAGATAAAACAGAAATATACTCGTATTTTTACAACGGGATATCGCTTCTCAATAATCTGAACAGATGGTAAGTTACGATAAGATCGAAAGTGAGAGCACGCTACATTTATTTTCTAAAATACACAGTTACGTTAAATTACAGTTTTACCAGGCATCTTATTCCTTGCTGAATATAACAAATTTTTTACGATACTTTCGTTATGTAACACTGACTGGGTTGCACTATCACTTTATGTTTACTGTAACGTAATCATTGTTGTTAAGTTTTTGTGAAAAAGCGTATAAACAACATGTTTGTGGTTTAATAAATAATTAAAAAACCGGCTAAGTGCAAGTCGGCTTCCTCCATAAAGAGTTCCGTAGCAGCAAGTAACATCATATAACAGTTATTGTAGTTTATTGTAACTTTGTCGATGTTTTAATATTAGTGTATTTTTTTTATTTATTAAAGAAATTATTTATTACATTTTACCACTTTGGAAGTGTCTCTCGCGCAAACTATTCAGTTTAGAAAAAAATATATATTAGAAACCTCAATATCATTTTTGAAGACCTATCCATCATACCCAACACGTATGGGTTAGACAATAAAAAAAAATATTGAGTTTCAGTTCAAAGTATAGAACCCCCAAACTTTATTGTTTTGTTTCTATTTTTGTGTGAAAATCTTAATGCGGTTCACAGAATACATCTACATACCAAGTTTCAACAGTTCTTATAGTTTCGAAAAAAAGTGGCTGTGACATACGGACGGACAGACAGACATGACGAATCTATAAGGGTTCCGTTTTTTGCCATTTGGCTACGGAACCCTAAAAAGAGATAACGAAACGTTGAAATAATGACTAACTCAGGTGAGAATCGCACCTGGGTCACTACAATCCGGGCGGCTGCGTTAACCGTGGCCGTTGACGTGGCTTCGATTAACCCACGTCCCCACAATCCGGGCGACTGCGTTGACCGTGGCCGTTGACGTTGGTGGCTTCAATTCCTACCTGAGGTAAGTCTTTTTCAACGCTTCGTTTCTTTTTTTTTTTAGCATTATTAACGCAAAATATCAAGTAAGTATTACGAATAAAAAAAGAAATACGAATAAGCAGACAGCATGAAAAATCCATAGATCTCGTGCTCTACACGACTTGAAAGGGCATTGAAAATGAACGCGTAATTTTTCTTTCGATAATTTTAATTTTTTTTTCAGAACCAAAAACAAATATTTTTTCAAATCCAACTTTTCCAAAATATTTTTAGTTCATCTTAAAACCCTTCGAATTCCGCGTCTTTTGAGCTATCACGCGGCTAAGGGCACCTCTACAGCCTCAACCGTCACTAATATCAAAAAGAGTGTAATAAGGTAAAATGTTCCTTAGTTCAATATCGAGGTGCTTTTTTAATTTTTTTAATTTTATCGGAAATTTTCCGGGAAAAAACGATTTATCGGTCAAAAAAAGTCGGTTTTTTTCAATTTTCAAAAATAGTTTTTGACTTTTCCAAAATATTTTTACATAATTTAAACCGCTTCTAATTCCGCGTCTTTTGAGCCCTCATACATCTTCGTGGCCTTAAACCTCAGGGTATCACGGGCGAGTCGCACTTTCAGCGAAATGGGGGCCCTACTGGAGCGAACGAAAAAACATTTTCAATGAACCAAACACAGCTAAGCTTCAGATACGAGCACCTATGTCATGTGACAGTTTCGCATACGAGTGTAGGTACGTAGCTTGATTGATCACCCGCCGCCAAAGACCATGAAATACGGTGTCTCTCTAGAACGGGTCGACATTTTGACAATATTAAAGTCACGGTATGATTCTTCCCGGAAGCCTGAATGACGAACACCCTTATAACTATTTGTGCCACTGAACAGCATGGATTTACATCGCCACGTTCTGGTTTGAATGTATTAGATCTAGTGAAATTACAGGTGATAGAGCAGAGTTCGAAGTAATAATTTATCATTGATCTTTGATAATTATCAAGATAAATATGAGTTGATAATTATCTTGATAAGTATATTCGAAAAGTTACAAGTTATTATTCACGAAATTATAAACGAAAAATTAAAAAAAGATTACCTTGATTGCAAAATGTGTAGGTATAATTTATTTACTACTATTGCTTCTAACATAAATGTTGATATGTAATATCAGTTAAAAAAGGACTGCTAGGCTTATATCTGTTTGATATTTATCGGTTAATTATCTGATTAATATTTATCATAATAAATATCGTGATAACTATCAAAGGGCATAATATTTATCGTGATAATTTCAAACCCTGTGATAGAGGCATAAGAACTTCTGTGTGCGTTGCGCGTTATACCCTCGGTGCCGCGCGTCCAATGGAGGGTGTGTTATATGGTCTAACGTTCAGATAATAAAATTTCATTTCGTATAATTTGATTTGATATAACAACTGACTTAATATTATAAACTTTTAGATTCTATAATTTCATTTGATATAAGTAATGTGCTTTAGATATACATACATTTGATATAATAATCTAATGATATAAAAAAATATTCATATAATAAAAAGCAGCATGCAAGCAAGCAATCAACATGGAAGCAGGCATGCATGCCTGCTTCCATGTTGATTGCAGCATGGAAGCAGGCATGCATGCCTGCTTCCATGCTGCATGCATGCAGGTAGGCATGGAGCATGCTGCATGCATCCCTCCGCGCCTACGCGGGCTTAAATTACACTCTAGCGTAGGGCAGACAAGTCTACGTGTAGTCGGTTTTGCCGCGATTTGTGTCTGTCACTGACTTTTTAGCACAACTTTAACGAAAACACAACTTAAGTATTAACTTTTTAAGACAATATTTGAAATCAATTTTGGGTTAAAAAGCTATTTTTATTTTTAAACAAAAATAATATTAAATAAAGTTACAGAATATGATTATTCTACCAATATAGCGATACAGAAAAAGTTGTTAGAAAATATGACTATTATATCAAATGAATAATATACGTAACGTTGTTATAGGAAGTGTATTTAGAACAAGTAAAAATTATATCCAATGAACGTTATGTACTTTGAAATTAGTTCATTTGTCATTATATGAAAATACGCACCCGTCCATGGGCTGCTGCGGTGGCCGCGCATCGTCACAAGGGTCGTGTTGCTCGTTTGCCGGGTCAGAACCAATGTGGTCAGAACCATTAGAGAAATGTTATCTTTGTACCTATTCCGTTAACAGAGTAATAAAATTCCTTCCATCGCTTTTTAAATTTACTTATAATAAGTAAATTTAAAAAGCGATGTAGTTGAATATTTTTAGAGCATTTTGTTTAACACCTAGTATACAGTATTAAGATATCTAGGTATTTTCAACGTACTTAACGTTCACAAGCAAATAATGATGGCGGCATTTTTTAATCTTTACAAAGCGCCGAGCGAATATTATTAGTGCAGCGTTGCCGGAATTTTATTACTCTGCTAACGAAATACATGGAACTCACTGTTCATACAGAGAATAAACGTAGGTATGTACTGCGATGTTCTGATTTTATTAAAGTTAATTTAAGTTTTTTCGTTTGCCGACTCAGTCGTTGAATAATACAATTTCAACCAACACGTTTGTGTGGAACAAAATCATTTAGACCCGTGAATTTAGCAAACGAGATAATATCTTCTATGTAAATTCAAACTTTGGATGATCCATGAGTCGTGTGTGACCTGTTTATGTACCAAAAATGTCATTTGTGTGACGTAGACAACAACACAATGTTTACCTAAATAATATCTAAATAGTGTTTGTAAGTGAGACCGCTGTTCTCTTAGCTATCGGAACACAACAGACTTAAATAAGGTGGTGCTACTTAGTTTAGTATTATCTAATCTTATCTTATCTAGCCAGACAGACTGAAACCAGGTCCTGCTTGTGGCAAGGCCCACATACCACTGGGAATCGACCCCGGTGTCTCTGGGTCTAACTGCCGTACTCAGGGTGAGATTTATAGAGCGTGCTTACGAGTAACTTTGACTTTACTTATGGCGAACTTGGCTCAGTGCATCCTAAGCACGAGCTTTTATTTCGAATTGATAGTCATACCTGTTTTGACAGAAAGAGATCTTGTTTTGACAGAACGATAACCCGTAAAATTTAAAAAGGCACGGAAACGCCGCCTTAGAGCTGTTGAGGTAGTGTGCTATTATTCACGTTCGGTTAATATCCTGAGTTTTTCGTATGACTTAATCCGTGCTAAGCCTGTGCTGAGACAGCGTCGAGGCATTGATTATAAATTCCAATTTTGTCTTAGCTCGCTAGATAAGTCTGAGTAAAGTATAAGTACGCTCTATAGATCTCAGTTTTAATGACAATTAAATGTCTTTCCTTCTCTATTTAGCACTATACTTATGAAAGTGACAGCAAGAGACTTAATTGTTATTAGAACTCAATTGACGTCTCTGAGTACGGCAGTAAGACCAATTATGATAGTCTGAAGTAAACAATTGAACTAAAAGGTTTATTTTATGCTCCTGACTGACTTTGACTGTTCGTACCGTATGGTTAAGTTTCATAAAAAATATGGTAACGAAATTGCAACGTGCAGCTCTAGTATTTTTAATTGTCCACTGAATTTTCGCGCGTAAACCGAGCGCGGAAATTTAATTTGCGAGGCGTTGCAGTGCCTACATGCTGCAATTACCAACAATTGACCTTGGCCGCCCGGTACATGAAGGTTAAATAAATTGTTTTTTGTAAATTTCTCTACAGTAAGCTGGTGATGGACGGTACAGTAGAAACGTATATTTTAACGGCATCTTAAACTTGGTACTGTAGAGTCTATGCTATGTTGGGGCACTGGCTGGTGCTACGTAGCAATACTATATGAATAAAACATAATTTAAAGTAATATTTGGTCCGAGTTTAAAGTCATGAAAATAATTAGAATGTCAAACGGGTTGTCTAAAGTTAGAGGGAGATCGATCTAAAGTGCCAACATGGGGCACTTCCATGACGTATTTTTATAAAATTATTGTAATGTAATATAATTTTAGTTTCAGTAATAAATTATGTATATATTCCCAAAGAAAAGGACAGTTTTAATTTCCAAACGCCCCCACGTCCTTTATAGTACCAACGAACTGACTATCTTAAAACACAAAAATTTGTTTATTTAATCCCCTTTAAATATAAAACTGCGGTAGACGCCTTACTTAACGCCCTAAAGCATTCTGTACTATTCAACATATAATGCTACTAACATTGTTGTTATTGTTGACTTAGATAATATAGAAAAAAACCGAGAATTGTTATTCTCGCTTTTTTCTAAATGCTGCTTAAAAAGGGAAACAAACGGAAAGGTGAGGATGGTAAGTGCGGTGTGGTTCTGTAAAGGCTGGATCAAAATTCGATTCTGAATCGGCAGTGAGTTATCAAATCGGCATTTTCTAAGTTCTACACTATCATCACAAAGGTTACTCTTGATCGAAACGTAAGGATCAAAGTAATAGGCGAGTTTACGATCGAACCTTAAAGAATCGACATGCTGGACTCCGCTTTCGCTAACATGAGGTGAAGCAAAACAATACCTTACCATTAACTAACTGAGCACTATATCATTTTCATCAAGGAAACGACAAATTACCGCAGGCAAAATTGCAACTAGCAAACCTTAGCATATTTTGAATTTACCAGTAGGGAAGGTCGCGCGTCAACTGAGCGTGGGAATTTAATTTGCGCCGTCTCGGCGTGAACCGGTGCGCTGCCTACACGCTGCAATTACAAACAACTGACCTTGGTAGGGGCTCGCTTTATATGGAAGCTCAAAATAATGTGTGCTTTTGTAAAATTCACAACATGTGCCTTTAAAAAATATTAACGCTGACATAAACTAGTATAGGTAGATAGATAAAACGCTTTATTTCACACACAAAAATACGGAAAACATAAAATAAGCATATCACAACAGGTGCCTTTAAAAAATATTAACGCTGACATAAACTAGTATAGGTAGATAGATAAAACGCTTTATTTCACACACAAAAATAAAGAAAACATAAAATAAGCATATGAAAACTAATGTGGGCAAAGGCGGTCTTATCGCTTAAAGCGATCTATTTCAGACAACCTTTGCGGTATAGGACAACAGAAAAAGAACGACAAGCAGTGCACCAGAAACAAGCAAATATTTAAGTAATATTTTAATAAATTAAATTAAATTTACATTTCTTTTTCTATTTAATTATTAATAAATTATACTTTAAACTTACTACAGAGATGTTCGCGCGTCAACCGGAAGCGGAATTTCAATTTGTGCCGTCTCGGCGTGAACCGTTACGGTGCCTACACGCTGCAATTACAAACAACTGGCTTGGTAAAGGCTGGAAGTGGAAGTTTTAAATGATGCGTTATTTCTTGTAAAAACACAACTGTAGCTTTTAAAGATTTAACACAAATTAATGGTGACAAAATGTAGTATCCTACTATCAAATTACTAAAAAGATGGTCGCGCCTTAACCGAAAGTGGGAATTTAATTGGAGCTGCCTCAGTTTGTATCCTCTTTGTTGAAGTAGAAGTTCTAAATAATATTATTATGTTTTTTTTGTAAAACTTTATTCGTACTGTGTCGCGTATCGGTGAAAGAATACTCCCTCTTTTCCCTTGGATGTCGTAAAAGGCGACTAACGGACTGAAGATTGCACATACTACCAACAGCATAGAGCGGCGATGGGCTCACCACCTGTCACGCTGAGCACATGTGCAGTCGCTATTTAGTGAAAAGTGGAGTATGGCAGAGGACTGCTTTTGCAGTCCTCATTGCCTAGTCTCTGACGAACCCTTCGGGGATAACAGTCGTGATTCTATGTATGCATATATGTATATTTTGGTTCATAATACTTTGTTCCAGTTTATGCACATAAGAATACATAATTCTTTCATGTGTTTAAAACGCCTCGGTGGCCGAGTGGTCAAGCACTCGGCTCGATATCCTGAGGTCTGGAGCAGATGTGCAGTCGCTATTTAGTGAAAATTGGACTATGGCAGAGGACTGCTTTTGCGGTCCTCATTGCCTAGTCTCTGACTAACCCTTCAGAGATAATAGTCGTCATTAAAATAATATGTATGTATTTAACAAAAAAATAAACCGACTTCAAAAAAAACACAAATAAGATAAAAAACACAATCAAAAACTCACTAAAAAGCAAAAAATAAACTTAATACATTAATAGATAAAAATTCCGACACACCCGATCTCGCGCCTTGCGGCCGATCGCAGCGGGCCTGCACCACCCTGCACTCTGCATGCAACATACCATACCTATGGCTTGGCATGGCACCGACTTCAAATAGACAGATAGGTAGCACATACATTTAATATTTTAAATAGACTAATAGGTAAGTAATAGGTTTAGTCAAGAATTATCACATATGTAAAAATTCATATTTTGTAATAAATAGGTTATAGTATAGGTACTTGTAGAATATAAAATACGTGTTTATATGTAGGTAACATAAGTAAGTAAGGTTTTGTTTGTTTAGATATTATAATCATGAATATGTAGATACATATGCTATTTTTATCTATTAATGTAAATTAAGTTTATTTTTTGCTTTTTATGGAGTTTTTGATTGTGTTTTTTATCTTATTTGTGTTTTTTTTGAAGTCGGTTTATTTTTTTTATAAAAAAATCTTTATTTTTCTCTTTTTAGTGTTAGTAATAGATACGTATAAAGTACAAATTTCAGTCAAGTCGCTTTTACACATTCCACGCTGTCGACGAGTTACAAGAGGCAGCTCAACAAACAACTACCATCTAACGTCATTCTTGCTGATGTTAATAACTATGGCGGTTTGATGCACGCATTGAAGTTGGGTATAGGCTCTAGACAAGCTCCAGAGTCATATTAAGACGTAACATTTCTGTTATTGAAGTTCTATTCAACGGGGCAATGGGGATCGTGTCCAAGTTTAAGTGGCCTGCCCTTCGCCGTGATCAAATAGAATCAGGCGAGTACCGGATTCAGTGTGCATAAAATTTGATGACGACACTACTGGCACAAAAGTAAAAGACAGTGATGGGTTAGTGGCCATAGCGCCCGTATCAACAACATTCCAAGCAAATTAAGGGTACGGGAATGTTGACCGGAGAATGCTGCCGTTAATCCTCAGTTGGGCGGTAACGGTGCATAAACTCCAGGGCTCCACTTTAAACAGAGCCGTGATTGACTAGGGCAAGAAATATTTTGCCAAAGGCCAAGTCTATGTAGCGCTTAATCGTGTGAAGGCAAACAAAAGCTGGACGTCATGGACGAGGTGAGCGCAGTGCAAGTTTGCAAGACCAGCTTCAGTGAAGATGAGGTGGCTGGTGCAAAAAAGCTGCTTCTCGAGTCTGTCGGCAAGAGCGACCAGATGGTGTGCCGGAGACGAGACGGGACGCAGAGAGGACGAAGAGCCTGCAGGAGATCATTACACTGATCAAGGAAACCGATCCTGATGACATGCCGACGTTTGTGGCTAGAGACCTCAACAAGTTGCTCCTGTCACTTTCGATCATGTCGACGTCACCTGCCTCCTGAAGGACATCGTGTCTCTGAAGGCGAATTTGGCTGAAGTGATGCTGAAATTTCAAGCATCCAAAAATAATAGGTCATCGATCGCCGGCTCATATGTCAACAGTTGACGAGGGGCCTGCCTCGATACGTCTACGTCGAGCTGCAAGTCAGCAGTTTCAGCGCCGTATCCGATACGACCCGAGCCGAGCCGAGCGCCGCCGGTGCAACTGTCAGCCACCAGCGCAGTCTTTATGCCCCGCGGCCTGCATCGCCGGCCGTGACGACGCATGCGCCTATCACGTGGCAGGCGCACGTCAACTATCGACGCCGCGGTTTCGCCGCTGTTGTTGCGGCCAATACAAAAATACGGTCGCAACAACCTATCGCCGAGGCAAAGGCCACTTTACGAAACGTCGCACACCCGGACCATGAGGATGGCTTCGTCGAGGTTCGAAGCAAGAAGCGTTGCGCAAAATGAAACGATTAAGATTATTAAAAAAAAGAGAAATCTTTTATTTTCTTATATTTTCCATCCAAATTTACAAGTCCCCCTTTCTAGTACAAAACACCCCAGTTACTGTGTAAAGCCAATAAACCAAAATAAATACAAGTTAATATGGGCAAGTACAAATACACAACTCCTTAACAGTCAGGGCTTAAGGAATTGTACCTTCCATCATCAGCTGAACAACTTGATAGTACACAACTAGCCTTCTATAATATAATATATATTTAAAGAATAATCCCATAACTCCTAATCGTTGAGGAGTTGTGTCTCCCATCATCATTAGATCAGCAATGTCATCAGATTATGACTACAAGAAGCAAATATATGATTATTTAGAAATTACATGAAATACATAGGTACGTGCCTATAAAATATGAAGGTTTCCCTCGATTTCCCTGGGATTCTATCATCAGATCCTGACTTGGTGGCAATGGGACCACCTCAGAAGTATGCCCTTTCAAATAAAAAAAGAATTTTTAAAATCGGTTCACAAATGACGGAGATATCGCTGGACATACATAAAAAAAACATACACGTCGAACATAGAACCCTCCTCCTTTTTTGAAGTCGGTTAAAAAGGAACGCTGACACCATCTGCCTACATACTTTGAATTTTCTATAGAGATGGTAGCGTGTCACCCGAAAGAGGGAATTTAATGTGTGCTGCCGTAGTTTGTATGTTTTTTGTGCTAAGCGGTACCTACTCGCTACAAATTATAAACAACTGACCTTGGTAGGGGCTCACTATACGTGAAAGTTCTAAGTAATGTGTTCTTTTGGAAAATTTACAACGGGTAGCTTTTGACCTTCATTTTATATAAAGGTAAGTAACTATTTTTGAAGGTTTAGTAGACTTAATGCACCCAGGTGATATCACCTGGGTGCATTAAGTCTACCAAATAGTATACTTAATTCACCTGCAAATGGGTGAATGAAGTCTTCTGAAGGAAAACGTTAACCTTTAGTAGACTTAATTCACCTAGTCCACTAAGTTCAAGTATACATAGGTACATGCCTACATGTACACATACCTACATGTACATCACCCCTTTCAATGCATAGTACCAGAAACGCAAGTTACCGTGATGACCACGTTTTTAACAGCGTAGTACCAGAATGCAGACGACCAAATTATTTATTGGCAAATGACCGTTATTACTCATACGTCCAAGTTTTCTTCAGCATAGTACCCATAGACCCGATTTTTTCGCAAAAGAGGACTTAGTCCGTTTATAGGTTGTCGTACATTTTATAATATCCTTGGTCGTACATTTATCATCGCACTTGATAGTTATACTTTTTCTGATAATGATAATGGCCACTTGCAACATTTAAATGATGTGGACTTGGACGAAATGTGGACATGCTGTGGTGTAATATTGATGGGAAATGTCACAATTACGGAGCCACAGAGATACTATTATGCCAGTATTGTCTTGAGCTCCTGGGGTTCAAAGGGGTTCAATAGGGGCTGGGCGACTGTATAATTCATTTCAGGTCGTATGCGCTACATGGTCGATTGCAAATTCATTTCAGCTCGTATGCGTACATGGTCGATTGCAAATCTGGCAAGTTGCGAATTTGAAATATGGTCATAAGCGTGCACGGTAACTTGCGTTTCTGGTACTATGCTTAAATGGCGTACAGCTTATTATGTTACGTATAAAAAAAACTTAATTCACCCATTTGCAGGTGAATTAAGTATATTTTTTGATAGACTTAATGCACCCAGGTGATATCAGCCAGGTGAATTAAGAAGGTAATATGAATACAATATTACTAAAAATAAAATGTTGTTACATTATAGTTTACTTTTTAAAAGCTTAAAATAAAACAACTTGAGTTCTTTCATCTCAAATTATGTGATACAATATAAATACCGCAAGACTCTTTACCGCAACATTTCTAAAAAATGTCCTATAGTGATGTTTTCGTCTAATAAGCTCTAAATCACCAATAAATAATCAGGTGATATCAGCTAGATGAATTAAGTCTACTAAACCTTTTTGAAAGTATAGGTGTACTGTACTACTTCGCCCGGGGGGTCATAAATGTAATGTATTAGCTGGTTACAATGATATTATATGTTCATTGGCTGGTTAGCGTTAAGCTTGCTAGGTCTGATTACTCGTACACGTGTATAATAAAGATACTAAACGTGATAATTTTCCAATTAATTCCAAAATTCCTTCATCTCAAATCTTGTGACGTAGGGGTATGTTAAAATGATACCACACTTACGGTCATAAAAAAATATTTTTCTTGGTCTCAGGGCGTGAAGTACGTAAAAGCTTAGATAGGTAGTTTGCTCTCGTCCCTGACTTAGCGGGAATCGCCGAAGTGTTGGGAGGCGCGTCGATGTACAGGAGCTGAGTGCTGCGTGGTGTGTTCCCAAAATGGCGGCCGTGTCGAAATGCGATGACGGTCGCCTTGGTGCTCCAAACCAGAACGTAGAATCTTCCAACCGTAGAATCTTCTAAACGCAGAATCTTTCAAACGTAGAACGTAGAATACTCTAAACGTAGTACGTAGAATACTCCAAACGTGACCCCTGACGGGTCTTAATCGATTTGGTCAAATACGTGACCTAGCGATGTAACTAGGTATATAAGTAGTTATAGAAAAACGTATTTAAATTAAAATGCTAGCGACGACAAAAGCAACGTCTGTGTCTTATCGCTGTCTCTCAGGCGTATGGCTGACGATGACGCCGTTCCGTTGCTCGCGCGCAAGTTATTTTAACTTACCTACATCAGATATAAGCATTTCAAGGTACCGTGCGCGCAACGATTAAACCATATGAAATAGAAAATAAGTTCGTTATGCAGTTATTAAAACTGTTTAGGCTTTATTTCTTTGTAGTTATTAGATAAGTAATTTAGTATAAAATAACATTCAGAATTAAGTTAATTAGGATAAAATAATCTACGTTTGTTTATTTATAAATAAAAAATGTATATAAGGTTTTAATAGCTATACGTTTTTAGCGTTACAATCTTTAAGTTTTTTTTAATGTATGAGGAAATGAGCCGTGTTGTAGCATTCTTTCAGCAAGCCGCTGTACTAGGTACAGCGGCTTGCTGAAAGAATGCTACCAACCACTTTCTTCCCTTAGGTGTCGTAAAAGGCGACTAACGGACTAAATACTGCACATACATCCAACAGTTAATAGCTTAGAAGGAGCTGTCGACCGGATTTCTAAGACAATTTGTATTTTTTAACGTTCTTTCTTGTTTTCAACATTTCCAACTAGCATTTCACTTAAGCGTCCAAGCCCGTATATACAACATGGCCAGCGTCCAGCTGTTTCCAATGCTGCTAGAAGAGTGTACTGAAGACTACGAACCCTAACCGAGCTGACAAAAAAGCTTAGAACTAAACAACTACTCAGACTATATCAAAACTTAATATACGTACGGAATGCTTAGAAAACGCAGTATTTTAATAAATTAACAGTTAATTACGAAAAATTATAACAAAAATTACAAAAATAAACATTCCAAGACAAAAAAAATACGTAAACATATATCGACATGTAGAAATTATTATTACTTACTTTGAAGTCACTGTTTGAAACTATAAAGAATCATACCATGTTCGATAGCTAAAACCATAACGATTGTTTTGATGTGCACATTATTAGGAAGAAGGATAATTACGAAGAGTATTACTAACATTTTTAGCACCAAAAAAATCCTATACAAAAAAATGGCGAACCGTCAAAATTGTCAACAATTTCATTTTTTTACTAAAGGTTCTCGTACACTATGCCATAGTTTCAATTGCTCTACGGATCAATTGATATCCATACAGCCACCTCAAATTTTCTTGCGGAACTACGAACTATCCCAAGTAACACATAAGCAAGATAACAGTACACACTTAGAACTTTTAACAGTTCAAAGATGAATATGGTTTGTGTAAGAGCTTTGGGAATAGCCATATACTGAATAAGGTTGAGTACGGACCCTTAAAATACTTAACGCTTAATAAATTCTGTATTTCTGTCCTTTCCTTCTTTACGCTTAATAACCAATCTCCGTAAGATTATTAGACAGATGTTATTAAGCATTACGCATTCCAGGTGGCTTAAATCTGAAAAACAGTGCCTTCGGCAGCATTTATCTGATTAACAATAATCTATACTGCTATTATTAAAGCAGTACTAAGCTTGTAGCGTTTGAAACAGCTAATTGCTGAATAAAGTATCACCTTCTGAATAATATTGATTACATAATTCTGGTATTCAGCTTGATACTGAATAATTGTTTTTACTTCATCTTTAAACTGTATAAGATTCTATGTTTTACTAATTATTCAGCTGCTGAATAAACAATATTATTTGTGTTTTTAATAAGCTTATTTCAGTATAATAAAGAGTTTCAACTAACTTATTCAAATTAAAGACCACATTTGTATTGATATAGCGCCCATAGCTTAATACCAGCAATTAGAATATTATTGTACGTATTTATTTTATGCGTTGTTTTAATCATGGATCAAAAGTCGTGGCAAAAGCGTAAAGAACCGGTCATATCGAAAGAAAATTGTTAAAAGAATATTTAAATATCAGCAGTAGTAGGTAATTGTCCAAGTGTCATCAGCAGTAATGATCATGACAGGATTTGTGAAAATAGTTTAATCAAAACTGAACCCGGTCCCAATCAGCAAGCGTGTTTTCCCTTTAATGATAAGGGTTCCGTCCTCAAAAAAAATATAACAGATTTTGGGATTGGAAAACCGAAAGATCTAAAAATCTAAGTATACAGAAAATTTCATTTCTGAAATGGTTATTTTATTACCAGAAGGTATCGCAATACAAGAAAATAAAATTAAACCGAAAGATCTAAAAATCTAAGTATACAGAAAATTTCATTTCTGAAATGGTTATTTTATTACCAGAAGGTATCGCAATACAAGAAAATTAAATTAACGTTGCGATAAAATGTTTTATTTGCGTTGTTTGTTTGTTTCATCGTAAGCCAATCTACGCGAGGTTGGACACTGCTGTCTTTACTTAATTAATAAATCTGCATTATATCTTGGCCGTCGAAGTTGTTCTTTGTTCTTCCATTGGGTCGACACAGTACACAAATCTGAATGACCCCTACAACGTGTTGAAATTATTTTAAACGTCATTTTTCTGAAACGAAATATAAATTATAATTAATAATATAATAATAAGTCCGCCATTTGTACATCCTATTGTTGTGCAATAAAGATTAAATAAACTAGGGCCCAGTGCACACCACACACACGAAACCTGCAATTTTTTTAAAACATAATAGATACTATTAACATAATAGTCTTTTTCACGAAAAAAAATAACAAAGATGCTGTGATTTTAAATGTAAGTAATCATTTTAGTGAAAGCCTGATGGGAAAGTTACATATTATAAAAGGTTTTTGTTCGTTCGTTTAGAGAACCCTAAAAATGTGAGTAACTAATATAGAAATGTGGTCAACTATATAAATGTTATTCATAAGTAAGTGTAAAGAGACTACTCTCTTTCAAGTTATAGTTTAGTAACAAAACATGTGTGCACTTATATTCAGCATTATAAAACAAAACATCGATCGCCATTGAAATCTTTGTAATTAATTCTTACAAGGAATTTACGAGATCACTAAAATGCTTATTAATCTTACAACTACAACATTTCCAACTCAAGTCATGTTATTTTGTTGGAAAAAATTGCTAGAATTAGATAATTCATCACAAGTACTTTTGTCAGACCTAGTATGTATGTATGAAAATACTATTTACAACTAATTATCTTGATTATTAGCGAGGCGCATCATATAAATGAAAACAAAACACGTACTATTCACGACAAAATTACTTGCGCACTAATAATTAACATGTAGCAGACCGCTAACTTGTAAATTAAAATTTACTTACCGAATAACTTAAAGTTCACGTCATGTCAAATAAAGGTATCGACATTATTATTGAACCCAATTTATTTCTTCTTTTCCCAATTTCTATGAATATTGCTTGCATAAATGTCAACAATAAATTAAATGCTTAATAAATTCTGAATACTCTAACCAATTCGACGTAGCTGAATAACTGAGATGTAAAAGCTTAATAAAAGCAATGTGTGCAGTTATTCAAAAGTTATTAAGCTAATTGAAACATTATTAAGCTCCTACTCAATTGTTACTCAGATGTTATTCAGCGTTAAGCATTCAAAATTGGGGCCCTTTTTGCTTGAATAACAGCTGAATAGACGGTACTCAGGCGTTATACAGCTTAGTATTCAGCTTATGCTCTTGATGAGTGCTCTTAATCAATCTTTATTCAGCACGTCTGTGTTACTTGGGATATTAGGTGCAGTGGGCAATAACCTTATCAAAGAACGTTGCCGTGTTTATGGCGCTTGGCCAGAAAAAAAAAATAGTTGCAATGTCACTGTCTACGAATGTAAACAAACTTAACCAATCTTTAACGATAATTAGTAAGCGATTGTTTTGATGTGCTCTTATTTTGGAAATACGGTGAGTAGAAGAGTATTTCGACATTTTTAAAGACGCTTACGCTGCAAAATTCCGTTTTGGCGAACTGTCAATTTCGTCAATTTCATTATTTTTTGTGGCAATATATAGATTTCTTTTACTTGTATGATGATTTAGTAACCACAGAACCACCTAAAATTTTTTCACGGACCTACGTACTACGTGCTTTGACCTATTTATTTTGGGACTGTAGTTACCGTGGACGGAAGGAGGTTTGAATTCTCGGTAAGTAAAGTCACCGTCGACGTATCGCAGTTTTTTTTTCTCGGTGACTGTACCTACCGTCGACGTTTGAGTGGGTACGCAGTTTAAAAATAACACAAACTTCTTGGAGTATGCGCATTCTAATGAGACGCAGCGAGTGCCGGATATGAAACCTCTTTGGAAGTAGAACATAAAACATAACGGCACACTATCCTCTGCGCTAGTGTTGCCATAACGGAAATATTACTTTTCTTTCCACTACGGTGTTGCCATACGCCGACACAAAATAATGGTACAACCAGGTACTACCGGCTTTTGCAATTCTAAAAAGAAATGCCTGCAGTTGGAACAACATTAATTATTCTAAACTAGCGGTTCGCCCGCGACTTTGTCAGCGTGAGCGAGATCCCGTGACAAATTATCAAAACATTTCTTTTACACAAATCTTTCCTGACAACTACGAACACAACAAAAAAAAACAGCCAAATTGGTACAGCCGTTCTGAAGTGATGCGCGCACAAACATTTCGTCAGTTGTTTTTTTATCAATAAAGATTATTATAAAGCTCGTGAGTCGATAAAGTTTATCAATCAGAGGACGTAAACATTACTACAATGTTAACGTGAGATGTTTACAGATATTTGTAACGCAAATAATCAAATATTACCAATAAAAATACCAAACCAATCGATCGATCGTCGATCAACGGCATCGATCGATGGTAGAATGGATTAGTCGACGTCGATCGATAGTGTCAACCAGACCTATCGATCGATCGTCGATCGACGACATCGATCGATGGTAAAATGGATTAGTCGACGTTGATCGATAGTTTCTACCAGACCAATCGATCGATGTCGATCGACAATCGACCGGTAGAATGGATTGGGTGTTAGATCGAGCTGTTTGATTAGACGCGCCGGACGCTTCACTTTTTTTATAAATTTATTTCGTGCCCAATGGATACTAGTCGTAATAATACAGTTCATTGATTATGCTAAAAGTTTATGATAATGAGTGATGATAATATGAACGTTTAAATACTAAATGATATTCCTCTCAAACACCTTGGGAAGCACTTTAGATTAAGCAACACCAAAAAAGGGGGGAAGGGGAGGGCGAGGGGGAGCCAAAGTGCGAAAATGCATAGTTTTCAAGATATTTTTATTTTGAGGTTATTTTAGGTTATTTTTAGGAAAAACAAACAAATATTCTACTATGTTACCATTACCGTACCCCCTCCATCCCCCTCCCCCCCCTCCAAGATATTTTTCAATGAAGCTAGTTTTCTGTTGTCTAATAAAAAAAATAACCTCGAAATTCATGACAATAGCTACGCAAAAAAAAACAAAAACAAAAACCGCTGCTTAAAATGTCATTTGGATAAAATAAGCGATAGTTGGCTTTAAAAAACGGCCGCATCCAGATTCTTCTGCGTTTGCGTCTCCGTAATAATAGTTCGAGCAACACCGTACTGGCCAAGAACAACGAGTCCTTTTCAGAATACATTTCGAAAGAAACTGATGGAATTTAACCAGGGTTAATCGATCAACGTCGACCGACCGTCGATCGATGAGTTAGACGAACGGATTGATTGGTTAGTCAAACGGTATCCGTCGATCGATTAAAGCTACCAGACCAGTCGATCAACTTCGATCGACGTTGATCGATGCCGTCGATCGACGATCGATCGATTGGTCTGGAAACACCCTAAAAACTCTTGGTCATAGGTACCTAAATTCTTAAAATTTTAGGTACCTATGTATTTATAATTATAGTCTACCTACATATTTCAATCGACATCATTTACAAAATTAAAAAGTACAACTTATCAGTTTTCGAACTCGATATTCAGACTAGAACTACTTGGAAATACTAAGTACTTGTCCATGTGAGCCTCCGATATTGGAAAAATGAAACAAAAATATTGAAGACAAAAGTAAAAAAAAACAAGAACCAAATCAACTTTTCTAAAAAGCTCAGTGACACATTTTATCCGTAAAAAACACTAGTTTTCAGACAAACATTTCGACAGAAATATCAGTTCAGTGTTTTGTATTGTTGTTCAAAAAGTGCCCGAAGGCGCACAAAAACTGTAAAGAAAATACATTCTCCTTTCGGCAATTAAAAAGAGGAATTGTTTGATAGCGTGTTTTTATTGTACTTATTAGCTACCCTACACCTTTGCCTTTTTTATATAAGATGGATATGCAAACGAGCAGGCGGGTCACCTGATGGAGAGCAATCACCGCCGCCCATGGACACCCGCAAAACCAGAGGATTCGCAGATGCGTTGCCGACCTTTAAGAAAGGAATAGGGTTAAGGAAGGATTAGGAATTGTGAGGGAGGGGGGGAAGGGGCCTCCGGAACTCTCTGGCGGGACGAAATACAACAGCGCCAAGTGCCATTATTTCACGCCGGATATTCGTAAGAGGGTGGTATTAGCACGAATATTATTAGTATTGCCACGCATTACCCCGGGCGAGCCGGCCCAATGCGTGCTGCAACGCAGCGTGGCTCTACCACTCAGTCAGTGTCACTCATTTAGCACCACCCAGGGGTCACGTATAGGGTCTCAAGGGTAAACCTACGGACGCGAGTAACTTTAACCCACTTTACCTTTAAAAAAAAATCAAAATCGAGCCTCTACACGACGTAAAATTCACAAATCAATCGTCTCTGAAGTCCTGAGGGGTTTTTGAATAGACCCCCCTCATGGGGTATTTTCGTTGATGAAATATATTGTAGATACTGCTCCTAAAGTTTTATTACTACATCCCTGGACATATTGTATAGTGCTATCACGTTTGACACAAGCGATGGCGCTATACGAAGTCGGCAGAACGGCTGTGGTTCAGTTGTGGTTTGGTTGTGATTATTGAGCGCGATCGCACAGCAGGTCCCTTCCTTCCTCAAAGCTTAGAGTACATAATAGTACAAGTACAGAAGATTCACTCCGCTAAGTTATTTAAATAAATAGCGACTTTTGCTAAGATACCATAAAGTGCAATTCAGATCGCACACCGCTCCCATACCTACAGTTAAATTCACCTAGATGTTGCCTCTCTTTCTATCGCGTACTATCGCGTAGCTCTTATCTCTTCTAACGACTGCAGGGTGTTTGCGGGCGTCCGTCCGGTCGGCTACTTGTAGCTTCATACCTAAAGCGCGGAATGCACCAGGCCTGCTCAAGGCTGGCAACGTATCTCCTCCTCTGGTTTTGCGGGTGTCCATGAGCGGATTACTTTCCATCAGGTGACCCGCCGGGTCGTTTGCCTCCTTTCACATAAAAATCGGTAACACGAAATGTTTCAATAAGAACAAGTCGTTACACCTTACCGTCGATTGGTAATAGTTAGCATAACAAAAGCTCCACGGTGCGGTGCTTTAGCTAACGACGTCTACAAATTATTTCTCTTTGTAAATATGAAGCTTCCATTTTCAGTGTGCTCCACCGTTCTTGGAATTACTCACAATTTTCAATCCAATTAATTCCCTCCACGGCAAATTTGACGAGGTGAAATCAACCTTACCGTTTTACAAATAAGAGCGCTGCTCAGTTGGTTCGTGAGTGAAATGCAACCCGACGTTTTGTTTCCGCAGAGGCAAAGGATAATTATAAGTAATATTATTATGTTGGTCGGAATACAAACTTTAGTTGGTACAGTGTTTCATATTGCAATTATCAATTTACTCCGGCCCGTTTATGAGAACCTCTTATCTCCTTCTACCTCTATTCAGGTAGCGTATACAATGAGAATTATGTAAGAAACCATAATTATATTACAACTAGCGGTCCGCCCGCGACTTCGTTCGCGTGGACAACCCTTAACCCGTTACGAATTTAAAAAAAAATTCTCACTTGTACTTTACAACTACGAACATAACAAAAAATAATATATCTACTAGAAAATATTCAACGATTCTTCTGGTGTCTCGGTAGCTTAGCGGTTAGAGCAGTGGACCGGCAATCCAAAGGTCACGGGTTCGAATCCCGTTCGAGCTTTCCTGAGACTGGTTGTTTTTCTCTAGTAAAGATTTTAGCCTTTATCTATCATCGTGAATGCAAAATTTCAATAATTAAGATATTTTTAAGCATTTACGACTTTGTCGATTGTTAAATACTTGCAATAGTATTTCTTTCGACTGTGAGGGTAGACTTCACAGTGACGTAATGCCGCTGGCTTGCAGCGTATCAAACTAGAAAAAATACAACGAGTCTTCTGGAGTCTCGGTAGCTTAGCGGTTAGAGCAGTGGACCGGCAAAGGTCACGGGTTCGAATCCCGTTCGAGCTTTCCTGAGACTGATTGTTTTAACAGAATTGACTGTACTTATGGGGTATTTTCGTAGATGAAATGTATTGTAGATACTGCTCCTAAAGTTTTATTACTACATCCCTGGACGTATTGTATAACGACTGAGGTTCAGTCGTAGTTTGGTTGAGATTATTTAGCGCGATCGCCCCTCTGTGAGAACGCGGGTCGGCGGCCGGCCGCTGCCCGCGCGTTGTAAATAATCCTTATTATTTATAATTTTTAATCGTTCACACGCAAAACGACCAATAAGCATAATGACCAACGGGAAATACTCATTTTGACATACACGCGTAACGACCAACACGCCTATTGACGCATAGCAAAGCGACCTATACGCATAACATTTGGTTTTTCTTATGTTATTGCATTGAAAGAACCAAATATCTAGCTTTCCACAAAACGATTGCATCCCAACCGCCATCATCACATTGCTTAAAGCTACATGTCTGTGATTTATTCTTCCAGGGCTCAGCATGCAGCTGCTATGAGGTCGAAAGAGCCGGCCACCTAAAGTACCTAGGTGTAATACTAGACGAGAAGCTCTCTTATAGACACCATATTAATCAGTTGTCGTCGCGGATCAGGAAAACCATTTTTATAATGAAATCGCTAAGACATTCCGCGACGAGGGACATTCTTTTTCTTGTTTATAAGGCTCTTTGCCAGTCGCTTTTACAGTACTGTATCAGAGTTTGGGGAGGTGCTGCCAAGACAAATTTTATCAAACTCGAAAGGGCTCAACGGTCGGTTCTAAAAGTGAAGCTACGTAAACCCTTCAGGCACAGCACTGATGAACTATACAGAGAGTGCAAAGTATTACGAGTAAGGCAGCTGTACATATTTCGGGCAGTAACAGCCATGCACTGCCCAACTAGCAAATTGGTCATATAAAAACTGTGTTATACGACTTTCGGTTATATAACTGTTGAATTGATGTTATTACAACAAAAAATTACAATTAAATTGACAAATACAACGTTGTGTAACCGTTATTCCTACAACGATTTAGTCCCGTAACCAAATGGTCCACTAAATAAGTTGAGTAAACGTTTTTACGACTACTTTATACAATGTCGTATAATGGTACTAAAATATAGGTTAAGTAGACGTTTTTACGACTGTATTATACAACGTTGTATAGTGGTGCCTGTGTATAGGTTAGGTAGACGTTTATACGATTGTTTTATACAACGTCGTATAGTGGTGCCTGTGTATAGGTTAGGTAGACGTTTTTACGACTGATTCATACAACGTCGAATAGTGGTGCCTGTGTATAGGTTAGGTAGACGTTTTTACGACTGATTCATACAACGTCAAATAGTGGTGTTAGAGTATAGGTTACGTGAACGTTTTTACGACTGCTTTATACAATGTCGTATAATGGTACTAAAATATAGGTTAAGTAGACGTTTTTACGACTGTATTATACAACGTTGTATAGTGGTGCCTGTGTATAGGTTAGGTAGACGTTTATACGATTGTTTTATACAACGTCGTATAGTGGTGCCTGTGTATAGGTTAGGTAGACGTTTTTACGACTGATTCCTACAACGTCGTATAGTGGTGCCTGTGTATAGGTTAGGTAGACGTTTTTACGACTGATTCATACAACGTCAAATAGTGGTGTTAGAGTATAGGTTACGTGAACGTTTTTACGACTGCTTTATTATATCGTCGTATTATGCAGCCAGGTTGTAGGTCGGATAAAAAAAAAATATGGCACCATGTACAAAGGTTTTATTTAAATTAAAGGTTATCTGTTCATGTTTATTATCTCACGGAACTCTAAAATAATTTATCATGGCCGACCATCTTGGTCGCAAGAATTCGCATTATGCGACCTTTTCATTATATAATTGATGTATAGAAGTCGTTTCTTAACTTAGACAAGATGGCTGCTATTTTAGTATGTAAACAAATTTTAAGCAATAGTCTACAATAAATTAATTTCAAGAAATTCGAAGGGGGCGTAAAAAATTTCACAACAACACACCTATATTTCACCACAAAATTAAACGTCCCATAAGAACTAGGTGCACTGCACACATTTATCCTTACACTCTGTTCGTGTATAATATTGTTAAATTAAATGTAAAACTAGCTAAGTAAATTATAACTTATATTCCGTTTAAATTTTGTATTTGATAACACGCACTTTTCCAGCAAACATCACAGGAACGAATGAATGGAATGAACTGAATGTGTACAGTAAAAGTCGATGTTAAACACTTAACCGACATTACAGTCATCTTCTAATGTCTATGCAATTGTTATAGGACTTCAGTGGTTCGATAACAGTCGGTCGAAAACTTTTATGTAGCATTTAAAATTTGTTGACTGACGTTTATATAACTTGTAAATAACAATAATGTCGTTTAATATGGGCCTATTTCGCGTTGTATAAACGTCTACGACACGTTTATATGACCCACTTTATAGAACCAAAAGGAAATGTAAAACGTTTTCTCAACTATTATGCAACGATAATTTGTTACTTGGGTGTACAATCCTTGAATCGCCTGGCTACGAGCTATTGATTGGCAGACGTGTTTATAGGATTCCAACTCCTCCTACCCGTACCTCCTTTGCAAACCGTCAATCTCTCTTTCTTATTCCGCGTATTTATAACATCGTAAGCCGAAAAACTGATTTGAGGAACGTGACCACCCTCACTGCAAAGCGGGTTCTGGAGTCTTGGCTCATGGGCCTGATTTATGTTCAGACGGAGAGTATTCTACCAACTTGAACCTCCAAGCCTTTAATACACCACAAGTAGTTAGTGTGCAAATTATAATTTTTGGAAATAAATTATTATTATTAAAAATAAATTAGATCCTCAAGGACTATCTGGTTGGAATTCGCAAAATGAATCATTTAATTGGAAATGAAGGAAGCACAAATTTCTTTTTTGTCTTTTTTTTCATGTTTCAAACACTTGGCCTGGCCGGCCCTAGAGGTTTCCTGCGGGTTCTGGCAGTCGCCATATGTGTTATAGGTTTAGGTTTAAACATCTTTATTCTCATACGAAATTACATTTCACTCATAATGAGATATACATATTACTTAAAAAATAAATGATAGTACATATTGTCTCTATGTGGTAATACTCTTTGCAATATGCAGTTTAAGTTTATTTTTACACGTTCGACGCGGCATTGATTTTTCTATTCTTTCCATTACTGCGGCACCAGGCATTGCACACCTGGTCATAAAATTTTCATTGTGGCGGTACCAGACCTATTAAACCCTGTAACGTTTAAGAAACTTAAATCCTTTTTTTGGTTTTGTTAAAATATACATTTTTTTTGCTTTGAATACTAACAATAATGAATTGTTTTACATGAACCTGAAGGCGTTCGTCAACATCTTGTTTTGTTTAAAATTTATAGCTATAATAAAATACAGGGTCTTATGCACCCTGTACCGCACTAATTAAGAGAAGTATTGCGCATAATTTAGGGATGAGAAATAAAAATATCGATAGTTTGTACCTATCCCATACATGTACTGTTAATATCTACATAAGTATGTACCTATCTGCTCATGTGCTAATGTGTATTTAACTGTACTTATGTAATATAATGTATGTGTACACTCCTGCAGATCAAACTATCCAAAACTAATAAATTGCGACAAAGTCCGAAATTTATTGAAGAAATTTGACATAGTTTTGGCATCCGTCTGCGCATAAGTGTAGGTAAATAAGCTTATGTAGGTACATCAGTACATAGGTAGGTACATTAGTAAATAAGTAGGTAAGCATATGCACATTAGTAATCTTATATGTAGGCTTATTTACTTTTATTCTCACATAAACATATACTAAATAAGCTTATCTAAGTTCTTACATAAAACTCAAGCACATAAGCACATTACTGTATAAGCACATAAGTAGGTAGTTACTAAAAGGCGTCTTTTAAAACGGAACATAACAATAAATAGTAGCAACATAGGTATCTATAACAAAGTGAAAGATATTCCTTTTTTGTTGTTGCAGTTTCAGTTGCAGTCTACAAAGAAGATTAGCCTAAAGCTAAGTCTTTTAAGTCCTACTCAAGCGGGCAGAGTGAGCGATCCGTATACCCTCCCTGAGAGTTTTGTAAATTCTTTTTAGAAGAATAGGAATAAACTTTGTTACCTATTTGCTGTTTCATTCCTATTCTGAAGCAGGGACTTAACCGCTACATACTAATTGTAGGAGGTTTAGCCCTCTAACCCGCTTCAGCTAATCAGATATTTAGTGATAAATTTAACAGTAAATACTGTCGTACGTTAGTCAATGCGCAAATATTTTTTAGTCTCAAAGAAGAATAACCTACCTACTTACCAATGACTAGTTAATAAAAGAAACGCTATCCATTTTAATAATATTTTACATTTAATAGGTACAATTAAATCTATTTGCAAAATCTGTGACGACGACGAACGTCAGAATAAGCAAAGGGGGTAGAAAACGGAGCCGCGGTCGATAGGTAGTATAGTTTGCTTTAATGTAAGGTACTCAAATTCAAACTCGCGTGGATTGCTACCTGTAAATCTATACGTGTCGCTATCTAGTAAACCCAACCGTTTTTGACCTGGTTCCGCGCTACGCTCTTTTGTATGGAGACCGTCAGTCTTTATTACCTTATTTGTATATGGTTAGTACAGAACCCTCGATGCGCGAGTCCGACTTGCACTTGACCGTTTTTTTGTGGTTGACTGCAGACTAACGCGTCGCGGCGCGGGGCATATGTTTGTACGTCGCGCCGCGCCCGCACCCGCGCCCGCGCGTGCAGTCTGGCCTGGCACTGAATGTTACCTTTTTGTAATAAAATAGAGAACAAAAACCTATCTACCTACTGGAAACGTAATTAGGTAAATAAAATAAATAGTATTGATGACTCACCTGTCTTTGACAAATCAATCTATAATTCGATTGCATATTGACATCACTCTCTTCACGAACGTCGTAATTTAAATTTATTCGTTTACGGCACCCTTTCGTCGGTCTTGACGCAATGTCGATGCGTGCGTTCTTCTCGAATGCGGTCCAACACTGGCCGCGCGAAAGGTGCGCTGGGTACCAGGAGCATTCGACCTGGTTTCGCACTGTAATGAAATTCTATTTCTTCCGTGCGGTACCAGGTCTAAAAAATTTAGTACTAAGGTAGGTACACGATTGGACTCCATTATAATAACACATCTTAGATATATATTCATCTCCTTCCTGTAGGAAATTGGTTCGGTGTACCGAACCAAATTGAAGTTATGCCTTTCGCACGACAAAGAAGTTTATAGTTTTCTTAGCCGCACTGTAAGCGAGACACATGCAGGCAACCTGGTTTCGCACTCAACGTGTTAAACAAATACAAAGTCTCACAGGTTTTCACTTTATGTGGTAGCTTATTGAACAGCTGTGCTCCCTCAAACAGAATTTGTCTTTTTCCCATAGTTTGTCCTAGGTGTAATTAGTTTAACTTTGTTTTTGTGTCAGAGATTGTGTGTATTACTTTTAATATCTAATTGTATATTTGATTTAATACTTTTTATAATTATGTTTTAATTAAAATACATGTTGTATATTTGTGTAATTGGGATAGATCTAATAAGTTTTATCATACAGTTGTTTAGTTAGTTTGATGGTTATTTTGAGTTCTCTGTAGCGACTATGTACTGTAGCGGCGATGGGTTAGTTGGTGCCGCTGATCCCCAAATTTCAATTTGGTAGTTACCTACCCTAAATGTGATTTTATTAATGAGTTGGTATAACTTTCTTTGGTATGCAATGAGCTATTATTCGAAGTGCTCGAAGTTGATTTCTTACACCTTTTGTCACCGCAGCTAATTGCACCTACCATGTCATTTCTGCACCACCCTATATGACTGGTAGAGAATGCCTTAAGTCCGCCAAGTAATATTTTTTTTTATAAAAGAAGGAAGCAAATGAGCAGGTGGGTCACCTGATGGAGAGCAATCACCGCCGCCCATGGGGTGTCCATGGGCAAAACCAGAGGAGTCGCAGATGCGTTGCCGACCTTTAAGAAAGGAATAGGGTTAAGGAAGGAATAGGGATTAGTAGGGGGGGCTCCGGAACTCTCACTGGCCGGACAAAACACAACAGCATAAAGTACCATTATTTCATGCCGGATATTCGTGGGAAGATGGTATTACCCCGGGCGAGCCGGCCCAATGCGTGCTGTAACGCAGCGTGGCTCTACCACTCAGTAAATAATAATATATTGTTGCAAAGTTTTTAATAAGGAGTAGGAATTTTGAGGGGGAGGGGAGAGGGGAAAGATAGGCCTCCGCTACTGGTACACTCATCGGACGAAACACAACTGCATCGAGTGTCCTTGTTCCATAGCATGGTATTATGCCGGGTGAACCAGCCCAATTAGTGCTGCAACGCAGCGTGGAACCACTCAGGAAAACTCAGCTTCCCGCTCGTAAATGAAGCGAAAGAAGAGGTTACTAACCTTCGATCAACAATACAACTAGATGTCAGGTTGGCGCTAAAAATGTGTCTCGGTAAAAAAACGCGCACTTGAGAAGTAAGCGTTTATTTTCTCGCAATGCAATAACAGGAAATAGTTATTTGTTATACAAGATTGCAAAGTTGCTTTTTAACCGCGTGCTCAATTTTGATGACCGAGCAAGCGAAGGATTCTAAAATTGAATCACGAGTGCAGCGAGTGATTCAAACATTAGAATCCTGAGCGTTAGCGAGGGAATCAAAAGAGCACGAGGTGAAAAATCTTTGCAATCGAGTGCAACACGTAACTTTTCATCCCACCTCAGCGAGGAAATGACTAAATGCAAAAAATGCCGCGTAAAGAACCGCGTACAAAGCAAATTGAAAAAAGAACACCAAGAAGGTTCCGAGTCTGAGTTTTTAACAAATTAAAAAAAAGTTGTATGATATATTCGGCACCATAGAGGTAGCAGTAAATAGGTTTAATGTTTTTTTAATTCACAAACTTAGTGCACACGATGTTCTAAATTCAATTTACTTTATCCTCTAGAGAATAAAAACGGCTTTTCCATTCAGATATTGAAGATTAAAAATACTCTTTCCGAGATGGTGGGATGAAAAAGTACTTTATTTGTTGCCTCATAAGGTTGATTTCACTACTAAATGTTATTGACGTCTTTTCTTTTTTAAGTGACAGGAGTAATGCATTGCTTTGAAAAAGTATTTTCATCCCCCCATCTCGGAAAGAGTATTTTTACTCTTCGATATCTGAGTGCAAAAGCCGTTTTTATCCGCTAGAGAATAAAGTAAATTGAATTTAGAACATCGTGTGCACTTAGTATGTGTATTCAAAACATCATTAAACCGATTTTCTTCTTCCTCCATGGTGCCGATTTATCATACGACCTTTTTAAATTGTTAAAAACTCAGACTCGGAACCTTTTTGGTGTACCTACTTTTTTAATTTGGTTGGTAATTTCCTCGTTGAGGTGGGATGAAAAGTTACGTGTTGCACTCGAGTGCAAAGATTTTTCACCTCGTGCTCTTTTGATTCCCTCGGTAACGCTCAGGATTCTAATTTTTGAATCACTCGCTGCGCTCGTGATTCAATTTTAGAATCCTTCGCTTGCTCGGTCATCAAAATTGAGCACGCGGTTAAAAAGCAAGTTTGCACTCTTGTATAACAAATAACTATTATTCACGTGGACAGAATTTAGCTTTAATTTTGTACGTGACGCTTCATCTAGTTGGTATTGTTGATCGAAGTTACTTACAATTAAATTTCTAGTGTGTCCGGATTTACTGCAACTGACTTCCTATTAACCGTGTCGCTAGCGGTAAAAGAATACTACCACCCCCTTTCTTCCCTTGGGTGTCGTAAAAGGTGACTAACGGACTAAAGACTGCACATACATCCAACAGCGTAGAGCGGCAATGGGCTCACAACCTCTCACGCTGAGCATATGTATGTATGTATATGCATTTGAAGGTTAAAGTTACTCGCGTCCGTAGGTTTACCCTTGAGACCCTACACGTGACCCCTGAGTGGTGCTAAATGAGTGGTAGAGCCACGCTGCGTTGCAGCACCCATTGGGCCGGCTCGCCCGAGGTAATAACACCCTCTCACGAATATCCGGCGTGAAATAATGGCACTTGGTACTGTTGTGTTTTGTCCGGCCAGTGAATGTTCCGGAGGCCCCTCCCCCCCCTCACAATTCCTATTCCTTCCTTAACCCTATTTCTCTCTTAAAGGTCGGCAACGCATCTGCAACTTCTCTGGTTTAGCGGGTGTCCATGGGCGGCGGTGACTGCTCTCCATCAGGTGACCCACCTGCTCGTTTGCCTCCTTCTTATATAAAAAAAGTGCAGTCGCTACTTGGTGAAAAGAGGATTATGGGTAGAGGAGTGCTTTTGCGGTCCTCATTCCCTAGTCTCTGACTAACCCTTCGGGGATAATAGTCGTGATTATAGGTATACATGACTTCTTATACAAACGGGCATGTATGAAGAATGCAATGAGAATAAATGAAGCGAAGGATGTGTCAGGATCATAGCAAATGGAAAGATGTGGTATCTGCCTGCCCTTCCGGAAAAGGGGGGGGGGGGGGGAATGTATATATTTCATATACAAAGGTACATAACATACATATAATCACGACTATTATCCCCGAAGGGTTAGTCAGTGACTTAGGCAATGAGGACAGCAAAAGCAGTCCTCTACCACAGCCCACTTTTCACCAAATAGCGACTGCACATGTACTCAGCGTGACAGGTGGTAATCCCATCGCCGACCTAAGCTGTTGGATGTATGTGCTGCCTTTAGTCCGTTAGTCGCCTTTTACGACAGGTGATAGTATACCATCACCGCTACGCGATACGGTTATTAATTCTTTGGTAATTATTTTTTTGACTCCGGTGTATGTTGGTGTCATGTGTCAGAATGTCCAAGGTGACATAATGTACTTGTTGAGTTTGTAATTGTTAGGAAAAGGTTTGTAGAAATATTTTTTTTTAAATTCGTCAATGTTTCTCGAATATTTGTGAATTAATATTCCTGAGATAGAAGCGCGTACCAGACAGATGACAAAAATCATAACACAGAAATGTTTACGAACCCTGTTTTATCATAAAGCAATCACATTAAACTAAATAAACAAGTGCCGCGATAACTCAATCGCCATGCAACATGGCAGCTTCAATATCGCGGGAGTGATCCGTACGCCATCCAATATTGCAAATCACTACTTCTTCCCCATTGCCGTGCTCCAAACCCCTCCTTAGGGTTGGTTTACATCGAGATGCGGCGCGACGCGATGCTCAATCAATAGATAGATCAATAGATCAAAATACCTACGTATTTTTAATATAAATCGGACTCAGTGTGATAGCATCTTTTTATACTTATTTTTGTTTAAGGGGATTCTGATGAACAGATGAGTTCACGGGGATCCCCTGGGGGATCGGGTTAGGGGATCCTAGTGGACGAAACGTTGTCACAAGGTGCACATTTCGATGAGATAACTCAAAAACTTTGCTTTGCTCTGCGCACTTTAAATGGTCAAACCTCCCCACGTGCTGTTGTCTATGTAGGAATGCCTGAGGCCAGCAGTATGATGTTTTAAAGCCGATATGACCAACACCACAGTCTCTCTGTGGCCCTGTAAAGGGTTTGAAACGTTACTCACATCAAAGACCTTGAGCTGACTACTCTTGAGACAAGGAGACAAAGGGGTAGTATAATAGAGACATACAAAATTCTCACTGGACACTATGACGTTTCTGATTTACAGCAGCTCTTTACGTTGAGTGATTACAAGCATCTCCGTGGTCACCAGCCGAAGCTATGCCGATCATTGGCAAATAGAGATACTAAAAAGTTTTTCTTGCCTAACCGAATTGTCACGGACTGGAACAAGCTACCTGAGGAAGTCATAAACGCTCAGACCATAAATTCGTTTAAGAACAGGCTGGATAAATTCTCCAAACCACTAGACACAAACGCATCAGCTAATTGAGGTGCTAGTGTGTTTACCTCAAAAAATTATAATAACATACTAGGTACTTCCTTACTCCTATGTCTTAGACTCTGATACGAGAGCTCGCCATCTTTCTCAGTCTTGCCGGTTCAATGCCAGTCACTCGAATTAGCTCACGATAGCCGGCATCCACCATGTCCCTCCAATGGTAACGGGGGCATCCAACCGGCCTGGATTCGATTCCCAGCGGGGGGTATATCTTTGTGTAGTTGGTTTGGTTGGTGGTAGGGCATGTTAAGTCCGCTTGGCTAGTTATCACCATCCTATATAGCGCCTGATACCATAACAACAACGCATTTTTGTGTTCCGACAGTTCAGAGAAAAAATCAGCCAGTTCTTCAATGGTTGAGGGTTCCGGGTGAAATGCGCTTCCACTTTACTTTTATTTTACTTTCCACGGCCTTATCGTCACTTGCCATCAGGTGAGATGAAAGCCAAGTACTTACCCGTGACGGATAAAAAAAGGCACTTTTAGTGTTCCGATCCGTTTCCATCCTTTCGACGTGACCTAGCCATCGGAGTCTGTCTCCTGAGCCTCCACCTTGGCAATCTGCAGGATCCTTCGAAACATAATGTTTATTTTTTTGCGTTAACATTAACAGTGTCGCGTAGCGGTGAAATAATACTACCCCCCTCTCTTCCCTTGAGTGTCGTAAAAGGCGACTAACGGACTAAAAACTGCACAAACATCGAACAGCATATAGCGGCGATGGGCTCACCACCTGTCACGCTGAGTACGTGCAGTCGCTATTTAATGAAAAGTGGATTATTACGGAGGACTGCATTTGAGGTTCTTTTTGCCTAGTCTCTGACTAACCCTTCGGGGATAACAGTGGTAATGGTATTATTATGTATGTAATATCGCTCAAATAAAACCCCTCGGACCCCAAGCGGTTGCATGAGACCGCACCTACAAAAACACACTTGACTTTGTACCGTGTTTTCATAGACTTACAGACTACATTAGTAAGAACAAGTTTGATTATTTCGATTCTGTGGTACATTTTATGCATCATGATCGCAAAATATCGCATAGTCTATGCTCGATTCTGTCAAATTTGACGTTGACAGTTGCGCCATTTTTTGTGTCAGAAAATTTCCACGAGTGAGGCTGAAACGAAGTTAACAAAATCTGTAATGATGAAAATTCTAAGAGGTTTGATAAGGCAATGTTTTTTTAAAACATTAGCGTTGAATAATTTTGACAGGTCTAACCACAGACATAGAATAAATCTGTGGGTCTAACCAATATTTCGGTGGCGTAGTAGTCAACGCAGACGCCCGGATTGTGAAGGACGAGGGTTCGATTCCCAACTGAGATAGTAATTTTTTTCAACTGTCCGTTATCTTTGCATCTTTTGAATCGTTACGATTAAATAATCCCTCGCGAAGCTTAGCATAGCTCTGGCAGTAAGGCCTTAAGGGGATATGCCACCTGTTGTAGCGTGCACCTGTAGACGGCTTTTCGCGAGTCCTTTTTTATGGCTGATGGGTTTCTGCGATACATTGATCAGGACCGATGGGGCGGCAATACTTATAGATACGCTGGCTGTTTTACGTGAGTACACACATACATACGTAACATGTTGGAATATACGAAAATTCTCTATTCAATTTGTGTAACATCACTGTTTTTGTATTAGTCACTCAAACGACTTTTCACTCGAACAAACTACAAAGTTTTACATTGCCGTCACTGCGTCCCTTCAACATAACATAATAATATACTCAGGATTATTATCCCCGAAGGGTTAGTCAGAGACTAGTCAATGAGGACCGCAAAAGCAGTCCTCTGTCATAGTCCACTTTTCACCAAATAGCGACTGCACATGTGCTCAGTGTGACTGGTGGTGAGCCCGTCAACGCTCTATGCTGTTAGATGTATGTCAGTCTTTAGTCTGTTAGTCGCCTTATTACGAAACCCAAGGGAAGAGATTGGTTTGTAGTATTCTTTCTACGCTACACGGTTTTCTAAGTAAGTGTATAATAAATAATGTTAGTAGCATCTTTGTGTTCCGGCAGTTCCTAATTAGATGGGTTCCGAGTGCGATGCGCTTACTAGCTCTTCCTGGGACAGAAGGGTAGGAACCTACTTATTGTTTAAACATTTAAAAAAGTTCAGATCAGATATTCCAGGCTGTCGAAAAAAATAATGAAGCTTACAAGAAGTTATAAACACGCATACACACACTTGCTATTCGCGCGTGGTGCATACCACGACTAAACGCAAAAAAAAATGCGTAACATGACTTATTCTAGATAATATAAATAATAATAATAATAATAATAATAGAGAAGGACAAGCTCAGTAAGTACCTTGACTTGGCTCACGAGGTTACCGCCATGTGGGATGTGGATTCAACCATTATTGTACCGATAGTCGTTTCGGCACACGGCCTTATAGCGAAGAGCCTCGATCAACACCTAGAGAGGCTCTCGCTGAAAGGTTGGGTCAAGGGTCAGATGCAAAAGGCAGTACTCCTTGACACGGCACGTATTGTCAGGAGGTTCCTCACTTTGCAGCCCTAACCACCGATAGCTTGGGTCTATCCCCGCTGCCGGTGGCAACCTAGGTTAAGTTTTTTTATAATATTTTATATTGTAAATAGGTTTTTATATAAAATATTGTAAAAAATTAAACTTAAGAATAATGTTAAATAAAGAGAATAATAATAATAATAATTTTATTGACATATAGTTTTACAACTTCCTATGAAAACTCTGACACCCCAAACTAGGCTAAAATGCCAGTATCTCAAGGGTCAGGGGCTTCTCCCAATTTTTGCAACAAGTGTCAAGAAAACATCATAAAAACGAAAAAAATACAATGCACTTTACATTATTATGTATATTAAATTAAGTACTTATATTATAATGTTTCAATATATAATAAGGTGAATTACTATGTTAAATAATATTTATTATAAATATATAAATGTATGTATAAACAAATATAAAATTAATACATATTTATTTCTATTTAAATATTTAAATATGAACAATACAAGTATTTTAATAACAAAACACTACAGAATGATCAAACTATGTGGTATGTGGATCAAACGAACCAGACTACAATTACGTAGTAGCTGCTACGAGCTACGGCGTAGCAGCGTTGCTACGTTAATGCTAATTCGCAGACAATTTGAGTATCTTCTTGACAATTTGAGCTTCTTACATTGTGTAAGTTAATAAAGACAAAAAACTTGTTGTTGTTAGCTTATTTTGTCCCACTGTAGTGCAGTGTGTCACGGCATCATAACTCATAAGAATCATCTGTTTTGTTATTCGTGATGGAATGTAACTAATTTAGGACTTTGTAGCGATTTTCCAGAACTGGCAGTCAATACTTTTCTTTGTTCTAAAATACTATATAAACACTGTTTTTCCCTAAATAAACAAGAGTTAAGAACCAACCTTCGTCGTATCATTTCGTCTCCCGACTTCAGTACAAAGAACACAGTACCTCTGCCGGCGCTGCCTTTTGGCAGCGCTGAGCTTCCCACATCACATGGCGACCCTGCCAGTCTAGGCAGTGCTGGTTCATTTGGAACCCAAGCCGCAGAGAAAATCAAGATCACATCAATGGGGTCCACGCTTCGCATCCGAAAATCCAATCACGCTGCGAGATATTAATGAGGCCGCTACGCATCATCTCAGCACACGTGACATCACAACTGGTCCGTGTGAGTTCCGCGCCGAGCAATGAGTCATCACCACGCTAAAACCAACACCCACCCAAACCAACGCACCACGTTAAATGGAAAAATGGGTACAAAATCATCAAAAACCGAAGAGGTAAAAGAAGATTTTTCTTCTTTTACCTATAAAACTGCTACGAAATGAACTCTGCTATCCAGAGATGAGGTTGTTGGTGAGATAAAATGGCGAAAATTATAACCTACGTGAGGAGAAGCAGCAGCCGGGTGTGAATGCAGCCGGGTGAGGACGCAGCCGGGTGAATACAGGCGAGTTTTGTTAACAAAAGAACCATTATTAAGAAAATTAGACTGAAATCATTTCTTTGGTAATACATAGGTATAAACTTTTAAAATGAAATTAATCGTAATCATATCCGTAAAAGCATTTTGTGTCCATTTCGATCGATTCGTTATTTTTTTATAGGAGTTTTAGATGTTTCAAAGCGGTTTAGTAAAAGCAGTATAAAAAAAAGTCTTGTAAAAAAAATTAGAGCTTTATATCTGGTGCGTAATAGATGACGCATAAAATATCTAAAATGTGTATTGAGAATTTCTTTAGTAAGAAAGTTTAACGCGTCTTCTTGGTTATAAAATAATAAATTTAATCGATAATTAAATAAGGAACTACCTTTAAACAGCTGTTGACGATACTTTGCCCAACGTAATTAATTAGTTACAAAATAGCATTATAAGTTTAACCCTAAGGCTTCTAAATAGTTAAATGAAATGCTAAATCTAAAAAGAGAATAATAATTAAAAAGGGGTTAAATACTGTCTAGGTACTCAGAAAGATAAATAAAATAATGTTTCAGAAAAATAACGTCAATACGATTATTAATTTGGAATGTACTCGTATATTATGGTATGTTCAAGAATTTCGTGAGTAATTAGGTTCATAAGGATGACATGCAATTGGACTGATCATCCAAAAGCATCAGATCTTATTTGCCTAATTTATCTTACTTTAAATTAATGCTAAAACGAAAGTATATGTTGAAGTACATTTTATAGAAGAATTGAGTTGAAAGGAAAAAAAAATTTATGAAAATATTAAAACTAATATAAATATAAAGATAAACTCATTAAACCATTTTTCCCAGCGCAAATGACGCGAGCCGCTTTTGTGAAGGAACTTGGTATTAAAAATAGTCAATAAAATACGGTACACACATTATATAGAAGGTACTATAGGGAATTCAGGTCCATCAGACTTATTTAGGTGCGAACGAGCTTCCTCTCGAATAACTGATGGAGAACAATTGTTGTCTTAATTCTGACCCTATGAAATTGGTACACGGGTGGTTCAGATCCTTCTATTCGATCATAGTGTAAACGACATTTCTCCGTGAGAATGTTGGAGGCAGTGCTGATGACGAAGGTGCGCGAGTACGCAGCGTCAGAGTGAGTCCTTAAAATGTATGATCCCCCGTAGTGGGGTGTGCGCACAACCTAAACGGGCATCTTAATATGCACTGTTTAAAATATAAATAAATATTATAATAAAAGTCGACTTATAATGTACCATAATACAGGGTCCGGCCGGCCCAAATAATAAAAAGTACCTTCCTAATATGTGTGAGTAGTGTGTGTTGTGTATAACTACTTTAGAGCATTGCTCTAATACCTTTACCGTTTCAATAATGCTATTTATGACTAAAGAGTATAAATAAAATATAAAAAAAGTACAAGTACAAAGTGGTACGACGATATTAATAAAAGTGTACACACGATGTAATCGGATAATACAACGAAAAAAAAAATTGAGTTGACTATAAGTAAGTACTCATCAAGTAAAAGTATAATGACAAGAAAGTAAGGAGACAACAATATGGAACAATAAAAATAAAGTTAAACTACTAGTATGAAGTCTAAGTAGGTGAAAAATATTAAGTAAAGTGCTAAGGAGTTTAACAAAAGCTTAAGGTTTGAGCCAATTATATTAAAAGATTAAAGAAGTCGGTTTTAAAAGGCTTTAGGAGATAACATCGTCAACAGCTGGGTATAAAAAAAGTAATGAAATATTATTAAGTACTATACTTGCATGACTGTATTTTAAGAAAAAAAATAATATTAAACAATAAGATTGTTGTTATCTAAAATAGGTTAAGTGTATCAATTAAAGTTTATTAAGTGCTACTCGTACTTCGACTTTAAAAATAAATTAATACTGGATTGACTTTATAATTCAATTAATATTTTACTGAATTAATTATCTAAAAGTCAAATCGAGATATGAAAGTATTTTGTCATTTTATTATAAAATATATTTGATACATTTGGTTAAAGTAAATGTTGTCATGTTTTAAATAAGGTAAATTTATACTTTTATTTTTTTTCATAGTTAATATTCACTAAATATAATAGCTGCTATTCATATTCAGCTAAAAACTTTATGCGTTAGAATTTATGTGATACCATTATAACTAATATTACTAAGAATATCATCCTCTGTTCCGCATTTTTAGAACAGATGATTTGTCATTGTTCAATAAAACAACAAAAGATTCAACAAGAAGAGTCAATGAAAGTTATTTTTAGAAACAGATTAAAACTTGCATACTTGCTCCGCTATGACAAAGACCCGCCAAATAAGGCATCGTCACTGATAAAATTCGTGGAATCTATTATGGAATATGTTATTGTAAACAATGCACCGAGAGTGACTAGATCGTGACGATTAATTAAACCAGCTGTGCGCTTATTTAAATTAATTACCTGTGATTGTATTAAGGGTATATTGTACAAGCAGTTTGTTACATTAATCATTATGTAGATTTCACTGTCATATATATATATTTATTTTATTATTAGATAACACAGAACAGGATCAAAAGTGACGTATTGATGAATGGCAATGTTAAGCCAGTTTGTTGTTTTAGGTACTTATGTATATCAATAGTATAACATTATATTTTTGCAACGTCAATAGAAATAAGATGTTTACTTATGTATGAGTAATCCATCGAGTAGGCTCACTAAGTTTCTTTTGTGTCTAGAAGAATACCATTTCTCAAAACCCAGACCATATTGTATACAGCCATAGCATAAGATTGTATCATTATAATAACAATGTATTTTTAGAATGTAAACAAACTTTGTTTGTTAGTTTAAGCCTGTTAGATTTTAATTATTTTAAGTTTGAGTAAAACTATGTTTATATCAATATTTAATATTTTTAAAAATTATATAGTTTAATTTTTTTTTTTCAAAAAAAAAGGGGAAAGGTGTAGTGCAGTGTGTCACGGCATCATAACTCATAAGAATCATCTGTTTTGTTATTCGTGATGGAATGTAACTAATTTAGGACTTTGTAGCGATTTCCCAGAACTGGCAGTCAATACTTTCCTTTGTTCTAAAATACTATATAAACACTGTTTTTCCCTAAATAAACAAGAGTTAAGAACCAACCTTCGTCGTATCATTTCGTCTCCCGACTTCAGTACAAAGAACACAGTACCTCTGCCGGCGCTGCCTTTTGGCGCGTTTGGGGCATACATCTCCCGTCTTTGCACTGTTTTCTGTGCGCCGCCAATTATTTTCATTTTCTAAAAAGTTATAATAGTGAAATAATTATTTTATATTTGTTCTTATTTGTAAAATTAACCTCCACATTGCCTAGTCTCTGACTAGCCCTTCGGTTATAATAGTCGTGATTATATGAAATGAATGATTAGGAATGAATGAAGCTCTGAATATCACTTAGCACTCATTTAACAAAATCAAAGAATCCCCTTCGATTACATTTTTTTATATGATCAAAGAATATTTCACAAAAAACTATGACGTTTCAAAGAAGCGACAGATCTCTACTTCCTTCTCGTCCGTCGTCGCTAAGCCAAAAAAGGACCTTAATTAAAAAGCGCTGATTAAAATTACTTGCCGTCCTGAAATTAATTATTGTGTAAGACCATAATTCCGTTGAAACCGTTGGCGTTCGTATAAGCTCGCTGTGACAAACGAAATATTTTATAATTCCAACATTTCAATTTGAACTAATTAAGTCAAGAATTTTTTTGGCAAGTAATTGGACATGTGTTGAGCCGTATCGCGTAGCGACTCTTTAAAAGAATACTACCACACCTCTCGTCACTTGAGTGTCGTAAAAGGCGACTAACGGACTGCACATCCATCCAATTGCATAAAGCGGCGATGAGCTCACCACCTGTCACGCTAAGCACATGTGCAGTCGCTATTTGGTAAAAAGTGGACTATGGCAGAGGACTGCTTTTTACAGTCCTCATTGCCTAGTCTCTGACTAACCCGTCGGTTATAAAGTCTGGCCAACGAAAGCTAAACCAGAAAAAACGCAGCAATTTCAAAAATATCATGACTGGGTAACACAGGGTCACTGACACAGCTACAATTTTCTCAGAAAAATTTCAATTTGACATACGACATGACACCTCAGATAGACACACATAGAGACTTTTGTTAGTTATATGTCTGTAAGTGTTGGGCTCTGTCGTGAATATTTCAGACACTAGTTGGGCTAGCCTGCATTTTCACAGAATGTGTTTTGTCGAATGGTAAAATAAATACAAATAGCGTAGGTAATTTAATTTGACCAAATTTTAGTTGAATCAATTTCGAATTTGACAGTGGCGCCTAAACTAATATAAATTTTATAAAAATAACCTTTCCTCCAATAGAAACCTCAAATCGGTTATTAACAATTGATTAACCACAATTATCATCGTCATCATCAACCTATAAACTTCCCACTGCTGGGACTGGCCGTCTTACATGGACAACAACGCGTGGGAAGATGAACCGTGTCGAGTAGCAGTGAAAGAATACTAAAACCCCCTCTTTTCCCTTGGTTGTCGTAAAAGACGACTAACGGACTAAAGACTGCACATACATCTAACAGCAAGCAGCGATGGGCTCACCACCTGTCACGCTGAAAACATGTGCAGTCGTTATTTGGTGAAAAGTGAATTAGGGCAATAGAACTGCTTTTGCTGTTCTCGTTGCCTAGTCTCTGAATATCCCTTTGGGGATAATAGTCCTGATTATATGTATGTATGTATGGACATATGTACCCACGGCGTCAGATCAACCTACCCTAAACTGTCAAATTTTTCCAATGAATATTAATCCTTAAAAGTGCGGGTTGGTGGGTTTTAACGACTGCCATTTACCGGGACCAACGGCTTCACGTTTTTCCAAAGCAAGGAGAACGAAACGTTTATTTTTAATTTTGCTTACAAAGTCAAAGTCAAATGCCTAATCTGTACTAATATTATAAAGAGGAAACATTTGATTGTTTGTTTGTATTGAATAGACTCCAAAACTACTAAACCGATTTTAAATATTCTTTCACCGTTGGGAAGCTACGCTCTCCGGGTCTCCGGATGACATAGGCTATATTATATTTTCAAAAAGTTAGGGATCCTTACTAAAGCTCAAATAAATTCTTTAAATCGCGTGTGCTACTATCATAAAACTATTTATGATAGAATAAAATAATGTACTATGGCTTTACAGAACACACCATTATCTACAAAAAGAGTCTCGATAGCATAGTCTAACTATTTTAGTAACGTCACAATAAGTGTTCTTGGGAGGGGAGTCATTTTAAAAAATTCGACACGGGGTACGAGATCCACGCGAACGAAGTCGCCGGCGGTCTGCTAGTTCAACCGAAACCTGTAGCGACACATTCTATTAGTATGAGCTAGGATTACCGCTCCTGCGCGGGCCGCGCCAGTTCTCCTACAGTCGCGTTCCTGCACATTTGTGTACAGTCTTAATAATAAATTTGTTACCGATGTAGTGTAGGTACCTCCCCGCGTCAACCCTAAACACGCAGATACCATATACCTTCTGATTTATGACCCCGACGTGATTTATTTTTATGTTTCGAGAAAGACTTTTAGTAAGTGACGTATTTCATCGCATACTTTCGCGATGCGGTAGCAACAAGTCCGCGACAACGTGACTACGACCACGTGTAGGAGGACACCCCTCCATTGCTGTTGGCAGGGTTACCAAAGCAATGACCATGGCACACAACCCGGCGGGTCGGCATACAACCCGGCGGGTCGGTCGGCACACAACCTGGCGGGTCGGCGACACACTACCCGGCGGGTGGCCGATACAACACGGCGGGTCGGCGCACACTACCCGACACGGGTCGGCACATAACCCGGCGGGTCGACGCACACAACCCGGCGGGTCGGCGACACACCACCCGGCGGGTCGGCACAGTCATTTTATTTTAATAAAGAAAGTTTATTTTTTTTGTTAACATGGGCAGGCCTCAAAGCAAACAAGACAATGTATGGCTATCGCCCTAGCTCTAGCAGTTTCTACAATACACAAGTTGATGCAAAGATTAATTATTTGTCAATTATAGTACTGATAGCAGTCAAAGACATAATTGATAGCAGTGGTCATCGGTTTTTGCGCGCGTGAAGCGCAAGTGTGTTAAATCCACAAAGTCTTGGTTAACAAGTAGTTTCAAGTAGTGATCCAGATCCACCCGTAGGTAGTTAGTGTACAGACCATACCGCAGCTACCAGTCCCACTCCCACAGCAAGTAGTTTATTGATAAAGCTTCACGTCACCCTGCGAAAGATAGTATTTTGTAACTATATTTTGTGTTGTTTTTATTTCCAGTGTTGGAATAGTAAGAGAATAAGATAATGTAAGTTTGTCACGGGACATTTCCGGTTATAAAAACTGTATTTAATAGATATATCTTTTCTTTTGTAATAGTAATATTTGTCCACTCAATTGGAATGGTAATGTTATATCATTGATTTCTTGTTTACGTTTTTTTTTGTATTGGCGAGCAAAGTTTAGGAAAATGTTGTTCAATGTTAATTATTTATTATACATTGTGCTATGGAATTTCACATTTTATAACCAGGCTCCAAAAGAGAAGCCTCTGTATTGTTTTTCGCTTCTGCGAATTGCACGGCTAGGGCATTTGGCCACCACGCGAGCAACAACGTCCGAGTAATATGACGTCATACTGTCACACGCTTATTAATAGTCAATAGTCAAAATATATTTATTCAATAAACTCAATTAATAAGTACTTTGAAACGTCCAAATATTTTTTAACCTACCACCCATTCAGGACATCATTTTTTAACTGTGGCAAAGAACGGGCGCAAGAAACCACAGCGCACAGAAGCAACGACATTTACAAAAAATATATATATTATATGTCGTTACCAGGTCACAAAATACAAAATATGAATTTGAATGTAAATAGTTTAATTAAATATGGGGCTCTATATAAATTAATTATAGGCAATTAGAAATAGCTGTTGGAGTAGGTACTTGGAGCATTTCAGACCCAAGCTGTTTTGTCTTCTGTATAATCCGACACTTTATAATAAGCTTTTTTATAAAGCTTTTCTTTGATTTTGATTTTAAATTTATCAAGATCTAATTTCTGAATATCATTTGGTACTTTGTTGTATAATCGTACACACAGACCCTTAAAAGAATTATTTACTTTATGGAGCCTAGTATAAGGCACTGCTAATTTGTTCTTACTTCTAGTATTTAATTTGTGAATATCACTGTTTTTTGAAAACATTTCAATATTTTTATGAACATACACAAGATTTTCATAAATATATTGTGATGCAACTGTCATTATACTTATATCCTTAAATCTCTCTCTGAGAGAGTCACCAGCCTGTAGGTTATATATTGCTCGAATAGCCCTCTTCTGCAGCACAAAGATAGTTTGAATGTCGGCAGCATTTCCCCACAGTAAAATGGCGTACGACATTACACTATGAAAGTAACTGAAATAAACTAATCTAGCTGTATCAACGTCAGTTAACTGCCGGATCTTCATTACTGCATAAGCCGCAGAGCTAAGTCTATTCGACAATTTAGCTATATGTGGGCCCCACTGAAGCTTGGCATCCAACGTGATGCCTAGAAACACAGTGGTGTCCACAGGATTCACATTCTTATCTTTAATTTGTACACTAGTTATTACCTGCTTAACATTAGGCAATACAAATCTTACACATTTAGTTTTTCCCTCGTTTAATAGCAAGTTATTAACACTAAACCAGTGAACAATCTTTGAGACCGCATTATTCACATCGTCATAATTTGGGTGTCGTCGTTTCACTTTGAATAAAAGTGAAGTATCATCAGCAAACAATACTATCTCATGACTGTCTTTTACAAAATAAGGTAAGTCATTAATATAAACCAAAAACAAGAATGGACCAAGTATTGAACCCTGCGGAACTCCCATTTTAACCACTGATCCCGGAGATCTTTTACCGTTAATGTCGACCTTTTGAATCCTGTTACTCAAGTATGAGATTAGAAGGCTCAAAGAAGCATCTCTAATTCCATAGTGGTTAAGCTTCCTGACCAAAGTTTCATGTAAAACACAATCAAAAGCCTTGGATAAATCACAAAATACCCCTAGGGCATCCTGTGATTCCTCCAAGGTATCAAATATTTGGATTAAAAGCTCAACACCATATTATTTACAATGTAAAAGTTTATTTTTATAAAAATGAATTTGCATTTGGTCTAGCATTAACTTTTCAAAAATTTTACTAAATGTGGGTAGCACAGAAATAGGTCTAAAATTAGAGGGGTCAGAAGTGCTACCTGATTTAAATAATGGAATTATTTTACTATATTTCATGAGGTCAGGAAAAACACCACAGTCAATGCATTCATTAAATATGCAAGCTAAAACTGGAGCTATTGTCATAATTACAGATTTAGCGACGTCCACGGAATTACCCCACAGATCAGCAGTTTTCTTTTTATTGAGAGTGTTAAATGTTTTTATTATATCTATAACACAAATTTTTTGAAAACTGAAATTACTTTTACAATCTTTAACATTCTCCTTTAAAACAGATTCAGCTACAGTGGGGGAGGAAATCAAGGCTTTTGTAGTTGAAAGTGGAATGTCAGTAAAAAACCTCTTAAATGCTGCAGCAACATCAGCATCAGAAGTCAAGGTTTTATTATCACAATTTAAATTGTACTCATTATTACGACTTTTGACCTTTCCTGTTTCACTATTTATAATATTCCATGTCATTTTTATTTTGTCATTACTATTCTTAATCTTAGAACTCAGATAGTTTGCCTTGGCTAATCGACATACTCTTTTGAATAACTTTGAATAATTTTTAACATATAATTTGAAGTCATCGCTGGTGTTATAGTTGCGTTCACCATAAAGTTCATAAAGGCGTTTTCTACTTCTATGAATACCAATTGTAGCCCATTCATTAAAAGTTAAAGTACCACTAACTGAGATCTTTTATTATCTTTTATTATATTGTTTTTCATATTATTAGAGTTTCGTTTTCTTTTTCTCAATTTGTTTCACTGTTCTCTGTTCCGTTTTTAAGTAACATCTTAAGTTGGCTAATGTATAATACTGTCATTTTCATTCATGATTGGCAAAATACAACACTGAAAACCTTTCGTATTTATATTGTCAATTTACTTACCTACATTGTAACCAGTGGCGGTACCTTCATACAAGCCGAAAAGCCCGGCTTGCCCTAACAAAAACTCAATATCACTACTGGTAAAACGCAATTATTAAAATCACATAATATTTTTTACCATTGTTAATTTTCTTCCATCAGCATTCAAATTATCAATTTTATAAGTTTCACATATTAAGAATCACCAAACATATCGCATAAAGCTGCATAAAAATCGTGCGATGCTTTACATCTCTCTCGCACAAGTTGGCTTGCAACCGGGCTTCGGATTTAAAGTATATCCGCTCTCTTCTAACTTTAACAAAATTGCTACTCTATAAACATAATACTGCGTAAGTATGTATAGATTCTATGAGAAATTCATACTCTTCGTCAAAGCCAGCTTGCGTTATGAAGTTCGCAAGTAAGGCCTTCTCCAAATCAGGCTTTATTTCTACCGAATCACGTGCAACTTCAACGCGGGCGAACCAATCAGAGGCGACCGACGACAGCTCGAACTCGGACGAACCAATCAGAGGCGAGCGTTAATAAGCGATTGTGCTGTGCAGCAGCCACAGGCTGCAGCCAGCCATTTTTTATTCTTTGTTATTGTCACACTTCACTTTGTTTGCGAGATTGTTTTTATGTAACAAGTGTTTTCGTAATTTGTGATAAAAAAATGTGTTCTGAGTTCAGTTCGTCGCTTTATTGGGTCTCTGTGACGAACTTAGATGTGTTGGGCATGTGATGTGTTGCAAACAAATGTGTACATAAACGTGTTGATGATTGGCATACTACGAAAGGCAGAGAGGTAAATAAATTCTTTGAACATCACACATGATTTATGTATTTCGCAAACTACTAAAAGTCATCTAGGGCATTAATTATAATAGGTCTATGTAAAAAACTCTTTGGATTGTTGGTTGCTTCCATTCAAAAGAATTAACTAATAATTAATAAATTAAGTGTAGAGGCCTACTTATCGACTGTGATTCCCGCGCAAAATGTCCATTTTCGCATTTTGTACCTAGTAATGTTCTAGTTGTATTTATCGTTTTTATCGAAATAGGATAATAAATGCATACTTAATATTACGAATCTCCACTCTGCGAGAATAAGCTGAGTTCGGACGGCCGGCGCATCGCATTTTGTAGTAATTTTGTACTTAGTTGTATTTATAGTTTTCATCGAAATAGGATAATAAATTCATAATATAACATTTTTATTCCTCATGAAGTAAAAAATATTCTGGAATAAATTTTACTCAATAATATTAGGTATCGTAGATAAGAGAAATTCACAGTTAACTTAACGCGATTTTCGATTTTTTTTTGGTTTTGAATAACATTTTTTTTATCTATAAAATCAATAATATTTAAAAATTCCGTGGCTGCTACGCATTATACGACGAAATAACATTCTCATTTTTTATTTCATTTGATTGGAACAGTAGTTCAATCCAGGAGCTCTCAAAAAAGTGCTCTCGCGCAATTTCTAAAAATCTTTCTCTGCAATTTTAGGTTTAAATACAAAATCAAGTGAAATTTACAAAAAGCGAGGCCGCTACGTACTATGCCAATTGCCAATAGCTATTCTACACTATTCAATAAGTAAATACTGTTAATGTATTTTTGTTTCTGAGATAAAGAAGGCCAAAATTGGCCGCAGTAATTTTTTTTTTCAAAAATTTCTCACAAAAATCACATTCAAGATGTAATAGAAGGTTATTAGGCTGTTTTTTTACAAACGACAATAACGTTGTAATGCCACGGCCTATGACGATTTGAGTAAAAAATGTGGCTAGTATCACAAATGGGCACCAACATTGTACCTAGGTAGCAAGATTAGGAACTTCAGGTTTCGTGGCTTGCCCCAATCTGAAGCCCTAGGCACGCCACTGATTGTAACGTACGTTATACGATCATGTATCGCGCGCAGGCGCACTCTTTGTATCGCAGCAGCGCATTCCTGTGTGCCTCGAGCGCTCTCCTCGAACTTAGAAGTTTTACATTGATAATATGATTTTAGTTGGAATTTTTATTGTTAAATATTTCCAGTTAATATAACAACACAAGGTTATTGTAATTATTTAGTACTCTAGAGGTAGGTAATAACAACAGAAACTGTATACTTACCATTGTTAATTTTAAACGTGTCAGACCTTTCATGGGCATGAGTTAGATACTATGTTATGTATGTAGTAGGTATTAAGGTTAAACAGTTGTTCTTTTTACCCAACTGCATAAGCTAGCTATGTTTTGGCTATCAATTTCCATCAATTTAGTTTTGAACATTGTGGTTTTTTATTTTTTTATACCTATGGCAAGAAACTCAGGAGGCTTTACTTTTTTCTCCCTCTAAGTAACAAAAGTTACAACTAAATATTTATTTTGAAATGATTTTGAGTAATGAGTTTAAATAGCAGCGGTGTGAAAGTAAACACTATGTATAAAGTTAAAATAATCATATAAAAAAAAAAAAATTTTTTTAAAGATTAGGTAGGTACTTGAAAAAAAATTCACAGATCTCGTGCTGTGCACGACTTGAAAGGGCATTGAAAATGAACCTAGCTATTATAGATTAATATGAAAAAAAAAAATTATTATCAAAAGATTATTAACTTTTCCAAAATTTGTATATACTATCCTAAAGCCCTTAATTTTCCGCGTCTATTATGTCCTAGTAGATCTTCGTATCTTAAAGCTGCGAAGTTCCACAGGGCTATGACGCCCGAGTAATACCGCACGGCGACGCTCCCCGCGTCGCTAAGGGGCAGCATATCACTCCCACAAAAAAAAGTATAAGACATAAAATGTTCCCCGTCTCAATATCTCTAGGCGTCTCTCTCAGTTTTTCGATTTTCGACCTCGTTCACGAGATATCAAAGATATTCCGAGGGAAGGTGTTAAAAAATCAAGGTTTTTTTTTATATTTTTCAATTTTCGAAAAAAGTTTTCGACTTTTACAAAAAAATTTTTCACTATCTGAAAGCCATTCAAATTCTGCGTCTTTTGAGTTTTTACACGTCCTCATGGCCTTAAACCACTATATACCACGGGGCAAACACACTTTCAGCGAAAATGGGGCCCTACCGAAGCGATCGAAAAAACATTTTCAATGTTAAATTTTTTTAAATTTTTCACATTGAAAATGTTTTTTTGTTTTTTTTTAAAGCTAGGTTTATTTTCAATGCCCTTACAAGTCGTGTAGAGCACGAGATCTGTGATTTTTTTTTTCAAATGCCTTATATATCTATACTATACCTTATGCCCACAGTGGGCCGTTAATATTGATGATGATGATTCAAAACAAAAGTTTCTTTAATGTTACACAGTGAACGAAAAGTAGTTTACGAAAAAATAGTGTTAAAAAATTCGACTAAAAAGCGTTGAAAACTGCTTGGTATTGGTAGTGATTATGAGGTTTTAATAGAACACAAAAATTTTAAAATGAAAAAAAAACAACGTTTTGTTAAAGTTATTATGTGAACGACAAAAAGGGTGAAATTAGTCCCTAATACACTGAAAAGTTACTCGGCCATATAAAACGGTGTCCAATCCCTGTTGTATAGAATCTGTTTACAAAACGTGTCGGGAGCAATTAAGATAATTGCAAGCGGAGTTAAAATAATTGAACGGATGTCAAAGGATTTTGGAGGTTCGTAGGTAACTTTTAACAAAATGTCTTACAAACACTGCCACTTTATATGGCAAGGCTAAGCGAGCGTTCCCACGGTGTGCCATTTGGCGCGCCCAACCCCGCCAACAGGCCGTGGGAATCAACACATCCGATGAAGCCTGCCGCGGCGTGCCGTCGCCTGTGCGATCCATTCATATGGGCGCGCAATTAAGCGTTCCCACGGCGCGGCGCGGAGTGGCGCGGAGTGGCGCGGCGCGGATTGTCTTAAGACACGCCGTCGGAACGCTCCACGCGCGTTATTGAAACGCAGTTGATGCGAAATTTGCGATTGAATCGTTGCAAACGCGCTTTTGTAGCTATGCAACAGGCATTTATAATGAGACATACCCTTATAATGGATTACACGCTGTACGTCACAAACGCAGTTCGTCACATACGCAGTTCGACGTATTACGCGTTTTGACACTATCGCATTTTGTCACAAACGCAGTTTGTCACTAGATTTCTTCAAACTTTATATCATTGGAATGACTATCACTTTTTCGAAAAAACTAATAATATAAAATAAATAATATAAAATAAATCAATTAAAATTTATACTCACACACGTTATCCCATGACTTTAAGAAATCATACTTGTATAGTTCGCATAACACAGGACAGCGTTATTATAATTGATCGCGGAAACAAATACGCACAAATTTCACACCGTCAAATTGTCAACACTGCCAATGCTTTTGTGGGACTACGTCCCTTTTTGTTTTAATCTAAGGACTACGTTCATTCAGGTGCGCTCAAGACAAGTGCGCTAATTAGATAGAGAGATAAATAATTTATTGCACATACACAAGAAACAGTTACACATGACACAATCTTAAAACTGGTATGGGCAAAGGCGGTCTTATCGCAAAAATGGATCTCTTCCAGACAACCTTTGGATTATGGACATATGAAGGAGGTAGAGAAAGTGCACAAGATCTGATGAATAGATGTACATTAAGAAATTATATAAGAGATAAGTATATAAATAATACAAACATAATTTTATAAGTACCTACTAATACATTTATATACATATAACACAGACGTATCATACGTCTGTGACATATCATATATTACCTATTAGCTAAAATTAATGTTTACCGTTTTAGGCGCATGTAACGCATCTACCATTTTTTTTCTAATATCATTGATAAAAAGATTATTATATTTTTTACAAGTACTATTAAATCCTCATGTAATGCTTTATTTTCCTTATGACATACTAGATGGCGCTAGAGTCTGGGCAACGAAAGTTGAACCTCGTAGTTATTTGATTGGCAACACTTTGTCTCTATGTGTGTCTATCTGAGACATGGACGTAATAATACGTCCATGATCTGAGGTCATGTCGTACGTCAAATTGAAATTTTATCAGAGTAAATTGCAGCTGTGTGAGTGACCCTGTCAGAGTGTCATGTTTTTTTTTTAATTGCCGCGTTTTTCCTGGTTTAGCTTCGTTGGCCAGACTCTAGTCTAACAGGTATTAAGTAGAAACACAATGCACAAATTATGGTAAAATTTTTGTATACCTCTGACATTCATAGGTATAGGTAATTCACATAATCTAAATTCATAGTATGAATTTAGAATATTGCTAGCCGATAACCGTTGTCGTTCTTGGTAATGTAGTTAGAATAGTTGAAATGATGACAAATCGCGTTTAAGAAGAATTGCGTATGTGACAAACTGAGTAAATCAGAACGTTGATGTCGAACTGCGTATGTGACGAATTGCGTTTGTGACAAAAAGCGTATAAGACGTACTGCGTTGATGACAAATCGCGTTCATGACGAATTGCGTATGTGACAAACTGAGTAAATCAGAACGTTGATGTCGAACTGCGTATGTGACGAATTACGTTTGTGACGTACAGCGTGTAATCCCTTAAAATCTAACAAATATAAACAAAATTACAAGATATCATAAAAATAATATATAAATTACATATTTTCACTAAACTCCATACATGTAGATATAACGTGCAACACCACTTTTTAAATTCTCTCAAGTAGTCCGTGTAAGATTTCAGTAAATTCCCACATCTTTACTGAAACTCATAGATTTGGGGAAATATTATTTAAAATTGAGCGTTCATGCTATCACTCATTGTCGTCTACTTTGTTCAACGAAAATACGTAAGTGGTCTGTGACGTAAGGTCACTACGAAAGTTTTGAGATACTCAAAATTTATAAAAAGAACGAAACTAGATTGAACCTTTTTTTAAAGATAAATTATTTGTAATTCGAACACAGAAAACCATTTGATCAAATATTTAAAAATAAAAAAATTACGTTACGTATACGTTTGATTTTTGTTTCAATATATCAATTTTTTTCTTTCATCGTCAACTATGGATTTTAAGCGAGAACATTTTCGTGCGATGATTTTGTACGATTATAAATTTGGACTATATGAATGTGAGTGCAGACAGCGATTAGTTTCGGCGTTTGGGGACTATGCACCATCGCGTGCAACAGTTTTCAGATGGTTTGCTCAATTTAAACGAGGGGTTTTTTCCTTAAATGATGATGAAAGAAGTGGCCGGCCCGCGACTTCAGTTACAGAATAAAACGTCCTAGTTGTAAATTTAAAAAAAATTATTAAGGAAGACCCAAAAGTGACTTGTAAACATATAGAAGAGGTCGTGAAGATTTCATCGCCAGCTATTAATGAAATTTTACACAACCGGCTTGGAGTCAGGAAATTATGTTCACGATGGGTGCCTCCCTTGCTGACTTCAGAACAAAAAGAAGCTCGCGTGACATGGTGCAAATATATGCTCAGAAAATTTGATCACGGAGAAGGACGGTCAATTTTTAACATTATTACTGGAGACGAGAGTTGGATTTACCAATGATCCACCGACTAAACGGCAATCGACAATTTGGGTGTTTCCCGATGATGAACCTCCAACGAAGGTGAAACGCGGGCGAAATGTTGGGAAATAAATGGTGGCCACATTTTTTTCTGCAAGTGGTCATGTGGCCACAATTTCCTTAGACGACCAAAAAACTGTGAATGCTAAGTGGTATATTGAAGTGTGTTTACCTACTGTATTTAATAATTTAAAACAAAAACGACCTAAAACTTGTTTGAGGGGGCTCTTTTCGCATCATGACAATGCGTCGCCGCACAACGCCATTGTCACCAAGGGTTTTTTGAAGAGTACAGAGATTGAAGAATTGTGTCATCCTCCGTATAGCCCCAATTTAGCTCCTTGCGATTTCTTCCACTTTCCGAAAATCAAACTCGGACTTCGTGACACGCGATATAACAGTCCTGAGGATGCACAGAATGCCTACTTGCAGGCCGTAGAAGACCTCCCTAAAGAAGAGTACCGGGAATGCTATAAATCATGGTTTAGGCGGATGAATCGATGCATATAAGCTAATGGAGAGTACTTTGAGAAACTGTAATTAAAAAAAATTAATAACTTTTATACTTAGGTACTTTTTTTGTATCTCAAAACTTTCGTAGTATTAAGCACTAACCGCTGACTGCACCAAGACGCTATCTAAAAAAATAATAGTAATATTTGTAGTATTTTCCTTATCCCTTTTTATTTTCAAGACTGGCGAAGGGATAAGTGAAAGTAAGTGGCTTAGCTGTCATGTTTGTGTTTGCTTTGTATTAGCGCTATGTATATACGAGACTCCGGCTCGATGCGGATTCGTTTGATTCGATTTTTTCTCGATGTACGTACAGACGGCGTCAGATCAACCTACCCTAAACTGTCAAATTTCTTCAATCATTATTGATCCTTAGAACCAAACAATAAAGTTCAAAATTGATTGTAAAAATATGACAGTTTTGGGTAGGTTGATCTGACGCCGTGTGTACTACACGAATATAGTGGGTTTTAACGAATGCTATCTTACGACAACAATCGGGATCAAAATAAACGAGTTAGGGATGAATTATATTAGACCGGGCCGTGCACGGGGCGTGCCGTGTACGTGACCTGGACGGGGCACTGATTTGAAACGTTGCATACATTTTGTCGTGTATGGATTATGCACTGTGTAATATGAACTGCTTCATATATACAAACTGTATGCAACGTCTCAAATCAGTGCCCCGTCCGGGCCACGCACACGGCACGGTCTAATTTAATTCATCCCATAAGGGCCCTATTACATTTCGACTGTGATTTTTGCGTAAAAAAGGCCAATTTTGGCGTTCTCGATCTCAGAAACTAAAATACATTAACAGTTTTGACTTATTGAATAGTGTAGTATAGCTATTGGAATAGGTCGTAGCGGGCTCGCTTTTTGTAAATTCTGCTTAATTTCTTCATTAAACCCAAAATTGCAGAGAGCAATTTTCACAAAATACGCGTAGGCACTTTTTTTAAATTCATCTATTGAACTACCGCTCTAAACAAATAATTTTTTTATGTTATCTATTATATAGGTAGTCGTATAGTGCGTAGCGGCCTCGGAATTCTTAAATATCATTGATTTTATATAGAAAAAAAATCTTATTAACCAAAAAACTTCGAAAATCGCTTTAAGTTAAATGTGATTTTCTCCTATCTACGACAATATTATTGAGCAAAATTTATACCAGAATAATTGTTACTTGAAGATAAATATAGATTTTATAAAAAAATATTATCCTTTTTCGATAAAACTGATAAGTACAACTGCAAAATTACTACAAAATGCGATGCGCCGGCCCTCCGAACTCAACTTATTCTCGCAGAGTGGAGATTTGTAATATTAAGCATGAATTTATTATCCTATTTCGATAAAAACGATAAATACAACTGCAAAATTACTACAAAATGCAAAAATGGTTATTTTACGCAAAAATCGCATTTGAGATGTAATAGGCCTCTTAACCCTTAGGGAGACTTTTTAATGAGCGGTAGAGCCACACAGCGTTGCAGCATGAATCGGGCCGGCTCACCCGGCGTAATACCACCTTATCACGGAATGCCGGCGTGAAACATTGGCAGTTGTTGGTATTAAGTTTCGTCCGGTAAGTGAAAGTACCGGAGGCTCATCTCTTCCCTCTCCCCTCCTCACAATTCCTACTCCTTCCTTAAGGCTGGCAACGCATCTGCGACTCATCTGGTTTTGCGGGTGTCCATGGGCGGCGGTGATTACTTTCCATCAGGTGAAAAGCCTAATCGTTTGCCTCCTTTTCACATTAGAAAAAAACCTAAATTAAAAAAAAAGTCGGCCATTAAAAACAGAACGGGAGTTCAACCTAATGGTCCTGAAGAAAAAATACAGCTGACATTTCATTCTGACAAAAGCATAATCCGACCAAGAGTCCGTTTTCGTCAGAAAAAAACAGCCTATAATTTATTCTGACGAAAAAGAAATGTGATGAATATGTCCTAGATCAAATCAATAATACTACCACCCCCTCTCTTCCCTTGGGTGTCGTAAAGGCGACTAACGGACTAAAATCTGCACTTACATCCAACAGCATAAACCGGCGATGGGCTCACCACCTGTCACGCTGAGCACATGTGCAGTCGCTATTTGGTAAAAAGTGGTCTATGGCAGAGGACCGCTTTTGCGGTACTCATTGTCTAGTCTCTGACTATCACTTCGGGAATATAAGTCGTGATATATATGTAAAAAAAAGATTTTATTAATGTGCGTTTAACACATCCCCTCAAACCCCAAGCGGTCGCATGAGACCGCACCTACAAAAACACACTTGACTTTGTGTTTTCATAGACTTACAGACTACTTTAGTATAAACAAGTTTGATTATTTCGGTTCTGTGGTACATTTTATGCATCGTGATCGCAAAATATCGCATAGTCTATGCTCGATTCTGTCAAATTTGACGTTGACAGCTGCGCCAATTTTTGTGTCAGAAAATTTCCACGAGTGAGTCAGAAACAAGCTCAGAAACTCAGAACAATAACTAAAGCATTATTATTCTGAGTTAATAATAGTCCTGTTAACCCATCCTGTTAATCTAAATGACTGTGTCGGAGTGGGTTCACGACAGTAGCCTAACGGAGCTATGGGTATTGAACCACGATTTCTCGCGTTCAACCCGAGCATTCTATCCGCTCGGCCTCGCCTCTATAATAAAAGTGAAGTTCAAAGTGCTGCTCCCAGTACTCCGCCTTGATACAAAGGAGCGTGGTACACACGAGCACTCGCCTGCCCTCCGACACTCAATTAAATTTTCACAACAATGCACGTCTAAACGCCTCCTCTCCGAACAACTGGAAGTGACTACGGCTTTTTCAAGATTTTCACATGTAGTTACACATGGCATCAGATCAACCCACCCAAAACTGTCAAGTTTCTATAATCAATTGTGTACTTAATTGTTTGGGGTATAAGGATCAATATTCATTGGAGAAATTTGACAGTTTAGGGTAGGTTAATCTGACGCCGTGTGTACATGCATGCATACCTCTCACGAGTCACGACTATTACCCCTAAAGGGTTAGTCAGACAACAAAGGAGATGTTTAATTTTTTGCCAAGACCATGTACACCTACTTAAGAAATAGTATAAAATACATAGATAATATACCGATATGCTTTACCATTTTAGCATAAGAATTAAAAAAATAACTATAATTTTCAAGAAGTTGGCAACTCTAGATGTCTTTCTAAAATTAAAATCAAGTGTCCAAAGCTGTAAAGAACGTTTTAAAAGTGTAACTGTCACCATGATTAAAAAATAGACCGGCGTTTGTTTTTCATTTCGTTTCTTACTGTGCTGTTGTGATTTTGTGCTGTGCTGTTTTTCTATTCTGATTTGGACCGATTACCTGCTAACCGTTTACTGCCTCGTAAGTAAAAAAAAGGTCATTGCTCGAAAGTACTTTTGTTTTGACAGCTAGGTACTTGACATGACATGACATTGACAGAATACCGCCTGCGATCACGAAACTTGCCATAATTTCTTAGGAATTTAAAATACTTCTTACGTGAAAACTATTCATTTATTTGAAAAAAAACATTTCGAATAAGCTTATTCTATGTCTTAATTAGCTACATTTTGGTATTATGTACCTACAAGGTGTTGGCATTTTCTCCATTAAACATCTCCTTTGGCTAGCTTTAACCCTAACAAATAACGATTATGAGCACAGTGCCTAAAATGCAGGATGCCAAGGCTGTTATAATACCTAAAACGCTAATTGACTAAGAAGCAGATTGCCTAAAATGCAAGATGCCACTACTGCTGTAATACAGTTGTAATTGGCAGTTATTGTTTTCTTGTATCTCGGTAACTAATTTGCTGAATTAAATTTCTCAGAAACTATCTTCGAAATTACACTTAATCTATTTTTTTCACATAAGACGTCATTTATATACATACATATAATCACGATTATTATCCGCGAAGGGTTAGTCAGAGACTAGGCAATGAGGATAGCAAAAGCGGTCCCCTACCATAGTCCACTTTTTACCAAATAGCGACTGCACATGTGCTCAGCGTGACAGGTGGTGAGCCCATCGCCGCTCTATGCTGTTGGATAGTTCATTAGTCGCCTTTACGACACCCAAGGGAAGGAAGTATTCTTTCACCGCTACGCGACAAAGTTATACACGGTCATTTCTGTGTTCCGACAGTTTGAGATAAGATAGCCAGTTCCTCAGTGGTTGAGAATTCCGGGTGAAGCGCGGTTCCACCTTCGGCCTTATCGTCACTTGCCATCAGGTGAGATGAAGGCCAAACGTTTACCCGTTGTAAAATAAAAAAAATAAATTTTTTTTTACCTGTATTCAAAACATCCTTTATGATTTAATTACGCTATGGTTATGTAATTGCTATGTTAAAAATGAAATATATTATTAAAAACCTGTTACAAATGAAGTCTAGTAAATCTAGAATGAAACATTATCCGTGTTTCCTAACAATACTGTCTGGACGGGCGTAGACGCGTATTTCATATTTTTTTTGTTACTCTTGTACAGTATAAAATGAACGTAGGTAATTGATCTGCGATTGATTTATTTGATTACATTTGAAAGGAAACGTTTTATTATCATCAAAAGCCTAAAAATGCCAATGCCGATTAATATTGCTTTACTAAATGCCTCAAACAGTCAATTTCATCTATATCTCCATCATTTTCGTTATCAACTTACGCGTAAAACAAAACACACTACAAAGCACCGTCAACTAGTGGTGTACTGTACAAGACTCGAGCTCTCAGGGCTCGAAGTAGTTTTCAGAGCTCGCGACGACTCCGAGTTTACGTCAGCCTCGAGCGTGACATTAAAGCTTGAGTGTTTTTCAGCGGCCGAGAGTTTTTCTGCGTCTGAGTCTTTTTCTGCGCTCGAGTCTTTTTTTGGCTTTTGTTGTGGTGCGTTTTTTGATGTTTATAAGTTAGCATTATACAAAACAATGATTGTGCATTTTTAACACTGATTCAAATTGTAAATGAGAAATAAAATAATATGATTGATGTATTAAATAGTAGTTTATTAAAACTCATCTGAAATCTCGATTCGAGCCCTTGTTGAGCGTCGAGCTACAAGTTTTAATTTTTTTAACTCGAGCTATTCTTGGAAGCTCGAGTTTATTTTAAGACTCGAACTTTATTGAAGGCCCGAGTTGTTGCTCAGGGAGCTCGCGCTCAACTAGACTCGGGCCTCCGAGCCTATCGAGCTTACATAGCTCTGCAAATCTGACTCGAGTCTCCAAAATTAGAACTCAAAGAATAGAGGCTTGTACATCACTACCGTCAACTGTTTCTGATTTATTAATTTAGCTCGGCTTCTAATTGTAACAGGTGCTGTCAAACCCGACTGTCAAAAATGTTTAACTCCAAATTATGTACGAACATGTCGACATTGAAACGAGGGTCCTATACAGGCAGATGACTGATTGACGTGGTTGATTAACGGATCCCGCTAAACAGAGGGATTTCACACGTCATGTGTTTTTGGCTTAGAGCGTTGGTTTAATGCTCTAAGGTTTTTGGACTTTTTATGAGATTAGTAAAGTTTGAGTTAGAAATACAACCTTTTTTACGATAATTGCAATTGATCATTGTGTGAAGAGGATTGATGTGCTGAGAGTACAGTTTAGTTTTTACATTTTAAATATACCGTACTCAGAGCGATTTTGGGGGCTAAATATAATAATTATTAACAATGTATCATTCACTAAATCACTAAATTTTGTTAGAGAAATGACCCTACACAGTAGTAGTTTTAACATCCATTATGACTAATTCATTAAATCTCTGAGATATTTCATCAAATCCCTGTTTTTATCATTTCCCTTTTTTTTATGCTAAGCCCGGCATATGACTCCACTCCACCTGATGTTAAGTGGAAATGAAGTCCAGGCGCGAGGACAACTGGTGCAGCGTAAGAGACGTAGCATCAGTCACCCTCACTCTGCCGGCCCACAGAATGCTTCTTCACGCCTCGTTTGAAAGACCCTATGTCATAGGTAGGAGGGAATACGTGTGCTGGTAGACTATTCCATCTTTTGGAAGTGCGGCAAAGAAACGAGTCACCAAATTTCTTTGTGCGTGATGGAATGTTAGAAACTGTAAATTCTTGACTCCGGAGAGCAGAACGCGTACTCCTATGGAGGAAGGGAGAAGGAGGGATGAGGTCAAAGAGTTCTTCAGAGCATTCGCCATGGTATAAACGGTAAAAGACGCTGAGTGACGCAATATCTCTACGCAATTGCAAAGGCTCGAGAGTTTTAGTGACCTCCGCATTGCCGATAATACGCACAGCGCGGCGCTGCAATCTGTCCAAGGCATCGAGAAGATACTTTGCGGAGCCGTTCCAAAGGCGAGAGCAATACTCCACGCAAGACCGCACCTGTGTCTTGTATAATAGACACAACTGATCAGGCGTGAAGAATCGCCGCACCTTGTTCAGGACACCGAGTTTACGTGAGGCATTTTTAATTACGGTTTCGATGTAATCCTTTTGGTTCAGATCGCAGCGGATATCCATACCGAGCATGTTAATACTGCTCTGCAGGCCTAGAGATGTACCCTGAAGAGAGGGAAGGGAAAGGAATGGCGACTTTTTCGCTGTGAACGCGCACACCTGTGTTTTCTTGGCATTGAACTCCACCAGATTATCGGAGCCCCATTTAGAAATGTGGTCCAACACCCGATCGAGCTCAATGACAAGATTTGCTCGCTTCATTTCGGTGTCTACCCGCCCAGCCGTTGGGTGACCTTTATATCCCCCATGCACTGTGCTATCATCTGCATAGCAATGAATGTTTCCAAGAGGAAGCATGTCATTGATATGCAGAAGGAACAGCGTGGGGGATAGAACGGAGCCCTGAGGAACACCAGCGTTCACTGACATGAACCGCGAAGCGCATCCATCCGAAAGGACACGGATTCTACGCTCATGCAGGAAGCTAGCAATCCAGGTACAGAACTGAGCGGGCAAACCGTATGCCGGGAGCTTGGAGAGAAGAGCTTTGTGCCAGACCCGATCAAAAGCCTTGGCTATGTCAAGGCTAACTGCCAGTGACTCGCCACGCTTGTCAATAGCCTCACCCCAGAGATGTGTGACGTACGCTAGAAGATCACCCGTTGACCGTTTTGGCCGAAACCCATGTTGACGATCGTGAATTAGGGAGTGATCTTCTAGGTATCGAATAAGCTGTTTGTTCAATATTCGTTCTAGGATCTTACACAACACTTACGGCTATAGGGCGGTAATTAGACGGATCTGACAGATCTCCTTTTTTAGGGATCGGTTGTACATTAGCTTCTCTCCAAGATTCCGGCACACAACCCGAAGAGAGCGAGAGACGGTACAGACGCGTTAACACAGGGGACAACTCTGCTGCACACATTTTCAGGACTATTGCTGGGATGCCATCAGGACAGTTAGCTTTCCGGACATCGATTGACTGCAGCTCCGCACGGACATCACACTGCCTGATTTTGATATCAGACATTGTGTGGCCATAGTGAGGAATTGAGGGTGGCTGTGCATCACAGTCATCGATCCGGGAGTTAGCCGCAAAGAGTTTGGCCAGGAGATCGACCTTTTCCTGCGGCTTGTGAGCTAAACTTCCGTGAGGGCATCTCAGTGGTGGCAGCGAGGGTTGGCAGAAGTTGGATTGCACGGCTTTGGCCAGACGCCAGTAGCTACGGCTGCCCGTAGGATGCGTCAGGAGTTCTTGGCCTACTCGTGCAACGCGCTGGGCATCCGCTCTAATGTAGGCCCTCTTACACGACTTGGTGGCATTATTATAGGCTGCTTTTAGCGAGCGAGTTTCGGGATCCCCATGATACCTCTGATCCAAGCGCGGTATGCCGTCTGTTTGCTCTCAACAGCGCTGGCACACTCGCGATTGAACCAGCGGTTGCGTCTGCCTTTGCTGATGACATAGGAGTGTGGAATATAGTATTCCATTCCTAATACTATCTCATCAGCAACGGCAGTGGCGCTAGCGGTCGGGTCCTTCCCACTAAAGCAGCGCTGCCTCCAAGGGACGGATGCAAAATACTCCCGCATACCGTCCCAGTCTGCCGACGCGTAGTGCCAAATCCGGCGTTTCGAAACCGCTGTTGGCGGGCGCGATGCCAAGGGCACTGTGCTGGATATCAAGCAGTGATCCGAGGAACCTAAAGGAGCTCGAATCTCCACCCGGTATCCAGCTGGGCGACTCGTCAGCAGAAGGTCGAGTAAGGAGGGCGCATGGCCAACTATGTCTTGGATCCTGGTGGGCTGGTTCACCAGTTGCGTCAGGTCATGCGTGAAAGCGAATGCGTGGGCAGTTCTACCAGCATGGTCTGTTTTGGCCGCTCCTGCGCATCATCTGCTACCCGTCTAAGATGTTCAATTAGTCGAGTTGTCTCCATGTCGCCGTTATGGGATCAGTAGACGCAGACGTAGACACGGCAATGAGAGCCTAAGTCGACGTGTACCACTAGGAGGGAGAAGGAAGGGTCCTCCAGACAGCGCAGACGGCGACAGCAAACATCCGCCCGAACGAATAAGCAAACTCCGGCTTTGGCTTTGAAGGATTCTTCAAGCACAAAGCCGGGATAGTTCAGGTAGGTGGTGTCAGCTGGGCGGATTATTTGCGTCTCCGTCAGGAACAACATTGCTGGCCGTGCCGTCTCAAGATGGTGGTGGACGGCATTGAGGTTTGCATGGAGTCCGCGGATGTTAGCGAACTCCACCTCAAACGGTAAGGTTGTGGTGGGGGTGTGCACCGCTGTAGTACCAGTTTTGTTGTTAGGCGCTGTCATTTTAGGAGTAGAAAGAAAGAGGCGTGAATCGAGAAAATGATGCCGCGATGCGAATGGTTAAAGTGTGGTGGCCTGTTTCCCCAGGAATTTGCCCACAGACGAGTATTATTAACCTGCCGAACGGAAGGGCCCCCGAACCCCCCCGGGAATGGCCACCGGGACCCCACCTTCCGGTCACCAACCGGCACGACGGACCACCCCGATATTATGCGTGGCATGGTGAGGCAGCCTCACGAGCTGGTTAGGCTCGCTTGGGCCCCTGTACTGTGCCACGGGCGGCCAGCGGGACAACCGTTTCTACGGGTCTCCCTGGTCGGCAGGTTAACAAAGTCCTCCTGGCACTGGTTTGACGGTAGCCTCCACAGACCAAATACATCGCAGCATCATCCTCTCGAGTTCTGGTTATACGCTGGCTGATCCCGAAACGCGACCGACAAGCAGTCACTTGACGGGTTTTACACCATGCGTACGGTGGTCACCAACCAGACGGGTCAAGCCCTACCACCAGTGGAGCAGATCATCGCTCAAAAGAGTCCGATAGTCGCTTCTTACGACACCCACCGGACGGAGAGAGGGGCGGCGATTGGTATTGTTTCTCCGTCACCGCACGGATTAAAACTGTGACATATACACTTTACATACCAACATATTTTCACGATTATTATCTTCAAAGGGTTAGTAATTAACTAATAATAACTAATTAATAATTAATAAATTAATAATTAACTCATTAATAATTAATTCATTAATAATTAATTCATTAATAATTAATTCATTAATAATTTATTAATTAATAATTATTTAATTAATTAATCTAATTATTAGAGACTAGGCAATGAGGACCGCAGAAGCAGTCCACTGCCATAGTCCACGTTTCACCAAATTACAACTGCACATGTGTTCAGCGTGATAGGCGGTGTGTCCATCGCCGCTCTATGCTGTTGGATGTATGTGCAACCTCTTGTCCTTAGTGGCCTTTTAGGTCACCCAAGGGAAGTGAGAGGTTGGTAGTTTATTTTAGTGTGCCGCTTGACGACACACGCACACTATTTAAACGTTTAAATAAGACTCCAGTTATGGGACGTTTGAATAAGACTCCAGTCATAAGACGTTTAAATAAGACTTCAGTTATAAGATGTTTAAATAAGACTCCAGTTATAAGACGTTTAAATAAGACTCCAGTCATAAGACGTTTAAATAAAACTTCAATTATAAGACGTTTAAATAAGACTCCAGTTATAAGACGTTTAAATAAGACTTTAGTTATAAGACGTTTAAATAAGACTCTAGTTATAAGACGTTTAAATAAGACTCCAGTTCTAAGACGTTTAAATAAGACTCCAGTTATAAGATGTTTAAATAAGACTCTAGTTATAAGAAGTTTAAATAAGACATCAGTTATAAGACGTTTAAATAAGACTCCAGTTATAAGGCAGCCTGCTTCTTCTCACCGAGTAAGCTCTCCGTAAATTTAGAGTAGCCGTAATTTGGAGAATACAATAAATGGATGTCACGCGAGCTAATTTTCTACGCCATTTATGTTCGTTTGTGGCAGGTCACAAATTGTTGCTAAGCTCTAAAAGTGATTCCGGCTAGGAGTGTCGTAGGCAACACGGTTTGTACTTATTACAGGTACACTAGCAACTTCATCGGTGTTAACATCCCGTACCACGTGACGAAATTCCAAAAAAAAATTATTTATACAAAGCGATGTGCGAACATTCGTTATAATACACACATAAGAAGTAAATAAATCTAGAAAAAATTTAGTTTTTCTCTATAAAAGATCTCTTCCAGTGGCGTTGGTGTGGAAAGAAAGTTTGCGGAAATAATGATTAAATTTATCAATTACAAGCGGACCGCTCGCGACTTCGTCCGCGTGGACCCGGTACCTCCGTGACGAATTTTTGAAAATATTATATAGCCTATGTTACCCGGAGATAGTGTAGCTTCCCAACGGTGAAAGAATTTTACAAATCGGTCTAGTAGCTTCGGAGCCTATTCAATTCAAACAAACAATCAAATCTTTTATAATATTAGTTTATACTAGCAGCCCGCCGCGACTTCGTCTGCGTGAACAACCTGTATCCTGTGACGAATTATTTTGTCCTGACAATTACAAACACAACAAAAAAAATAATTAGCCGAAAGGGTGCAAGGGATTTAATTTAGAGCCTAGCTTTTGCCACATTTTATTAAATCAGATTAATACTCATCGTCATCTGTTGGGTAGAGCTCGACTATTCCCACGTGATGAAGTTATTTTGAAAAAGCGGGGCAAAATTATATCTGAGAAAATTTTCTTTCCATCCCACTCGTATTCTTAGTAAGTACAAACATAATGCTATTACAAAAAAATATATGATATAGCAAAAATTACTTTTCTGTCTTTTGATTTAAATATCACCGTTAAGATCGAAAATCACAGCTATTTCATGTTTCACCCATTACACCGAGCGTCGTTTGAGAGATCCAAAAAGTAAATAAACGAGAAAATGATAAGAAAATGGGTGGCTTAATGCAAGCTGAGTGCTGACGTCACGTCCTGTTGCCACTGTGTTTTCGAGTCTCATTCTCCTTTTTTGTGTGTTAACAGCAGGATAACGACAATGATATCTCTTCAAATCTAATTTTCCACAAGATTTAACGTTATGGGCGCGACAAAGAGGCTGTACGCATCCACCTCTTTGCTTTTTGGAACGACGAATTATGACGCCATTACTAATTATACTTTTTTATTTCAACAATCGTTTTTTCTTTTTTTGTGTTGTTCTACTTTGAAGGAGGTTCCATTGTTCCTATTTTAATGTTTCTTTCGTAGACAGAAAATCGTTCTACGGTTTCTTTATTCTAGATTTTATGTTAGGTTGCACCTACACCCATAAATCTATTCCAGTATATAATACATATGTACATACATTATCAAGCCTTCTTTTCGGAGGGTTAAGCAGGAAAATAATACGAAAATATTATATAGAAATCAATATAGAAACCGATTTTTATTTCACTAGAATTCAAAATCTATTTCGTATTGATATAATACGAAATAAACAAAATAATCGTTTAAGCACAAGACATAAGTCGCGCAAAGAGAATTGACATACTTACCTCCAATTCTATCAGGATAAAACATATAGTTACTGTACCTACTAGGAGGTATAGTAACTTTATGGGATAAAAACTAATAACATCAAAACTTCGCGGTTTATACACTGGCCTGCAAAAATAAGTATCACACTTTCAAAATTGTAATAACTTTTAAAGTACACAAGATAAACAAGACACGCAAGACTTATAAATGTTACTTTTGTATAATTTACTATAGTTTCAAAGAAAGCTGATAAAATAGCTATAAAACGTTTTTTTATTTTAAATTCTCTAACTTCTATAGTTTAAAAAAAAAAATTTTAGAAGTGGGATACTTATTTTGACAGGCCAGTGTATTTTATTAATATTAGACCCGACAGACGTTGTTTGAAATTTTTGAATCACAAAAAATTTTTAACTACCAATTATTATTTAATAGTTACATATTACTATTTTTTGTCGCCGTTTAAATCTTCCCTGAACTTTCACAAATATTTCAAGATCAAAATTAGCCAAATCGGTCCGGTCATTCTCGAGTTTTTGCGAGACAAACGAACATCAATTCATTTTTATATAAATAGATGAGATGGGACTACACTTATTCAATTTAAAGCTTTGCGATGTACAATAAATATTTTTTGTCTTTTTTGCGGTGCGTTAGTATTATAATAAAGTTCTTGCGCACTGACAAACTGATGATAGATTTTAATAATCGTCTTGAAATTTATTTATTTATTTTCTTTTACGACAACCAACTGACACTTATTTATATAGTTTCCTAGATCTAGGATTCCAGGTTTAAATTAATTTTAATGTTTCAGTGACGAAATTAATTTCGACGATGTTGCCCGTGGTGGAGCGCGTGGACGCGGAAACAACACTTTTTTTTATTTCTGAAAGATAACTGTTTTGTATTTCAACAAAACAGACCAAAGGAATTGGATCTCATTCTACAGCTATGAAACACAAATTTCTGAACGCACCTATAAATATTTGACAACCAAATGACAACTTTTAATTTCTAAATAAACAAAAGACATCAAATGCTTCACAGCTATGAACATTTTTAATTAGAAAATTAAATTATCGTTTTTAGTATTTTCCGTTACATATTATTTATGTTTCGCACTGTTTAAACCTTCCACAAATATTTCAAAATCGAAATTAGTCAAATCGGCTAATTTTGATCAGCCATTCTCGAGTTTTAGCGAGACAAACGAACAGCAATTTAGTTTTATAAATATACTTTGATAAGCTATGCACTAGTTTATTTCTGTTGCATGATTAACTATTAAGTACTTACATCAAATTCATTACTTTAGCTTATTCTTATATACGATAAAAGAATTGGTCATACAAAAAATCCGACAATTTATTATTTAATTAGTATCCAGGTGGTTTCGCTCGACATCTAATTAATATTACTAATCAGAAAGCAGTTAACGCTATGTTGGGACTTATCTGGTTATTGGGTTTTTATTCGTAGATATATGAAAATCTTACAAGAAATATAATAATGTTTTACAAGGTTTAGCGTTCTTATCCAATTTTTTTACCCAGTTTTACTTTAGACGTCAAACGAGATTACATACAAAGCGTAAGGATCAAGCATTGAACAGCGGCAAAAAAGACTCCGGCTCAGCGTTCACAGCAAAGGCAACGCCATTGCCGTGACGCTGGTTTTCAGACGGAGGCCTACTCTATGGTTACCCCTTCTAGTTCTCTCACGCATGACAGAGATCTTCTCAAAGTATCTTCTTATATTTAAAATGTTAAGTCAGTAGATTACAAATAATAATATTTTTAACTTTATAAAATAACCTTTTACAATAATTCATTGTTGCCCTACCTCCCGAGCTAGAAAAAATCTGTTTCAGGAGCCTGTACCTCCTCTTAAAATAAGTTTGAACAAAAGGTTTATTGAAACTAAATTAAACTAGACTTAAACATTTTTTTCACTTTTAAGCAAGTATTTAGATATAAAATAAATGATAATTAAGAATAATTATTTAAGTATAATGATAAATAACGCTAATTTAATGATTTGAGTACAATAATTACACTCTAAATACACTGCGTGAACCGCAATAATCATTAAAATGTTTCAATCTTTCCTTGTATTTGGCAACATTATGGAGTGTTTTTTTTTTCAATTATAGCTGGTGCTGCTTAGTTTACTTTCAAAAGTAAACCTACAATCAGCCTGTCTTAATTAGCGATGAAAGGTTGTTCCAGATTAAATTTAAATCTGATCATCTTCTTCAACACGATCGCAGAAAAAACAAACATTTATACTTTCGTACAATAAAACTACGACAATACAATATTAGTACTCAAATGAAACATATCGGTAACGTAATATGGTGGCAAATTGAATCTCCAGATTGTCTTTCCGAGAGGGTTGTTTGGGTCGGATCATTGTTCTGTAGAGAATACGGTTTCTATACAGTGAATAACCTTATCTTGCAAACATTGTTACAATTCGATCTTGTTACATTGGACAAACGCCTTTGCCTAAATATTGAAATTAAAGGAGATCAGTTCTTTCTTGAAGTATGTATTGTTCTCACTTTTTATTTATTAATTCCGCTACGTACTTATAATCACGACTATTATTACCAAAGGGTTAGTCAGCGACTAGGCAATGAGGACCGCCAAAGCAGTCCTCTGCCATAGTCCACTTTTCACCATATACGACGACGATCACGAATTCGACAGCAGATATGCTCAACGTGACAGGTGGTGAGCCCATCGCCGCTCTATGCTGTTGGATGTATGTGCAGTCTTTAGTCCGTTAGTCGCCTTTTACGACGCCCAAGGGAAGAGAGGGGGTGGTAGTATTCTTTCACACAGCTCTGCGCGCTCTCGGCCCAAACGCCACGATTTTAAGTCGCTCCGCACTGTTTTAAAGCAAGTTGAAATTTTTTGTCTCCGATTAACCCGAAAGTGATACTAAACGACGCGGCTCAACGAGCCCGTCACGGCGGTGTGCCACACTTGGTGTCAAAAGTGAAAGTGCAGTGAGAAAAGTGACAAAAACTGGATTTCAGTGCCCCATACAACAGAAAAGTGCGTTTTTCTCGAGTTTTTCTGCGGGAAGTTGTGTAACGGGGACTGTGGCGAGGAGCGGAGAGGCAAGAAGTACCTGATTCCCGATTTTGGGAATTTTCTGCGCAAACCCGGAGAAAGTAGGAAGAAAAGACCAAAAATCCGGACAGTCCTGGTTTTTCCAAAACTTCGTATGATGGTGGTTCCTAAGACCAGCACGTGTAGTCCGGGAGAGAAAAGGAGAGGGCGGGATAAGATCAAAAAGTTCTTCAGAACACTCTCCCTAGTAGTTCCGGTAGAAGACACTTAGAGAAGCATGTCTCTACGCAGCTGGAGGTCCTCAAAGGAGGCTGTAACCTCAGCATCTCCAATAATGCGTACCGCTCGCCTTTGCAGTCTATCAAGTGCATCGAGGAGGTATTTAGCGGAGCCGTCCCATAGATGGGAACAATACTCCATACTCGATCGCACCTGAGTTTTGTACAGCAAACAGCGCTGCTCGGGAGTGAAAAACCGCCTCACCTTATTGAGACCAACTTCCGGGAGGCAGTTAAAATAGCACTCTCGATGTAGCATTTTGGATTCAGTTCCTGGCCGATGTCCATGCCAAGAATGCTGAGGTTCAACGAAATGGGTAACGGAGAGTTCTGAAGAGAGGGAGGAGTAACGAAGGGAGTTACCTTGGACGAGAATGCACAAACCTGGGTTTTGCTAGCATTAAACTCGACCAGGCTTTTAGATTCCCACTTAGAGACTCGATTAAGAGTCAGGTTCCCTTACGAAACCCTCTTAACATATTAGCGAATAGAAATGGCTAAATCACCTAATGTGCTTTTATAGAGTGGGAAGGATTGTGCCCAGCAGTGGGATTTATAAATGCTGATAATGAAGGACGGTGTATCAAAGATTCTTTAAGCTTTAAAAATCAACAATAATGAATTGACAACTGATTTAAAAGTCCAGACTTGCAAAGAAACTTGTCAACTATATCAAATCAGCCCTTTGACAATATAATATAGTAGGGAGCGTCTTTCCTTATCAAAATTCCAGACGGACAGGTTTCTGAAGAAGACACTTATTATGTTAGTATTTTTATTAAACGCCTCGGTGGACAAGTTTCAAAGCGCTGAGTCCCATATGCAAAGTCAAAGCTAAAGTCAAGTATATATTCGCCGTAGCACATTTAGGCCTGTAAGTACTTACCCGTGGTACCTAATACCGATGGTATTTTTTTGCCCGTGGTACTACTATCCTGTCTGGTAGTACCACGGGAGAATTTACATTACCCGTGGTACTATTTATCAATTTAATATTCCGTACAAACGTATTTCGAGGTATGCATAAGCTTGAAAAATCGAGTGTTTTAAAACATTGTAGCACATTTAGGCTTAGTTTCTAAACTTAATACGAATCATCATCATCATCATTATTATGATCATCTTTTGGGTCGACCAAAGTGTGTTTCGGATTTTCCGATACATAGCCAGCCACTGAAATGGTCACTGAATGAAACGTCATTCAGTGACCATTTCTATTCAGCATATTGTATTATTAACTACATCCGTGTCGCGTAGCGGTGAAAGAACACTACCACCCCCTCTCTTCCCTTGGGTGTCGTAAAAGGCGACTAGCGGACTAAAGACTGCACATAATTTCAACAGCATAGAACGGCGATGGGTCACGCTGTCACGCTGACAACATGTTCAGTCGTTATATGGCGCGCCGTGGACTATGGTAGAGGACTGCTTTTGCTGCCCTCATTGCCTAGTCTCTGACTAACCCTTCGGGGATAATGGTCGTGATTATTTAACCCAGGGACTGAATAACCCAAAAATTAAGGTACCTTTATATAGCGGTATGGCGTCATACCGAAAAATAGCGGTTACCGGAATATTCCGATATCCAAATTTATATCGGTACCGTAATTTTGAGTTTTTAAATAATAAAGGTTTATTTCGGTATGAAAGAGACGGCTAACAACCGTTTCAAGCATAAGCGACTACTGGTTTGCTTAGAAAGCTTTAGTTTGGATTGTTTTCGTTGTCAAAACACGTGCGCCGCGCATAGGTGTCTAAGTAATTTTTTTCTTGTGGATAACAATGTCAAAAACACACGAAAAGATATAATATCAGCAACAGGTAAGTAGATACTTAAGTAAATTCCTCTAACTAGATACTTACTTACTGTAACAAACACAACAAATAGTGTAATATTTTCGTTATTTTTCATTAAAATTATGTGATATGTTTTCCATTTGTTTCTGGCTATTGCAACCATCCAGCACAATAGAACAGTTACGTAATTATATTTATTTAAGTAGAACCACAGAATAATATTGTAGAACAATGCAACTGCCGTGCACACGGACTTTTAAAAGTACGCTTGCTGGTAGGTATATTAACGCCAACTCAAGCTAGTGTCTGCTTATAAGCGGACGGACTTTTATTTATCCCATAACCGATTCATTGCGTATCCCACTTTTAATGACTTTTGTGCATTGCGGCTAACAAATATTCTGTGACGCCTCCGGGCGTCAGCCGCCACCCATTAAAGTGACGCGCTTGCGCGTCTTCAGCCATGAGTGAACATATTTTGTTTTTGTTATGATTTTGGCTTGTTTACACGTGATTACATTCAGTCGGCATCGGATGTCAAACGTGAAGGGTTTGCTAATTCGTTTAGTGTATTGTAAAGTGACTTCTCTCTACGCGATTTTGCTGGAATGGCTGCTAAGTGATTTATTTGGATCAGTGGTTGTAAACCTTTTGTGTATTTTTAGTAAAAGTTTACAAAAGAGTGTGAAAGGAGTACCTTTATTTAGGTTCTATACCGTAGTGTTGCGATGCAGTCACTATAACGAGTCAAAATATACAAAAAAATTAAAAAATACGCATGAGTAGGTGTCGGAACTCTTGTTCTCATTGTTAATGAGCAATGTAGTCCAATGAAATGGAAAATGGGTCGTGGTGGTTCAACTTCATATTGAATAATCGCTTGAATTTGCGAATAATCGAACTTACTTATAAAAGCAGTTTTCAATCTAGCCATTTTTAATAGTAGATTGATACACAAGTCGCTAAAATGACATATTAAAACGAGGTATTTTAACTCCCCGAGCTTAATTCGATTGCGAAAAAATAAAATAATCCAATACAATATTTAAAATAAATAATGTACGGCCACTCAGGGCTTGTTTATTCCCTTCCGGGCTGTTTGGAACTAATCTCGAAATACCCCATTACTCAATACGACCTAAGATCTAAAAGACCTTTTCTCATATGGAATGAAACCCGAATGGACTAACTACCAAAAAGAGCGTTTCCAACATATACTATTAAGCCAATAAGACTTAATTTCAAATGAACTGAGTCTCATTGAAACTTATTCGCAAAACGTCTCATTCCCAAAATACACTAAAATATATACACATGGAAATATCAAAACACACGATTCCCATAATGACTAATTTTCAAAACGTCCTAGTCCCAAAATACACTAAATGTTTGATTCAGCAGGTTTGTGTGCAAAAATTGCTGTAAGCACCAGATTAGTTCTCTAAGGCGCGAATTATAAGAGAGGCGAAGGCGCGGCGCAGGCATCTCGCCGCTTCAAAACGTTTTCATATGAAATGTATGAAGGCGTCGTGTTGTGAATTACACTGAAGCGGCGGCGCAGGTACACCCGCTTTGTTGTTCCGCGACTTCGCCTTACGACTTCTCTGTATAATTCGCGCCTAAAGGTGTCGGATTATGGATTAATAGGTCAAGGATTATAAGACCGCCGGCGGTCGCGAAACAATCGATTTTCAATTGTGTCTGGTTTTACGATCAACAAAGGGTTAAGAAAGGCAAATTGGTTTGATTATTGAAGACCAAGGTGAACCGGATCGCAGGGCGAATCGGATCAAGTTAGGAATTTACCTAAAATTAGTATATTTCTTCATTTCGTGTGTAATCCAGAACTTCCAAGTTTTGAAAAAAAAACTGCTTTTTTCGCCAAAACGCAGGTCACCAGGCCTATTATTGAGAGGCAAACCTAATTTTATAAGGTTTTTTTTGCTACCTAAAACTTAACCTTTATTATCTTTATAATAGTGTTGAAATTTGACTGATAAGTTTGTCTAGAGAGTATAATAAATGACGGAATTTAGTGTGTTTAGGGACTAGGACGTTTCTAGAATTAGTTTTTATGATAATCGAGTACTTTGATACTAGAATTTAGTGTATTTTGGGAATGAGACGTTTTGAGAATTAGACGTTTTGGGAATAAGTTTCAATGGGACTCGGTTCATTTGAAATTGAGTCTTATTGACAATAGTATATATTGAGAACCGCTCTTTTTGGTAGTAAGTCCATTCGGGTTTCATTCCTTATGAGAAACGGTCTTTTAGATCTTAGGTCGTATTAAGTAATAGGTATTTCGAGATTAGTGCCAAACAGCCCGGAAGGGTTTATCTGTTAATTTTCAAACCTTGTCAGCAGCCAGTACATAGGAACCGTTTTATTAAGGTTTGGCTCTTTTTTTTAAACAAGGAAAAATCCTATTTACGGATACACGGCGGGCCTGGGGAAGCCCGCTGGTTATGTGGCGACTCTCCCCCCAACGCCCGCTTCCCTGTCCAGGTCCGAAGGCCTCGACAGGGACTCGGGTGAAGAGGGGCCTTACCCACTAAAACTCCTTGTACCATCCCATCACTTGTCGTCAGGGTGGTTCGGGACCACGGACAGCAGACTCCAAATTCCACTCTACGACGGCCCGCCAGTGGGGAGGACGCCCAGGATAGTTTGGGCGCCCTCCAGACTCCCATGAGGCTCGTGCAATGCAACTATGGGGTCTCCCACCCCACAGTCACGCAAGCCTCACTGCGATGGAAGGAGGTGGGCAAAATGCCGCCTCCTCCTACCGACTCGCCTGCGTCGGATCGGGTCCGCATGGGTTCTGTGAAACAACCGCTTCACTGAACAAGGCCATGGCCCTCCATGATCTGTCGCTGTCTAGCATGGCTTTTACTACGCTATGCAGCGAGAGGTCTTCCCCAACGACCGACATCAGACTGTGGCGCTGCGCAGCCCACGACCCGCACTCCTCAAGGGTGTGCGTTTCTGTGTCCTGCGCAGCTCTACAGCTGTGGCATTCTGACGTCGGCTTCCTTCTTGCCACTCGGTGCAGGTAGTGTCCAAAGCATCCATGCCCAGACAGCATCTGCACCAAGTGGAAAGATAGAATCCCATGTCGCCGCTGTAGCCATCTTCCCAATTCTGGTTCGGTGGCTCGGCACAACCGGGAGACGTAAGTCGACGAACGCAAATCATCGGCCCATTTGGCCAGCAGCTCTTAGTCAGCCAAATCTCGAGCCCGTTTAAGCTCTTCCCGAGTATGGTTTCTATCCTGTTCTTTAGCCTCTGCCCGCTGTCGGTACAGTTCCGCCAGCTTCACTGCCTCCAACTCCCATGGCGGGATGCCAGCCACCGCACAAGCTGCAGCATGAGACACTGTCCTGTACTCTCTGATGGCCCTCAACGCTATTATCCGCTGTGCGGCACGAAGATGTTGTTTGTTGGTAGCGTTGGGGGCAGTCACCCATAAAGGGGCCCCATAAAGGGCTATCGAGCCCACTACTCTAGCATAAAGCCGGCGAGTCAAAGCGTTCGGCCCACCAACATTCGGCATGTTGCATCCCAAAGCGGATGCCGCACTGACGAGAAGAGGGGAGAGTTCGCGAAAGTGCTCCTCGAAGCGCCAACGCCCGTCCAGAATGAGACCCAGATACTTCATCCGGACCCCAACCCGGATCCTATGCTCGTCTATTTCTAGGTGGGTTCCAGGCGGCGGTCCTCGTCGAGGCCCATGGAAAAGAAGAGCCTCAGTTTTACCGATCGCTATCTCGAGCCCCAACATACGGATCCTGTCCACCACCAGAGATATTATGACGGTGGCCAGTCTCCCTGCCTCTGCGCAATTTCCGCCCCGGGCCGTGATCAGAGTATCATCTGCATAACAGATTACATCGGCCCGTGGGCCTACCCAAACCTTAAACAAACCTGTTTCTAAAAAAACAAAATGGGTTTTGAATCAATTAAACGGTTTAAAGATGTTTTTTTCTTTTTATAAGTACCTAAACACAACGGGACAACGCGAGCGCGCGAGTGGCAAAGCGAATAGCGACCTTCCATACGTAGGCATGAATTCTATTTGCCTGAAATACCGCTCTCCCAAAGCGAGTGCGCGAGTTTTAAATCGACTAGCGAGCTTATGTCTACACACGAAAGGTCGCCATTAGCCTAATCGCCTCGCCAGCAGTAAATACATTTCGCAGCTTTGAATTAAACCGGTTTATTTAGGTTTTTGAAGCCCTCTCATATACATTGGAAGCAGTTTTTGTAAAAACCTTAATCAATAACCGGGATTTTTTAAACCGGTTCCAAGCCCTATCGTCACTAATTCAATTTATAATTAGAAAATATTAATAAAAGAAAGATGGCGAGCCAGTTTAAACCTTTACATCGTTGTTCCATAATAAGTCTTAACGCGTCAAAAACGTATGCCGCATAATCGCATTTATCGTCCGGCATAGAAAAACGCGTAGCGAATTATTTATAACATCAAGCAAATCCGCAATATAATGAAAGTTCTGCTAATTAGAACTCTCTAAAAAGTAATATTACAAAGTTTCAGTGGAATTTTCTTTATGACGCTAAGTATGTGGCGTCATACGCCATACACAAAAGAAGTAAAATTAGGGAACAAAAGGTTTGCAACCACTGAAGTTTTTTAACTGGCACTATCACACCCAGTTGCAGAAAGCTGACTTTAAAGACTACATTAGTTAATGAGTCATTAGCGATAATTAGTTCATTAGATTTAAAGACGTTGCACAAAACTCCTAAAGGTACTTTTAATGATCCTTTATCTAAAGACCATTTAAAGACGACATTAAATAGTATTGCAAGTTTTAAAATATATTTTGAATGAAGTGAGTGAATGGTTGCGTTTTGTCATGGTGTTCGTCACGTAAAATGGTAATGCAGTTGCAAAAATTAAACGTCTGTAAACGTCAACGTCAAATGTTGATTGTCAAGAAGATGTCAAGTCAAAGTCAAACAAAACAATTTTGAATTTGAAAATAAATCTGCCGCAACGCGTGGTGTATTTGCTTTATTTCTGTTTATATTTGATATAATTAAGTACTTACCTACTAATACAAAATGTCACTACCAACATCGCGAAAACGAGGAGCAAACTACACACATGAAGAAAAGACATTGTTAATAGATCTTCTCGCGCAGTGAGTATTATTTTATTACCACGTGTAAGTATTCTGTTCTAAATAACTTTAGCAATATTGATTTTTAAATTATTATCTTACAGGTACAAACATATCATAGAATGCAAAAGAACTGGTAGTATTTTTATTGCGAAGAAGAGGGAAGCATGGAAAGAAATTACTATTAAATATAATAGTAACTGCACTAGTGGTCCAAGGGATACAGACCAATTAAAAGCGTTGTATGATAATATGAAGCAAAAAACTCGCAAAGATGTAGGAGAAAGTAATGTAAGTAGATAGTTGTCATGCTGAATGTTTATTATAATGAGCGCATTGTGCGTATAGTAAGTACAATTCAGTTCTTTACTTTTGCAGAAGTTAGCATACATCAACGCTGAACGGATGCTGACACAGGATGACGTTGCACATGCCATAAAAAATATAAAAGATGATAAGGTAATTTAATAATCTTCATTTTGTATTTACTTGTTAGTTCTTAATGAATAACTATTTTTCTTTTAATATTGTCTTCCATAACAAGCAAAACTGCATGTTACGACTTGTTTTCTATAAATTAAGTAATACATACATTCCTTGTAATGTCCTTAGATTGAAATGAACAAGACTGGTGGTGGCTATTGGAAACCGAAAACAACAGATAATGATGCGAAACTCCTGGCCATTATACAGGACCAAGTAAAACCACTATGCAATCCGTATGACAGTGCATCAGGTTTCTTTAACGGTATGCAATTAATTCTGCTAAGTTAATTTTAGATGTTATTATATATTTTTTAGCTTTGTAAAAGCAACAGACATAATTAAAATTTCGTTACCTACCTAGCTTCTTTTAAACTTTTTTAATAATTTATAATTAACTTATTTTTCAGAAACAAGTATGTTTAATGCGGATAGTGACAGCAATATTATTACTGTTTTATCTGGTTATGATACTCCACCAGATCCCTCAGCACAGGATGTCATAGTTATAGGTTGGTATATGTCAAGAAGACACTAAATCAATTAAAATAATATTCTAGACAATCAGAAAAGTTGTAAATTTACTGTAAAATAACAAAATGAGGAACTATCATCATCAACACATTTTAAGTTCCCGCCTTCCTTAAAGGAGTGGGCCATATCCCTATACAAATGATGAATGTGGGATTGAAGGAACACTATACCTACAACAATAGCATTTTTTATGTATGAGTATTAAGAACAATATTATTTGTTTCAGCTGAAGAACCACAGGCATCTGATAGCATGTCAGTAGACAAACATGCCACTCCTACTATGAATATTTCAGCAACACCAAAGCCAATAAATGTTTCGAGTAAAAAAAAGGGTGGGTTAAATTATAAGTTATATTTTACTTATTATTATACATAGAACAGTGCTCGTAAGTAATGAAATGGAATGAAATATAATTTATTTACATAAAATAGAGATATAAAGATGGAGTATGATGCGAATAGTTAATTTTCCAGCGCATGGCATGTGAATCTTAAGTTACTTATTTAATTTTGATAGCACATGCATATACTTAGGTAGACAACATCGTAAATAATAAAATATAATAAGTACCTGTAAAGGTTTATATTTATATATATACCTACTTTCTTGACTTTTGATTTATCTATGTCGTCATTGCATTGATATCAGTATGTATTTATGTTATGTTAATTGTTACAGCATTCAAGCCAAGAAAAATAATTAAAAAAGCATCTGCAGACACATTAAAAAGATTATATTTTAAAAAAAAATGTCAGAATGCAGATTTGGAGAAAAAGAAACTGATGATGGAGATTTTGTACAATAAAAGGGAACATTTACTTAAGATGGAACTTTTAAAAAATAAAAAAATTAGGACTTAACACAAATAATGTTGTTTTAATTCAAATATGTTAAGCTTTTAAATATCCTACATGCCCTTGATCTGATGGGTCCCACCATATTATTATGTTCATTTTCAAACAGATATTAAATTCAATATGGTATTTAAACTTGTTGACATTGAGCTTTACAGTTTTGATGCTTTCAAACAAATTATTAGCAAAATGAGTCTCATTTCAATGGTTCAGCTGTACCTAGCATTTTGTATTATTATTATTGCTTAATTAATGGCTTCGCGTTTAGCATTAAGCCAATTTCAAGTGCTTTAAAATTATTTTTAATACATTTAGTATTGTACGGTAGATTGAATTAAAATGGAGTCTCCCAACACATGTTGTTGCGAAAAGAACACGGGAGAAACTCTAGCATTTTGTATTTCAATAATTTATAAAAGACTACAAGGTATTAATAAGAAAATAAAACAATTATCTATTCAAAAAGTCAAAAGTCAAAATATTTTTATTCATTAAACTCAATTAATAAGTAGGTACTTTGAATTGTCCAAATCTTTTTTAACCTATCACCCATTCAGGACATCATTTTTTAACTGTGGCAAAGAATGGGCACAAGAAACCACAGCGCACAGAAGCAACGACATTTACAAAAAAAATATATATATATTATGTGCTTACCAGGTCTTAAAATACAAAATATGAATTAGAATGTAAATAATTTCATTAAATATGGTGCTTTATTAATTATAGACAATCAGAAATAGCTGTTGGAGTACTTGAAGCATTTCAGACCCAAGCTGTTTTGTCTTCTGTGTAATCTGACACTTTATAATAAACTATTTTATAAAGCTTTTCTTTGATTTTGATTTTAAATTTATCAAGATCTAATTTCTGAATATCATTTGGTACTTTGTTGTATAATCGTACACACAGATCCTTAAAGAATTATTTATTTTATGGAGCCTAGTATATGGTACTACTAATTTGTTCTTACTTCTAGTGTTTAATTTGTGAATATCACTGGTTTTTGAAAACATTTCAATATTTTTATGAACATACATCAGATTTTCATAAATGTATTGTGATGCAGCTGTCATTATACTTATATACTTAAATCTCTCTCTGAGAGAGTCACCAGCCTGTAGGTTAAGCTTATAAGCTTATAAGCTTATTACTTGCTTAACATTAGGCAATACAAATCTTACACATTTGGTTTTCCCTTGTTTAACCCTTTCCAAGGCAATGGCAGCTATATTGCCACTAAATATTGAACCTTATGCTCTTGGAATACGGTTGAAAAGCAATTAAAAATTTCGACTGTACCGCCCGTGAAAGGGTTAACAGCAAGTTATTTACACTAAACCAGTGTACAATCTTTGAGACCACATTATTCACATTGTCATAACTTTTATATATTTAAACCAAACTTGTTATTTATGAGAACACACTATTTACAATTGCAGTCCGGACTGATGTCTGACCAGGCTGTGAACTAGTATAGAGGAAATTATTATCTTCTCCATCATCATCTATTTCTATGTCAGTAGGAGGTACGACCTCATCTAGTTCTATACACAAATTATGCAGCACCACACATGCAACAATCACTTGCAGGACTGTAGATGTTTTATTAAGAGTAATGCCTTTTTCCAGGCAAGGGCATCGCCGTTTTAAAACCCCAAAACATCTCTCGATTGTATTTCGGGTCGCAATGTGGCTTTTGTTGTATGCTTCTTCAGCTATACTTTGAGGACGCAGAAAAGGAGTCAGTAGATAATTGTTGTTGAAGTATCCACTGTCTCCCAATAAACAATATGTGCCATATTTCCCCCTTCCAAAATCTGCACATATGTGCGAGTTATTGAAAATGGTCGAGTCATGGACTGACCCAGGCCAACGCGCTATAAGGTCTCTGATTTTCAGGCTTGAGTCACAAACAGCTTGAACGTTAATGGAAAAAAATCCCTTCCTACAGCGGTATAGTTCAGGTAGTGCTCCCCCTCTGCTAACTATTTTCACATGGGTGCAATCAAGGGCTCCTGCCACCCTTGGAAAGCCATCAATTTGGTAGAATCCTTCAGCAACTCTTTGTAGCTCACTTCTGTCTGTAGGCATTTTAATAAATGTTGCGCTAAGACTTGCTAGTTTGCGTGTTACTCTTTGAACTACGCGACATACTGTTGATTTGTGCACATTTACCAAATCTCCTAACACTTGCTGGAATGATCCCGTTGCGAAGAACCTCAGACAAATCAATAATTGTGTGAGACCATCAATGGCTTTATTCCTTCGAGTTTCAGGTTCCAGGTTGAGAATTTCAGAAATCCGTAAAGCCGTCTCTTTAGACATTCTGTATCTCACACGAAAATCTTCTCCATCATGTTTTTCAAACAAATTTATTCTATCTGGAATAACACGGCGTCGTCGACGGAAAACATATTCTTCGTAATCGGATAAGGACGAAAGGCTTGTTAGAGACATAACGAAATCCACTTATTACAACAAACAAATTTTTAAGTTTGAAAGTAGGTAAGTAACGATATAACAGTTTAAAATAAGTTTAATATGAGTTTAATGACCGCTTGACCAGGCATTAAAAATTATAACCTCAAAGTGTCAAATTTAAGTCAAACTAAAGGTCCTTTAGCGCTAATGACGTTTTGTGCAACGTAAAAATCTGTTAAAGCCCCGATTTGACGTTGGGTTCATTAAAACTAATGGGGCATTAAATTTACGGACAGAAGCTATTTTATGCAACACTTTAAAGTGGCATTAACATTTAAAGGAACTTTAAAATTTTAATGAGCTTTTCTGCAACTGGGTGAAAACGATCCATACAGGCATAATCTACGTGTCAAATAATGTAAGTTCTGTTAATTAGAACTCTCTAAATAGTCATTCTATAGAATTTCAGAGGAATTATTTATGACGCCATTTGGCGTCAAACGCCATATGCTTTTTTATTTATAATTAAATTTATTATTTTATATTAAATCGGGGAATTAAAAAAAAAATTCTTTCACCTACTTTCACTTTTTTTGCAATTTAATATAGCATCAAACTATTTTTTATTTTTTTTTTTATAAAAGAGGGAGGCAAACGAGCAGGCGGGTCACCTGATGGAGAGTAATCACCGCCGCCCATGGACACCCGCAAAACCAGAGGAATCGCAGACGCGTTGCCGGCCTTTAAGGGAGGAATAGGTTTAAGGAAGGAATAGGAATTGGGAGGAGGGGGGGGGGGGGGGGAAGGGGCCTCCGGAACCCTCACTGGTCGGACGAAACACAACAGCACCAAGTGCCATTATTTCACGCCGAATATTAGTGAGAGGGTGGTATTACGCCGGGCGAGCCGGCCCAATGTGTGCTGCAACGCAGCGTGGCTCTACCACTCAGTTGGTGTCACTCATTTAGCACCACCCAGGGATCACGTGTAGGGTCTCAAGGGTAAACCTACGGACGCGAGCAACTTTGACCCCCAAACTATACTTTATTATACATAGCCAGATAGCTTATTTAAGAAGGATTCCAGTGATTAAAAAAAATTATATAGTCTCAATATAAAAATTTCATGGAAATCGTCGTTAGACCTAGACCGGATATAAAAAGGAAGTAATACGGAAGGAGTTTAACGCATGCGGCCATATTGAAAAAAAATGGCCGTAGCACACAGGAGGATATGTATGTGTGTATTATTACATATATACTTATCTACATATTATTATACTCACAATAATCATCCTTGGAGGATAAGTCACATACTGGGCAATGTAGACCGCAAAAGCAGCCCACTGCCACAGTCCACGGCGCACCATAGCGACTGCACATGTGTTCAGCGTGACAGGTGGTGAGCCCATCGCCGCTCTATGCTGTTGGATATAATTTATGTGCAGTCTTTAATCCGTTAGTGGCCTTTTACGACACTCAAGGGAAGGGATGGGTTGGTGAGTGCCCACGCACACAGCTTTGTACTATTACAATAAATAAAGATCTTAATTTTACTTTTATTCACTAGTCGGTCACGTAATTGGACCAGCAGTGCCTCAGTCATACAGGGTAAGTTGCGATTCTGTCATACGTTTTATTTTAGTTAACGTGGTCGAATTTATTTAGATAAAATAACATTAATGCAAACTTAAAATGTATGCATTTCAATTTCAAAAACAATAAACTTTAACATTATATTCTAACATTAACATTATATGGGGAATAAGAAAATATATACTAGAACAATGAACCTTAAACTAAAAACCTTAAAAATATAATATAATAACTAAAATATAGAAAAAAAGATAAAAACTTAATGTTGTTCTTTGGTAAGCATCCATTGAGAGCGGGTAGACCGTTTAGGCTATTTTTTTGTTTAAATATTCGTAATAGTAAAAAAACGAGATTTATTTTACAGGACATAGTCTGTCGAGTCAGCTGGTTGACAATAAAACTTGAACTCAGCAAAGTAAGTAAGTAGTAACAGTACACAGCTAAAAAAAAATATAAAAGTAGTGTACAAAGTATGCACAGTAGTACCACGGACGAGTATAAAAGAATGACTCCGCGCCGCGATACTTACAAGTGAAGTAACCTATAAATAAATAAATAAATAAATAAAATTTTCCTACACTCACACCAATTATCTAGCCCAAGAGAAGCTTCGAAGAAACTCGTTAAATGGTCACTAGACAACGGATAAACATACGTATACCTACTTATTATACATCCCAGACCCGAGACAATTTAGAAAAACAATAATTTCTATATTGACCCGACCGGGGATCGAACCCGGGACCTCAGAGATGGCGACACCATGAAAACCGGTGTACAAACCACTCGACCAAAGAGGTCATTAGCATTAGCTCTTTAGGCTGGTGTGTGTGCTGTCACGGGGATGGTTGATATCACGATGACGGCCGATCGGCTTACCCGCTGCTGCCGTTGGCGGCGCACTATTTAGGGCGGGTCTCCTGCACACTGTTTTGTGTTTTCTAACACCTAACATCAAACATCTAACAAATATTGTGTAAGAATGTGCCACATTTACATAATAATACTGGCTTGGTACATAGCGTCAATTTAAAAGTAAGTGACGCGCCGTAGTCCTTCTTTTTTTACTTGTCCGTGAGTAGTAGGTACATAAAACTAAGCAAACTCACATCCAATAAACGCATGACAATCACGAAACACTAGTAAATATTTGTTTAAAAATCGTCTCGCCAAAGTATTAGTAAGTATTTTCATTATTGAAGTTTATTAACCCGGTACAGAGGCGGACTTAGGTCCAACGCGATTTTTGTATGTTATTTTAGAAGAAGGTTTAAGAAGCATTAGCAGTTTAGGAAGAGCGTCGTTACCCATCTCATAAGACGAAGAAGGAAAAAATATAAAATTTCCTAAATCGCTTCACCCCGTTGGGTAATAAAAAAAACCTCCGTTTACTACGTGTAAAACTACGTCATATCTACGTGTAAAATTCAGCTATTTTTGCCCTCGTTATCCCTTTTTATTGATTGAACAGCACTAACCAATGTTAGTAAGTAGGGTTGTTGAGGATGTGGTTATTAGGAAGAGGAAGGGGAAGAGGAATTGTATAGCACAAATAAAGAGGATGCGGAAAATTTATTTATGAGGAAGAGGATGCGGATGAGGAAGAGGATGCGGATGAGGAAGAGGATGCGGATGAGGAGGAGGATGCGGATGAGGAAGAGGAAGTAAAAGAAAGTGTGATGAAACTGGCACATTATTAAGTGTATTTCATCACACTCTCCGTTTTTCTTTTAGTTCTTAATAAAGGCATTGTACATTTCCACTCACACCCATTCATACATCCATACCAATATACATACACAGTGTGTACTAATAGTAAGTAGGTTTGTAAAGATTTACTAAAGTAGTATCCCCGTAAAACTGTTTCATAATCATTACCCATATCATCCCAAGTACATCAAGACTTGTCCGACTTTAATGAAAACAATATCATAGCACCATATCATGCCATGTCATGTCATCATAAATACATACTAAAATAAAAAATACGTTTTTTATTAATTGAATTTTGAAACCGCTCGATTAATCGATCAGTAGGAATATACATACATGGGTTGTACTAATATAGGGGTAGATTATTGTAAAATAATAAGTTGTTTATTTGTTATATTTTTTTTATTTTTTATTAAGAAAAATATTAATGAAACTGCTCCAATCTTAATAAAACATTAGGTATATAATCTTCGAAAACTATTATGAATGAAAATCGATAGTATCGATAGATCTGATGCAAAGCAACATTGCACTTTATGCAAATGAATTTTTGTGACATGATCCAAATCGGGTTGATTTATTTTGCTTGACAATGCGATAGTCATTTCCATCTAGCCTTATAGAGTCTGGAACTCGTAGGTACCAAGGTACCAAGCAATATACCTAGTAAACGATAAAAGGTCATAACTGTTTCTGTGTTTCGACACTGGGGAAATTATATATAATTGAAAAGCATTGTTCACACAAGTGTTGAGAGGAAACATAAGCAATTTCCAGTACCACCTCTTCAGTCTAATAGTAACTCGATAGCAAAGCATGCATAGATTTTTTTCTGTTTCTGAACGCAATAGCTCAAAGACCTCTTCTTCAAAAAACAGCTCAAAAAACTGTGTTGGTGTTTCAACATCTTCAAGAAAACTAGGTATTGTAGTCTCTTTTTCTGTTTTTATCAGGAATATCGATGGCCCTCCAACGACGAGATATCGCGGAGAAGATACGCGCTTTTCTTTCGTCGGAGTTGGTTTTGCTGATGATGTACTAGGCACAGGTTCGAGAGTTTAATCGTCTAAGAAACCATCTTCCACATCGATACCAGTTTCAGAAGCAACGGTAGCCCTCAGTTCACCTTCTGCTAATAGTTGATTCCTCGACAAATTATTTATGTGGGTAGATTCTTCGTTACCACTATCTTCGTCACTTCTATCGAAATTATCCGGTGGAGTAATATAAATATCAGCCGACAAAACATTCGTATCATCTTCCATATGTAAAATAATTTTATTTACTGACAAACTGTAACAAAATCAATACAAATTTCTAACTATAACCATGCATAGGAGCACACGGGCATATAATCCTACTAATCGAAAAATCGATCACTTCATAAAATATCCTCATTTCTATCCACATTCAACTTATAATCATGATAATAAATTACAATAAAAAGATATACATTATTATTGATATAAAACCACAATATATACAGGTGTGGTTTTAAACAGTTGCCATATTGTACACAAGTGTAGAACACACATACACACATCAAAAGTGTCTAGGGATCCACATATATTTTTGCAATAACTTTTCTCCTGATTGATATTAATTAAAATTTTCTTTAAGGATTCATCAAATAAAGTGTTTTCGTTTGTCTACAGTAACGATAAACCAAGTCACCTTTGCATTAATAAAGAAATTTGCCATTTTCCTAATAAAGGGATTTTTGACATTTGAACCACTAACATTAAAGTTCGAAAAAAAGACTGAAATAACAGTTTTCTTTAAAATTTTATTGGGTAACTTAAACAATTAATAATCCGTGTTTCTACCGCGAACACTAACAACACAAGAACATCGGTTTGGCATACTCAAAATGAGTTCATCCAAATCACGCTGTGGAATGGCCGCCCATGTTCGTTGCAACAACAAAAAAAGGTCTTCTTGCTACTGGATACCCTCCATATTCGGCAGAGCTCTTCTCTGTAGCATATCCCATGCATGCTCAATCGGGTTCAAGTCTGGCGACTGAGCAGGCCAGGGCATGACATTGATGTTAGCTGCGGCGAGAGTCTGTCTTACAACTCTTGCGGTGTGCGGTCGTGCATTATCATGCATTAACTGAAATAAGGGACCGATTTGCACTTGTAGAGGAACGATGACGTCTGATACAATCGTCTCAGCATAAATTTGAGCGTTGAGGTTGCCTCTGATCCAAATCAACTCAGTTCTTCCGCCGATCCAAATACCCGCCCATACCATGATGGTTCCACCACTATAAGGAAGGACTTCCTGGCAGGATTTTAATCGCTGTTGGCATCCAGGGGTTCTCCAGTGTCGTATACGTCTTGTATCCGGTCTCATACCAAAACGAGACTCATCAGAAAAGCACACGAAACGCCATTGTTCTTCTGCCCAATTTCTGTGTTCAAGAGCCCATTGATATCGAATCCTACGATTGTGCATTGCTATAGGTGGTACCCTTAGCGGTCTTCGGGAATGAAGGTTCACTTCATGCAAGCGGTTTCTGACTGTTTGGTCGCTAATTAAGTTCCCTGAAGAGTGATGAAGCCTCACGGCTAACATCAAGGCGGTTATTGTTGGAGCTCTTCGAGTTGTGATTTGAATGTATCGGTCTTGTCTCCGTGTGGTGCAGCGATACCGTCCTCCATGGCGCTCAGCCACGGTACCAGTGCTTCGGTAACGTGTCCAAAGTCGACTGATAACACTCTGACTTGTATTCAGAGCTAAAGCCACAGTACGTTGCCGGGAACCAGCTTCTATCATTCCCACGGCTCTGAGCATTTCTTCCCTGCTTAAATGATGTCGCCGCTCCATAATAACGTTGGTTTTAATCAGTAGTAGGGAAACAGTAGCACTAATAATGTCTTCAATGCGTTGTATGTTTTTATAGGGAAAATATTGACAGCTGATTTTCATCTTTTACTAGAAATTGATTGAAAGTTCCTGTTTCAAATTATGAAATGCACCAAAAAGGATCCATATAAATTTATAAAATCATAAATTTATTACAAAGCCACATCTCAATCTCAAGAAATCCGCATAAAAATGCTTGATCCCTAGACACTTTTGATGTGTGTAGTTATGATTTAAATAATGTTTGCGCCACAACGCAACGGCCATTCAAATCATACCGCCAGCTGTAAGGTGGTTGACTCAGCGGTTGTTGACGGCCGCGTCCGCCTATCTGCCGCGGCGCCACCGCTGCACGACTCGCGGCCGCTCGCTTCGTGGTCATACCGCGCCGACTCGTCTGCAAGCTAGCTAGCTACCGCGCACGCCACAGCCTGACCGAAAGGGTCTATAGTGACTCGAGTAACCTTAAGTGTAGAGAACGCCTGAATGCTTATTGTGTAGTGTAGTGACTGTGCGCCAGGAAACCAACCTACCTCGCCGCCCGTGGTCAGCTCGTCCCCCGGTTCCTGTGACTCATCATCCCTGTAAGTACTTCACTATCCATACCTACCCAGCCCACAACCTTTATTTCGTCGCTGTTACTGCAAACGCCTTTCACCGTAACATTTTGGTCCAATCGAGCGCGGAATAACCGCTAAGGTTCAGCCATAATCAGAACCTAACTTTATTTTCATTTTCAATTTAAATACAGTCCGCTAAAGATAATTATTTCCGCCCGTATTCTTATTCTATGTCTAAATCTTATATCTAATTCGTGCCATCATTTCTGAATTCATTTGTTCACATAACTTTACCCTGTCCCAATAAAAATTTCGTCAGGTAGTTGTGAATCACTTGTGAGGATTGACACACATGAGCTTAGTGTGTTTCATTTCAATGTGTAGTGCTCGCTTAAACCTCAGAAAACAATTAGTGTTTCATCATTTTTTTTATATCGCTTACGGCTATTTGCGTGCGTCGCCTTCGCTTCTACACACGTTTGCTCACTTGTGGGACACAGACAGAGTGTCCCAATTTTTTTATTAAGTTTTTATTATTTGTTTACTTATTTTTTTTGCGACCGTCTCATTCTTCGCGCTAGTGTCCGCTACAGGTCCGCCTGACTGTGAGCGCCTTGCCCAGTTGTGGGCTACGGATAACGTAATTTTTTTTTATTTGTTTTTGTTTTGTTTGTTTTTTGTTTTGCGGTCGGCTAATATTGCGTAGCGCGTTCAATAAACACAGACATACACATCCACATGCGTTTGCCCACCCGTGGGCCATATACAAGGCGTCCCAACTTAGTTTTGCTTTCCTTATTGTTGCGTTAATTTTAGCCCATTTGCGTTTACCTTAGTAAACAAATACGTCCAGCCCAACTATAGAATATATACAGGGTGTTGTTCTTTTTACTGCCTTTAAATTTGTTTATTTTTTAAATTTTCTTTTATTATTTTTTTGTCTACTTTTATTCATCGCGATGCCGAGCAAGTCACAAGCCGCGATATTTAGGGAGGCCGCCAAAGCTTTACACCAGCTCCTAGAGGTGGGATCAAGGATCATTGCTGGCGACACCAAACATTCCATAACGGAATTTAACGTGCGTTTCGCACAGATACAGGGCATAAAGGACAAGCTGGACTCAGTATACTACAACATTCTCGACGAAGAGAACTTAGACGAGGGGATTGAGAGGACATACACTGAGAACCACACAAAAGCCTCCGGGGCATACCTGGGGATACTTGTGGCTAGGGAGGAAATCTTACCCTCTTCCACGTCGTCCCCAACCCATAACGCTCAGCCCAGTCTCGGCGTCAATACGCCTACAGCCGTCCTCCCCAAGATAGCGCTGCCCAGGTTCAGCTCAAAGGTGGAGGACTGGCCCTCCTTTATTGCACTGTTTAGGAGTTTGACTGACGACATGGCGACCTTGTCGGAAGCAGTCAAGCTCCACTATCTCTTCTCAAGTCTCAGCGGTGAGGCATTAAGCATGGTGTCCCACCTAAAGGTCACCAATGAAAATTTTGCCGTGGCCATGGACATCCTTACCAAGCGGTACGAGAACCGCCGGGTTCTCATCGATAGTTTCGTCGACATAATCCTGGGGCTGCCGAGCATCCACACGCGCTCTAACATACGCACACTTTTCCTCACTCCGCTGGTGTCCGCCCAGTGTGCCCTTAGTAATTTGGATCTGCCCATAGGAGATGACTACGTGTTTGTGTCGATAGTGGTGCGAAAGCTTAAGGGTGAGCTCCGCACGTTATTTGAACGCAGACACGGGTCTAGCAGCACCCTGCCCACGTTGAGTGACCTCATCTCCTACCTCGAGGAGCACGCGCGCTGTGTGGAGACAGAGTTCTCCAACATAGCCCAGCCGCAGCCCATTCACGCCCTGCCCGGCCCTTCTCGTAGCCGCGCGCCTCCACAGTTGCCCCATCTCACTTATGCTCAGATGGTTCAGCAACAACCCGACCATTACCGTGGCCGCTCCTCAGCTCCATCGCCTCACCGCGCCTATGATCAGCCTACTCACCAACCGTCACGCCCAGCGCATCGAATGCGTCACCGCCCATCCACCTCCCCGGCTCGCAGTCAGCCCTTCCCCGTCTACTCGGCCTTCCAGCAAAGCTGCTCCTCATCATCGTCCTCGTCCTCTTCCTCACGCTCGACGTCCTACTGTCCCTATTGTGCCACTAGGGGACATACGCTCATGACGTGCAGATGGTACAATGCCCAGCCAACACAGGGCCGTTGGGACTTTGTACAGGCACGCGAGCGCTGCCAGCGTTGTCTCGGCCGTCACTACGAGAGCGAGTGCAGGTCAAGGGGGGCATGCAAGGACTGTGGGAGCACGAACCACCACACGTCCCTCCATCGACCAGACGGCCCAACGCACTCAGCTCATTCGTCGTCTGTACATGTACCCCCACCACAGCTGACAGAGCACTCGAGGGAGCGTCCCAGACACAGCAGGCGGCACGAACCCGCACAGGCCAACAGGTGCAACCCAGCTCTGCTCACAGAGCCAGCCCACCCAGGTCCGGTTCGCCAGGTAGGCCCCGCGAACGCCGCCAGCAATTATGACTCCCAACTATCACGGAGCACCCTAGCGAAGAGGTAGATTTAGCCCATGCCCAGTCAACCCATGCCCACACAGCTGATACATACTCAGCTCATACAATTTCAGCTGATACTCAATCAGCTCACTCACCTTCTGTGCCCACTGGCACACCCATTTTGTTGCCAACCGTCTCACTAAGAGTCGCGGACGTACATGGCCATCTTCACACAGCCAGAGCTTTATTGGACTGTGGCAGTATGCTGACATTAATAACGTCACGCATGGCACGACTTTTGAACCTGCCATCAAAACCCACTTCTTTAAAAATTACAGGAGTTGGGAATCAGCACAAATATGAGTCAAAGGCGGCAATAACAATAGTATGCCGACCCACTCACAATGATACTCCTACAATCACTGCCACAGCTCACATTTTAAAAAACGTCACTGGCTACCTTCCCTTAGAGAAGGTACCAAACATTTCCCACGTACTAGGCCAGCTACCCGTGCCATTGGCTGACCAGCTTTACCACACACCAGCCCCGATCGACCTCTTATTGGGGTCGGACGTTCTTGGCCAGGTGTTGGACGGGACTAAGGTCTCGTTGGGCCCGGGCAAGCCCATAGCCTTCGGCACGATTTTCGACTTCGCGTTGATAGGACCCATTGAGGACTTGTATGCGCAGCCGGCGCAGCAGGTTAACTCAGCTCACGTCGTCAGCTCACAACCAGACTCAGCTGAATCAGCCCAGGACATACGTCAGAGTCTGGAAAGGTTCTGGGAGTCTGAGGAGCCCCTCCCTCAATCTCACACTCATAATGATCCCCTGGAGGAACAATGTGAGGAAATCTTCCGCTCTACCACTACACGCGATCCCTCAGGCAGATATACGGTCGCTCTGCCCTTTCTAAAGGACGCCCCTCAACTAGGTAAAACTCACCCTATCGCATTACGCAGATTCCTCAATATTGAGAAGAAGCTAATGGCGAACCCGTCTCTGCGTTCTAAATACGTCGACTTTATGGCCGAATACATCGACTTAGGGCACATGGCTCCCTGTCACCCAAATACATTCGCCCATAAACCTCACTTCTACATCCCTCACCATGGCGTATTTAAGTCAGGGTCGGACAAGCTGCGCATTGTTTTTGATGGTAGCTGCAAAAGCTCCAATGGTGTCAGCAAATGAATGCCTACACACAGGCCCCGCCCTTCAACAGGACATTGTGGACATCATCATGTCCTTCAGAACGCTTCCCGTCGTTTTCAGCACTGACATTCAGAGGATGTTCAGAAATGTGCTGGTTGCCCCTGACCAGAGACGGTATCAGCTGATACTATGGCGGTCCTCACCAGATCACCCTCTGCTCAATACAGTCACCTACGGCTTAAGATCAAGCCCATACCATGCAATCCGCACTCTGCTTCAGCTGGCTGATGATGAAGGCCATCGCTACCCTGGAGCCGCTCAGGTTCTTCGCAAGTCTATCTTCGTTGATGACATCTTGTGTGGTCATGACACAGTTGAATCCGCCCAGGCACTTCAGGACGAGTTGATAAGTCTGCTAGATCTAGGCGGCTTTCAGCTCAGTAAGTGGACATCTAACTCGCCTAAGCTGCTCGAGAGATTTCCCGACAACCAATGCGACATGCCCAAGGACTTCGACATGAACCCAGAGTCCACGTCCATTAAGGTCTTGGGTATACAGTGGAGCCCTCAGTCAGACGAGTTCACCTACCTCATCTCTCTGCCCCCCATCACACATGTCACAAAGCGGTGTATTTTAAGCACCGTAGCCTCACTTTATGACCCAAACGGCTGGGTTTCTCCCGTTATCTTCCGCGCAAAGCTGCTGCTTCAGCAATTGTGGCTGCTGAAGCTGGAATGGGATGAGCTCACTCCCTCTGAAGTACAAACGGAGTGGCACCACATCTCAGAGGATCTGCCGCTGTTGTCTAGCATTCGCTTCCCTCGGCACATTTGTGCAAACAAAGGCTCAGCTGCATACTCGCTTCACGGGTTTGCAGATGCCTCTGAAGCCGGGTTTGCCGCCGTTGTTTACCTCCATGAGCTCGATGCCTCCGGAGATACTTTAGTACACTTGATTGTCGCCAAGTCGCGAGTCGCACCAATCAAGAATCGCCTCACAATCCCCAAGTTAGAGTTGTCGGCCGCCACCCTACTCTCCCAGCTCATGATCCGTGTGTCAGTTCAGTTATCGGCCCATATCAGTATACAACAACACATATGTTGGTCAGACAGTACGATAGTCCTGGCCTGGCTCAATACACCGCCTCACCGTCTTCAACCCTTTGAAGCCAACAGGGTAGTCAAAATCAGCTCAGGCTCACCAGAATGTACCTGGCGACACGTACCTTCCGAGCTCAACCCGGCAGATTGCGCAAGCAGAGGGATGTCTGCGCAATCCCTGTCAGCCCACGACCTATGGTGGTCTCCCACGTGGCTTGGACAGCCTTGTGAGTCTTGGCCTGCGATGCCCTTAGCTCTGGGCCATCACGCCCTGCCCGGCCTTAAGCCCAAACACGTCCCGTCACTGGTCACAGTGCCCGGTCTTGACTTTGACCTGCTCACTCGGTTCAGTTCACTAGACAAGCTCGTCGGAGTGACAGCTTGTCTAAAACGCTTTCTGCACAACTGCAGACACCACCCAGATTCGCGACGCTCAGGCCCCTTGTACGTCAGTGAACGAAGAGAGGCCCTACTTTACTGGGTGCGCAGTGTTCAGCACAATGAGTTTGCAGAGGACATCCACCGCCTTCAAACTGGCAAAATCTGCTCCACCGAGTTTTTAAATGCATTAGATGCTTTCGATGCCGGGCCCAGCCGCAAGCGCCCTTCATGGCCGACCTGCCAGCCGATAGAGTTACGCCTCAGCCAGTATTTAGTCAAGTCACGACCGATTTTGCCGGACCATTCCTCGTTAAATCTAGTACCCTACGTAATGTTAAACTCTTAAAAGCGTACTTTTGTATATTCGTGTGCCTCTCGACTAAGGCGGTTCATTTGGAACCGGTCTCGGACCTCAGCACGGAAGCGTTCCTCGCGGCATTACAGCGTTTTATAGCACGCCGCGGTGCCCCGGTTCTCATCCGCTCGGACTGCGGTACAAATTATGTAGGCGCTAGAAATCAGCTCATCGAAGTACAAAACTTTCTTGCCTTGAATAATGACACGATTGCGCACAAGCTCGCTGGTCAGCACATTACTTGGTTGTTGAACGTCCCTAAGGGACCATGGTTCGGTGCGTTACATGAGATCAACGTAAAATCAACAAAGCAACTTTTATATCGCGTAATTGGAGAACAACACCTCACATTCGAGGAATTCTCCACACTTTTAGCTCGAATTGAAGCGGTCCTTAACTCAAGACCTCTTTGCCCACTTTCGTCTGATCCTTCAGACTTTGAGCCGCTTACAGCCGGACATTTCCTTATAGGCCGCCCACTAACGGCCCTTCCCGAACTATCCGTGGAAGATAGGCCGATCTCCACACGTAGGCGATTCCAGATGGTACAGGCCCTTTCCCAGCGCTTCTGGACGCTGTGGACCCAGTCCTACCTTCATACCCTTCAAACCCGCTCCAAATGGTTGTCCCCATCCTCCCCTCCCCGAGTTGGCGAGCTCGTCCTCATCAAGGAGGACAACCTGCCTGCCCTCCAATGGAGACTGGGGCGCATTGCTCGCACCCTGCCTGGGAAGGATGGCGTCGTGCGGGTGGTAGACCTGGACACCGCGAATGGACATCTTCGGAGGCCTGTATTCCGGATCGCCAGGCTCCCATTGGATGAGCCTACCCTGGGCCCCGGGAAGATGTTTGCGCCACAGCGCAACGGCCATTTAAATTATACCGCCAGCTGTAAGGTGGTTGACTCAGCGGTTGTTGACGGCCGCGTCCGCCTATCTGCCGCGGCGCCACCGCTGCGCGACTCGCGGCCGCTCGCTTCGTGGTCATACCGCGCCGACTCGTCTGCAAGCTAGCTAGCTACCGCGCACGCCACAGCCTGACCGAAAGGGTCTATAGTGACTCGAGTAACCTTAAGTGTAGAGAACGCCTGAATGCTTATTGTGTAGTGTAGTGACTGTGCGCCAGGAAACCAACCTACCTCGCCGCCCGTGGTCAGCTCGTCCCCCGGTTCCTGTGACTCATCATCCCTGTAAGTACTTCACTATCCATACCTACCCAGCCCACAACCTTTATTTCGTCGCTGTTACTGCGAACGCCTTTCGCCGTAACAAATAATAAAATATAAAAAAAATAAATACCTATTGGTCGGTGTCCCATATCTTTCGTAACATCTCACGTTTCTATTCGAAATTTACATGTACTTACTCTGAGGTCAACAACCGTTAACATAAACAAACATTGCCTTCTTGGCTATTTTACGCTACTACATTCTAGAAACTAAATAGGTACCTACGTTATTTAGTCTAGGTAGGTATGTATGTTACATAGCCACTTCCTAATTAAAAGTTTCTTGGTTCGATTCCCAGTCGAGTAATTCAGAAAAAAGTTAACCTATGCCAGTAGTATGTAGGTATGGAAATGAAAAGAAATGAAAACGTGCCTAAGTAAACCTGTGACTTACCTATGTTACTCGTAACAAGTGTTCAAAATGTGCCCCATTACGAGCGATAGGTACACAAAGCAGCATGACGCGACGCCGAGAATTTTCTTTTAATTGGTTGAAGACGTAAATGTTTTCTCTCACCGTTTCAAAAGCGGACACCACTCGCGTACAAAATTGCACAACACTTATAACCTCCTCAGCATACACTAGCCTTTTTACATCACCCCACAAATAAAAGTCTTTTTTTGTGACATGAGGGTTGTGTTCTCTGTGTGCCCACCAATGCTCATTATGCACTTTGTAGACGCCGACCCTTGGGAACAGCGCCTCGTCAGTCCACATAACGTCGGCCCAGTGGTAAACTAGCCAATCTGCAAATGTCAAACTTTTCAGTAGAGCGAAATGAAGACAAAAATTGGTACTGTAAATCAGGTTTTGTAAATATCTTTTCAAGTTTGTAAATTTATAAGTCAAAAATAATATACTTTAGGTAGATATTGATAAAGTTAGATTTTTTTGCTTTATTTACGAAATTAAAGCAGATTGGCTTATTCACCATGGTCGGAATAAGACAAGTAAAATAATTTTGATGTGTTCAAGTAGCCAATGTGGTAGATAGCTGAATTGACAGCGGTTGGGCGTACTTTACAACTTACATTTTTGATTGTTATCTAGCCAAAATGCTCTTTAATGTTAAGATTTATTATATTTACTTACTTATGGTAGGGAAGTATATGCATCTTTGCTATTGTTAGAGTGGTACAGAACACCATGGTGAGTAGCAAAAACAAATAATTACCTAAGTAATAGCAAAAATATTTACTTTTAATATTAAGTAACATATTAAAAATTATAGAATCAAATAGTAACCTTAAAAAACTATCATTGTTTACATCAATATTTCATAGGACGTAGTTACGCAAAAAGGATCCAAACCACAAGTTGGTCGAAAATAAGTTAATACGAAAATGGTCACTAGGGTCAATATTTCCATTTAGAAAAAAGATTCGTTCGTTATCTATGTTTCGTTATTTTCGATGTATTTTTTGTGACATATAATTTGTTAAAATGCGTTAAGTATTTTATATTACAGTAAATATTAAATATGGAACTGCAAAGAGCACCTAGCCCGGATTGCCAGAAGGGCACCCTTCTGGCAATCCGGGATAACTGAAAATGAGTTAACTTATTCCGTGCTTCGTAAGATGACAGTCGTTAAAACCCACCAACCCGCTTATTGGGCAAGCGTGGTGGCTTATGGCCCAATATCCCCACGCCAACGTGCTATTGTCCACGTGAGAGGCCTGTGCCTGTGTTTTAAATGGTGTACCTCATATTTTTAAGCCATAAACATCAAAATGCATAATGTGGATTGACATAACTTTTTTACGATCAAATATAAAGTTGCATAATTGTTTAAACTATGCTAAAACTATAATAGTTAATATAAATATTTTTGTTAGCTTATTTTAAAAGACGTAACTATTTATATCTTCTGGGTAACGGCCCATACCCGTAGAATAAAGGACTAGAACCGTAACTTACGGGTTTAAGTTAGAGCAGTAACTAAACAACAATGATTATAATAAATTGTATTAAAGCCAATTTAATTTTATGAATTCTAATTATTACGGTAAACATAAATTAGGCCTTTTGTTCTTAATTCTTATTGAAATGATGCCTTTTCATGTTTATTCCTTCCAGATTTCGGCCATAATAATGTAATGCGTTATGAAGGTATGCTATAAAGACTTATGGCAGGTGACGACTATGGATATTTATTATTTGTAACATTATACATTGTCACATTTATAGGGAAGACGGTGCCTACTCATTTCAATTGGTAACCGGCTTAAATGCAAAGGATTGCTGAGGCAAACTGGATGACTTGTAATCACTTTTTGAGTTATCCCTAAAGATTGTCTAGGGTTTAAAAGTCTCATCGGAGTAATCTAGCCTCCAAGATGATATTGACAGTTTTAGGTTGAGCTAGATTCTAATATGGAAATGGAAATTCATCGAAATTCTAAATACACAATAAGTTATTTAATTAAGTCTTTTTTCTGATAACACAATGCACTTTGATTTTCACTTTCATTGATCTCATGTTTAGAAAAAAGTATATTTTGCGATGTAAGTATGTAATAATAATTATAAAAATAAAAATCATTTTCTTATTGAAGTTTTAATAACTTTCTCAATAAATTAACTTCAGTGGATCGTTTTTAAGATTTGTATCATGTGAATATCACATTGAAAACATACATTTATCAAAAGGATTCAACCCCCATATTTACCTTAATGTCTCAATAAATATAAGTTTTAGTTGAATTATATTTATTTAAATAAAAAATATTTAAAAGTGACATTGTGTGGGTTGGATTATTTTTGTATAACTACGTCCTTGTGTGTTTTAATGGTTTTTTTTAAATAAGCTTTGTTTAAAATCAATTATTTTAATGAAAATTAAGTTAATAAGTCATGATTTTTATATTACGTGAATTTATTGCTTTTTAACTAAACTTTAGTAAAAATGGGGGCTATGTACATTTTTCCGACTAATTTATTACCATGCCCATTAGACTATAAAACAACAAAACTACTTCTTCGATTAATATTGTAATATACAGTATATAATAATTAAGTATTGAACTGAAGATTAATGTAGTGATTATCCTTTAAACCAAAATAAAATAGATTAATGTTTTATATTTTAGCGTTTTATTAACGCTTAAATATACTTTTAAAAATAATAAAAATACTTTTTAAAAATTTTACAAAATAAAATATTCAATTTGCCACTCAGGCGAGTAGAACACTTTGAAGTGTAGCGTTCCATTAATCTATGCACAAAGTTGAGTATCAATCTACCACTTTGGCGAATAGAATACTGAAGTTTAGTGTTCTTATTACTGTCTGAATCAGAGTAAAGTATTTAATCTGCCATTTAAAATAGTTGACCACTGTGAAGTTAAGTACTCATAGTGCTCTGTGAACCAAGGTTAAGTGTTCAATCTGCCATTTAGACTAGTTGATCATTGTGAAGTTAAGTACTTAAAGTACTGTTTTAACCAAGGTAAAGTGCTCAATCTGTCACTTACACCAGTAGAACATGGCGATATTTTTGTAAGTAACAGATTTTGGTTTCGGTAGACTGAACTAAAATCACATAGATTAGTTTACTTTTGCACTTACTGTAGTTTTGGTAGATAAGCACTAGTGAGTAGCCATTTATCTCGACGACTAATAACCTGATTGACACAGGATTTTACCACATTGTAAATATAAAAGATTTATTAATGTTGGTATATATAAGTCAAAACTGCCAAAATTGCAGATTGGCTAGTTTACCACTGGGCCGACGATAATATTGACGTGCTGATGTTCGAGGAGCCACCTACAAAACTCGACTCGGCTGGGCTGGTCAGTGGGAAGCAAATCCTGAACTCGTCGAAAATGGAATGGGTGCTGCTGGTTCTTCTTCAACAAGCGCCAAACGATGGTGTGATCAAGGCCAAAGTGCCGCCCAGCATCACGCGTACTGGCGCGTGGCTCGTCGTCGAAGAACTGCAAGATCTGCTCCTGTAAGTCGACGGGCAGACCCACATTGCCTCGACCACTGGCATGGACTGGAATAATGAACTGCCCGTAATCCAGTAGGCGTTGTGTAGCAGCCAGCATCGTCGTTCGGGACGGTGTTGGTCGGTCTGGCCACCTCTCCGCGAACATCTGCACTGCACCCCTCAAGCTGTTACCGGCGAGGGCATACATCCGCACCATTTCAACGTAGTCGTGATTGGAATAACGCGACATCGTAGTTACCTACGTTTGAAAACGGCCCGGAAATTCCTTTGTCAACCGAGTGAGCGCGCTCGCGGGTAGCGGGAGACTGACTGCAAAGCAGATTAGCAGACTGTCTCGCGTCGTGTCTAGCTCGCCCCGCTTTGAGCAAGAGCTCGCCGAGCTTTGTCGGCAAGCCGCTCGCCGCGGGCGGCTTGCCGACAAAGGACGGCCGGCGCAAGCAGCGGCATTTGAAGTAATAGGTACCAATAAGCAACGTAGTATATATATAAGAATGACATGCAACAGAAACAAAATATTTTTTGTATTTTTTTACGTATTTTTTTAATGGATTTATAATCATTTACATTAACACAATCGCCCCCTTAAATTTGGCAACTGTTTAAATCCACAACCTGTATATAATATAAAATAATGTAATAATGTAACAAAAATACTTACATTTTACGATAAGACATATTTTTGCAGAAAAATTTCTGTAAGTAAATTCCAAGAAAATACGCGCGAACTAAAATACGTCAAAAATACTATTTGACATTTGTAAGCGTCAAACTAACCAACATTAAGAAAATAACAATGGATGCGTTCACAATTTATCATAAAAAAAAAAAATAGTCAACCGATCGAATAATCGCTCACTATGAGGATATGGGTAGGTAATCATTATTGAACTATCACTTGTTTTTCTCTTCACCTTCTATTGTGGATTGCTTGTGCTTAATAATACAATAAACTGTTAATTGGTGCTTTTGGTCCTATTTACTTGCGACACCAAACTATAATCTAAACTATCGAGCTTCTCAACGACATCGGATTAGATGAGAGAGACATCCGTATTATACAAAATCTGTACTCGACATCGCCTACTCTCAGGATTGAAGGTGAAGAGTCCAAAGAAATTGTCATCGGGAGGGGAGTGCGGCAGGGCTGTATTTTGTCGCCAACTCTTTCCTACATTTACTGGGACGCGATCATGGCGGAAGCTCTAGAAGACCTGAACTGTGTATAAAGATAAATGGTCATCTCATCAACAACTTGAGATAAGCCGATGACAATGTTCTCATAGCATCTACAGAAGCCGAATTACAAGAAATTGTCGATCGTGTAAAGGAGTATATATCGTAAAAGCTGTGCTTCGATTCGAATGAATGTCACCAAGACAAAGTTTATTGTCATCCCCAACTATCCCAATATCCAACCTAGCATATTTGTGGCGGGCCTAAAACTAGAACACGTGACCAAATATAAGTACCTGGGAACCTGGCTTACACAGAACTGGGGCAGTGATTTAGAAATCAAAACACGCATCGAAATCGCTCGCAGTGCCTTTGGAAAAATGAGAAAGGTACTTTGCAACCGAAACCTTACAATCGCCCTCCGAATACGGCTTCTTCAATGTTACATCTGGCCTGCACTTCTATACGTATGTGAGGCTTGGGCTATAAAGGAAGATCTTAGGAAACGTATAGAAGCTTTCAAATGTGGGCATACACATGCATAACGTCTATATTCTGGACTCAGAAAGTCACCAATGAGGAAAATCTGCCAGAAACGTAAACTTTTGCAAACTAACAACCAAAGAAAAGTTGCATATCTGGGTAATGTGCTTAGACACGACAGATACGAGTTCTTGCAACTGATAATAATAGGAAAAGTTGGAGGAAAACGGAGACCTGGTCGGAGAAGAAAGTCGTGGTTGCGAAACATTCGGGAGTGGACGGGAATAGCGAATGCCGCTGAACTCTTTCGCCTTGCCAGAAACAAGTCCAAATAATGCAGAGCTGACTGCCAACTTTCACAAGTTGGAGAGGCACCTTAAGAAGAAGAAACTATTCCCTGGCCCCCTAGACAAATGGCAAACGCTACCTGTCTACTCGTTAGCGTTTGTCAATAGTATTTTGGTAGACAAGTTTTTACATTCTTGGCGAGTGATAACTCTATTCGATCTCTACCACAGGATAAAGCGTAATTAACAAATAGCAAACAAGGCGTGAAGAGGCACTTTGTGGCAGAGGGCGACTGATGCTACTTCTCTTACGCTGCACCAGTTCTCCTCGCGCCTAGACTCCACTTCCGCTTAACATCGGTGGAGTGGAGTCATTTGGCGGGCTGAAAAAAAGAATGATGTTACATAAAATAGCTAGCATACTTTTTAAATTACCAATTTAGCTTTTCCTCAATAACGAGTCGTTAACATATGTCAAATCCCATACATTCATCATTCCATTAGTTAAGCCATTATGTCACTTGTCTGTGCCTGCTATCGGTGGCCCCGAGCAACCTCCGCAAACATTGGGATTGTACTGCGTTTTGAGTGTGCCCAACTATGAAGTTGGGGCATGAGCACGATAGAGGATTTGGTCGAGACCAACGGACGGGAGGGCTTCTTCTGACATGGCAGCTTTCTGGTCTGGATAAATTACTGGCGCTGACTCGAAAATAAGAAAAATAAGTGGGTGTATTCCGATGAATTCTTTGGAGTTGGGTGGGATGTAAAGCGAAGAGCCCTACATAACTTGTGGGTTGCTTCACACTCTCGTGTATACAGGTTAGCGCGATACCCCAGACCCTCATGTTTACAGTTAAATGCATTTTTCGAAGTAAAAAAGGCCCTCAGTCCAGTCCTGGGCTCTGTATCAGAGCGTTATAATTAATCACCATCGTGACGCCCCCACTCCGAGCTGGCAGCTAACATTCAGTATGATGGATGGATTACTTTGCGTTCTACGTTTCTTGGAACGCAACGTCAACTTTGTGAACAGCATTGTGAGATTGTTGGTGTATCGATTCGTTTGTGTTGAACAATTACAATAGGTGTTTGAACTCCACCTTCCAAATTTATGAGGCCGCTTCTGAATTAATAAAATAATCAAAACATTTGGTTTCTGAAAAGAAATCGGGTTTTCCAGTGAGTAGTATTGCTATTGTATTGTAATAATTGTATTTTATGGTCTGTGGTATAGTGTCAAACCAAGCCACCGGTCTTAAATCCAAAGGCCCCGGGTTCGACTCCCAGCGCGCAGCGGGGGGTACATATACATCTTTGTATACTTGGTTTGGTTGGTAGTAGGGCATGTTAAGTCCGCCTGGCTAGCTAGCACTATCTTATATATAGTATGTCGCTCGTTGTGCTCCGACAGTTTAGAGATAAGATAGCCGGTTCTTCAGTGGTAGTGGTTTCCGGGTGAAGTCTTCCACCTTTGGCCTTATCGTCAATTAAAATCAGGTGCGATGAAGGCCAAACGCTTTCATCGTAACGTCAAATTGAGATTAGTGATGTATGACGCTTCTGTTTACCTCCTTCGATAGTTTAGTATGTTTAACTTTTCGATAGTAAAAAAGTGGTCAACCTCTTATCTATACTATTATTATAAAGCTGTAGAGTTTGTTTGCTTGAACGCGCTAATCACAGGAACTACTGGACCGATTTAAAAAATTCTTGCAGTGTTAGATAGTCCATTTATCGAGGAATGTTATAGGCAATAATTTATTTAGGTACGGGCACGGGTACGAGTAGTAACCCGTGCGAAGCCGGGGCGGGTCGCTAGTGTTACCATAAGTTCGTGTTTAGATAAAAAAAAAGAAAAACCATTTTCCTAAAGCTAATTGGTGTCGCTGTCAATGTCTATTATTACATTTAATAACGACTATTATCCCCGAAGGGTTAGTCAGAGACTAGGCAATGAGGACCGCAAAAGCATTCCTCTTCCATAGTCTACTTTTCATCAAATAGCGACTGCACATGTGCGTGCGTGGCATGTGGTGAACCCATCGCCGCACTATGCTCTATGTGGACGTATGTGCAGTCCTTAATCCTTTAGTCGCCTTTTACGACACCCAAGGGAGAGAGGCGGTGTTAGTATTCTTTTACCGCTACCAGACACGGTAAGAAACCATTTTTCTAAACAAAGAGTTTTCTTAATATTTTGCAGTTAATTGGTGTCTCTGTCATGTCTTTTATTAGCAAATAAATTTCATCTTTCATTCATTTATTATTTTTATTATATTATTATTTCATTTATTCTTGTAAAAATTATTATCATTGAGAACATGAAATGGAAGGCAGCGAAGAACAAAGGGCAGGGTTTGCATCATTAGTGTAACAATGGGCGGATAATTAATTTCAATCTGTCCCACAAGACAGGCAAGGCAAGACAGAGAGAAGCCGATCCCAACAGTGGGCTGAGAACTAGAAATAATTATGATGATGAATAAATAGATCCCACAAATATGTGTTATGGTCACAGCTGTTGATAAACTCAAACTCAATATTTATTTATTCTATAAACTCAATTAATAAGTACTTTGATTCGTCCAAATTTTTAACCTACCATCAGCCATTCAGGACGTCAATTTAAAAAAAAAAAAAAAAAGAGTAAAACGAAGAAAAAGGAAGAGTAAAAGAAAAAAAAAAAAACGTTAGTAAAAACAAACCAATGTCATACGGCCAGTGATAATTGCATACGGATTTGAGACTGTCATCCATCACAGTGCTTCGATTTTGACGTGACAACGTCTTATAAATTGGTTTGCCGGGTGACACTTCAAGAAACTGCGTTACGCTCCGCTCACGTTATGCGCTCACAATGAGAGCGAGTGAGAGGCACGCGTCCCTTCCACTCGGGCATGGTTAGCCCGCCTAAGAGCGAGAGAGACAGACATAAAAAGTGAAAGGCACTATTATTTCATCCTTCTTCCTACTATACGAATGAATATTCACATTAAAATTATTTTACCACTCAAAGTCGTTGTCACGTAAAACTTTCGCCCGTATACCGACTTTACAGGCAACCAATTTTTTTAGGTGTTTTTTTCATCAACTACGAGTAAGCACTAGGCCTTCATCTTACCTGATGGTATCTATACTAAAATTATAATAAAGAGAAAAGATTTGTTTGTTTGTTTGAACTAAATAGGCTCCGAAACTGCTGGACAGATTTAGAAAATTCTTTGACCATTAGAAAGCTACATTCTTCCCAAGTGATATAGGCTATATTTTATCCCGATATTGCCACGGGAACGGGTACCACGCGGGTAAAACCGCGAGGATCCGCTAGTGTGTAGATTAGTTAGAAACGCGCATCACCCGGAAACCTCAGCCACTGAGGAACATCATGACTATCTTATCTCTAACTATCAAACTGTCGGATCGGAACACAACGAAAATGAACACAACAATTTACAAATTTGAGAGTCTATGGATTTTGCACGAATCTGACAAAAGCCACTAAGTATAGCATAGTTTTACAATACGTTTCACCGGTATACCAGACTGTCAGGTTTGAATCCTGTTTGTGGTAGTTTTTACAACACTTTCTTCGAATTGTAACTAACTGCTCGCAATAAAATTTGCATAATACTTATATAGACTACGTATTTTCATAAAACGAATTTAACTTTGCAGCAAAAATTTCGCGGGCTAGACCATGCAGCCAACAAACGTACGCTGACCGCTCTCTCATGCATAAAATATCTTGCTTAAGCCCTGAATGGACACGGAATGAAACTCTACCCGGCTTGCCAATTAGTGAATGGCTCTACCTGTTATACGTATAAAAGCCGAGCCGGCTTTTATGATAGAGTACCTATATACCTATATGTATGTACCTTTATTGATACGCTGTGATCGGGTAGATTAGTTTTCGTTTTGCATTTTATATGTTCATAGATATAATAACGTAGATAAGCCATTTTTCAGATTTTTTTTTATGGTAAGGTAAGAAATCTGTATAGAGAGGTAGTTCCAAGTTCAAATTTTTAGAAACCAATGAGTAATTTTATTGAAACTTTGCAGAGGTTGAATTGAAATACAGAGATCTAATTTTTTTTTAGCCGTGTCGCGTAGCGGTGTAAGAATACTTCCACCCACTACAAGGAATAGAGGTCCTTTGAGTGTCGTAAAAGGCGTCTAACGGACTGAAGACTACACGTACAACAAACAGCATAGAGCGGCGAAGGGCTCACCACCTGTCACGCTGAGCACATGTGCAATCGCTATTTGGTGAAAAGTGGACTAGTCACTGACTAACCATTCGGGGATAATACGTGATTATATGTATGTATGTATGTACCTATATCCTTGTATATAATGTATTTACCTTTATTGATATGCAGTGATCAGGTAGATTAATTTTCGTTTTGAATAACGTGGATAAGCCATTTTTCTGATTTTTTTAATGGTGACTGGAATTTGTGTGGAGAGTTAGTTGCAAGTTAAAATTTTTAAAAACTAATATTTTATTGAAACTTTGCAGAGATTGAATTGAAATACAGATATCTGAAAATGTTAAATTGGAAGTTTGTATGGGAAAGCTAAATGCGTAAACCTCTTAAAGCCTTGCCTTGTTCTGACCGTATTCACCAACCTATGTTACGCTCCATTTAAAAGTAACCTCATTTCATTGTATTACTTACATTTTCTTAACCTTTTTTTGCCTAGTACCTACCTATTGTTCTGGCGTACAATACAGTAGAAAAGTTTATTGTAAGCCGCACTAATTTTGCATTTCTCGCTGCCAGCCATAGTTAATTAACTTCATCTAGGTAAAGATATAGTTCAAAGATAAAGAAACGTTGAATTATTTTTATAGTTATAGTAGTTGTAGTAATAAGTCCGATGGTGGTGGTGTATTGCTAGCTATTAGTAAAAAATTTAACACAGTTCGCCAACTCCACTGGGAGAGCCGATTCGAGGACGTTTGGGTAAGCATATTTCCAGTCAACAACAGCATGCCTATAATAAACATATGCGTTTGTTATTTACCGCCAGATATGTCTGTAGCGGAACTAGAAGAATTTTATATTAACTGCCAAAAAAATATTTTGAACAGTAAAGATAAAAATGAATTTATACTGATAGGTGATTTCAATACTCCGCACATGTCATGGTCAGCTATTCATGGTTCAAACATGCTTGCCCCCAGCGATTTGTCTGATCGGAAGGCATCTCTCTTGCAAGAAACTATGTCGATGTGTTATTTAAGCCAATATAATAATATACTTAATAGTAACAATCGTTTATTAGACTTAGTACTTTCTACTGTTGATAGCGTATCTGTCATATTAACCGATCCATTAAGCAACACAGACAAACATCATCCACCTCTTGCAATTGATGTTACTTTTTTACAGCAACAAAAACCATTAAAACCGTCAGGTGAAACACGATTAAATTTTTCAAAATGCAATTACGAAAGCGTAAAGAAATCTCTAAACTTATGTAACTGGGAGCAATTACTTTCTTCTAACGATGTCAATATTTGTTTAGATATTTTTTATCAAACTGTTAATAATATTATCGAGCAGAATACAGTGAAAACATCAAAAAGAACTTTTAGTTTTCCGTCATGGTACAGTCATTCATTAATTACTATTCAATAATATTCAATAATAAACCTTTCTGGTTTCTGTTGCACTAATAATTGTAATATTATGCTAAGATTTGTTTATAAAATAAATTAAAAAAAAAAAAAAAAAAAATTAACTGTTATACAGTTAATTTTTAAGAGAAAAACAAATATAATAAATTATTTAAAAAAATTGGAAATTCGCGTGACTACGACGTCTTTAGTATGCTACGCCGACGATGCAAAATATTAATAAACGAATGTTATAACAACTTTGTTTCGAGCGTCGAAGAAAATCTTGATAAAAATACCAAATTGTTTTACCGATTTATTAACTCTAAAAAAGGAAGTTGCGCTATTCCTCAGACAATGAAATACGGAAACGAAACTAGTTCGGACAGCGTGCAAATTTGTGAACTTTTTGCAAAATATTTTGGATCGGTTTACGAAAACTACCCTAGTATCTCGGGCCACACATGCAATGTTTCTACAAACAACTCTGATGTTATTTCCAATTTAACCATAACGGAGGAAGAAGTACTTAACAAGTTAAAAAAATTAAACAGCTATAAGGGCGCGGGACCCGATAACATACCTTCAGCTTTTATAAAAGCATGCTCCAAAGAATTATGTCTCCCATTAACAATTATTTTTAATAAATCTCTTCATTCGGGTGTATTCCCTGCATTATGGAAGGTTGCCCATGTCGTCCCTATTTATAAAAATGGGTGTAGATCTGACTGTGAGAATTATCGACCCATTAGTATTTTATCCTGCCTCGCCAAAGTATTTGAGTCGGTTATATACGATTATATTTATAATCATGTGAAGCAATCAATTTCAGAAAAACAGCATGGCTTTGTTAAGGGTCGCTCCACTATTACTAATCTCCTAGAATATAAGAACTATTTATGTAACGTTTTTGCAGCTGGTGGCCAAGTGGACTCTATATACACAGATTTTTCTAAGGCATTTGATAAGGTTAATCATTCAATTTTATCTTACAAATTACACAAATATGGTATTCAGGGTAATCTTTATAGATGGCTTTGCTCCTATCTTGCACAAAGAAGTCAATTAGTAGCTCTTAGGGGATATAAATCTGCTGCCATCGACGTGACCTCAGGTGTTCCTCAAGGTTCCCATTTTTCCCCTTTGCTATTTGCAATTTTTATTAACGATCTAATTGACCGTCTAAACTGTGAATGCCTACTTTATGCAGATGACCTCAAAATATTTACTAATATTAAAAACATCGATGACTGCTGCACTCTTCAAAAAGACATTGACATAGTTAAAGATTGGTGTGTCATCAATAATATGTACCTAAATAATAATAAATGTTTTGTCATATCTTTTACAAGAAAACGAATACCACAAAATTATAACTACAAATTGAACAATTGCGCTTTGTCTCGATGCACTACTGCAAAGGACCTTGGCATTATTTTTGATGATAAACTTTCATTCCGTCAACATTATGAATATGTGTTAAAAAGATGTAATGGTCTTTTAGGTTTTATATTTAGATCCACAAAAGGTTTTAGGAAACCAAAAAGTATAATATGTATTTATTACAGCATAGTACGTAGTATTTTGGAATATGGTTGTACAATTTGGAGCCCATTCCATAAAATACACATAGAAAGTATTGAAGGCATTCAGAAAAAGTGCTTAAGATATCTATGTTATCGCTTTCATTTAGGCAGGTCTCTTCATTCTTACGAACTTCGAATGATTAAGTTCGGTGTGGTTTCGCTTGCGGTCCGTCGAGAACAGTATGATTTAATTTACTTGTTTAAAATATTGCACTCAATAATCGATTCCCCTGAATTGCTTTCTTTAATTCAAATAAATACTTTGTATCGAACCCGGGCGCCAAAGACTTTTGTACTAAATGTCTATAAAAATAATACATCATATTACAATCCCATTGTTCGAATGTGCCGTTTATACAATGAACTGGTTGCGCTTAATAACGACATCGACATATTTTCCATGAAAATACATGAATTTAAAAAAAATGTCCGGGAAATTCTCGGCTCGGCATCTCCCACATAGTAAGAAAGCTTCTTATATGTAATGTCAACAATCAGCTGGAATCAGTTTTCGAATTGTTTGATTTTTATTATTCTTCATACTATGTATATAATTAGTTTTTAATTGAATGTTAGTTTTAGATTAGATAAACTTTAATATGGACGCTTATTATTAATCGTGCTGTGTACACATGTTTTAGATAGGAATTTAGCTCTTATACAAATTGTGATGCTTTTTTGTTATTTTTTAATTTCTATCTGTTTTGTGTACCTAATAAATAAATAAATAAATAAATAAATAAAAATTCTACCTCAGGCGGGAACGGTTTTTTAACGCAAATAATCAAATATTGTGAAAGATCCAGTTACTAGCATAGGTATATAAGGTGACTGCTAGAAACCGCAAGAAACTTTAAGGGCTGGTCAGGTCAAGTGTTTTAACCCGCGAGGACTCGCGCTGGGTCTAAAAGACCCAGAGCTGTGCCAATTCAGTCGCAATTCCTTAAACATTTGTTATTTAGCGGCGCCATTCTAGGTATCTTCAAACTACTTTATAAGCTACCACCAGGCCCCGCACCGGTCCGTTTCCGCCAGGCGTTTGCGCAGGATGGACGCGTAAAGTAAGTTTGAGTCGATTCCACCCACATGCGATGCTTTACGTAAGTGTTAATTTCAAAGTAGTGTTTTTAAATATTGGTGTTTTTATAAACAGAATGTCGCGAAAACGCGTAGCCGACTCTGTTATCAAGGACATTTGGGCGGAAGAAGATATTTCAGAAGGTGAGTACTCAGAGGAAGAAGATAACCTAGAAATGGTCTCCGATAATTCAGATTTTTGGTGTGTTTGGTGAAGTGTGGAAGATGATTACTCTGAAACACCTACGGTTGACGTCGGTTGACTTGGTGCAGAGATCTGATTTAAGTGACGTTCCACTTTTATTCGCCAAGGTTATTACATTGGCAAGGACAAGATCACACAGTGACATATCCATGAACCACCGAGAGCTGTAAGGACAAGGCGACACAATATTGTTACAGAAGCGTGCGTAAAGCTAGATATGCGGAGGCACCCATGGGTTGTTGCAGTCTGATGTTTCCCGCTTGGAGCTTTTTGGAGAAGATTGTTACTGAACTGCTGTTCCTAACCTACCTAAGCACATTCGTACCGGGATATCTGTAATACTCGGTGGTGAAGAAAGCACTAGTCAGCCAGTAGAAGTCCCCGTACTTGGCATTCGCGGGATGTATGTGCCCCACAAAGGACAGACAGGCAAAAACATCTTGTGAATATTGCAGAGGGTCTATATATCGTGAATACACTAGATTTTTGTGTAAAAGGTCTGACTAATATCACAGGAAGTAGTCAGATTAGCCATAGTTGCGTTATAGTTGCCTTATAAAAAGAATGTGATTTTTTTATCTCTATTTTTATAATAGTCCTATAAAAGTTGATCGATATTTCGTTTATTTAGAATATAATATTTTGTTTATTGATAATTAAAAGTATTTTGCTTGTTTGTTAAGAGAAAATAGAATATTTCTATTCTTTTTGTTCCTACTGCCAAAAATTATGAAACTTTTTGATCTCAGCTTGAAAGTAGTTTTTATTAATATGTTTTTTTAATAATAAATGTACAAAAAATGTTTAAATGTTTTTTTGTTAACACTTATCCATTCTGTTATAAAAAATGCTTAAAAGTAATTGGGTTCACATTAATAAAGAGATTTAAAATGTGGGTCTTTTAGACCCACGTGCGATTGTCCTCGATAGAAAATGAGATGCGAGTCCTCGCGGGTTAAACATGACAAAAATGACAAAAAAAGGAATTCGTGTTTTTTAAATTTTTTTATTAAATAATTCATTTTGTTAATTTTAATTGGATAGTCTTTGAGTGTCTAATTTATTTTTAAGTAATAACATAAAAAAAATAAAATTAAAAACAATTAAAAAATAACGATTATTTACATCGCGCGGGGAACGGCCGGCCGGCCGACCGTCTGTTAACGTGTACAATGAGACCGTTTTGTTGAAGTTTTTTTGAAGTTTCTTGCAGTTTCTAGCAGTCACCATATATTTACATTTATTTACTTAACTACAAGAAAAAACGAAATTTATTACCTACACTTAATAATAAAAATAAAAATATTTACAACTTACAAAGTAAAATATAAACTAAATTAGAATAAAAAGTATGAATAAAATAATAGTTAGAAAGTTCCTAGATAATATTAGTTTCTTACGTATATACCTACATCTATATTCACGACGATTGATTTTAGATTGATTGATGATTCTAGATTCAGAAGCAGTCCACTGCCATACTCCACGTTTCACCAAATTACTACTGCACATGTGCATGATAGGTGCGTGAGCTCATCGCCGCTCTATGCTGTTGGATGTGGTAACCTATCATAAATTCGAAACTTTCCTGTACGAATTTTAATTGTTTGAAAACGGTATGACGAAGTTTTAAATACCAGATCGTTGCTTTTACATAATTTTGTTAATCCATAAACTTATCATACATACGTTTCATTTTCCAGAAAAACTATTAGCCGATTATCAAAACTAAGTACTTTTTTTCTTTTGGAAGATGTTTTGTTTACAATAAATTTAATATCTAGAAGTATTAAAATTCAAAGTAACTTTTACTCTAAAATATCATTCTCATACCCAGTTTTTTTGTTTTTCATATATTCATATTAATAAGTGAATAATCTTAGATGTCTTAAAAAGTTAATACTTTATGTTTCCGGTAAGATAGTGTTTCAAAAGTCAATGACAGAAACGAATCGCGGCAAAACCGACTCCACGTAGTCTTGTCTGCCCTACGCTAGAGTGTGATTCAAGCCCGCGTAGGCGCGGAGGGGCGACGCGGCCCGCCCTGAGGAGCATGTGGGTTTAACCTGCCGCGGCCGCGGCTGAGGCTGGCCGGCGGAGCCGGCCAGCAAGCCGAAGCTGCGGTGGTGAGCGTAAGCCATCTGCGACGATAAGCTCGCGTGGGACCGCCGGAGCCTCGCAGCGCCGGAGCCGTGACAGAAACCATGCCTGCTGCATGCTTGGTTGCATGCTGCATGCTTGCTGCATACTTGCTGCATGCTTGGTTGCTTGCTGCTTGCTTCGTGCATGCTGCATGCTTGCTTGCATGCTGCATGCTTGCTTGGATGCTGCATGCTTGTTGCATGCTTAAACGTTACTACGATTACAAGTTGTTCGATGATATTATGGATTTCAATTATTTGAATTGTTGTATTTTAATAATATTAAAAACGTGTTTCTGGAAAATGAATATTAATAACTTCGGCCAAACGTTGAGTGGGATTTCAATATATAGAGATTTTGAAAAGAAAAACAATCGATAATCGGCATTTCAAAACTTTGTAAATTGTGTTTTCGGTAAAAAGAAAATTATGGATAACAAAAAATTACAAAACGTTTTCGGCCAAATTTAAGTAGCGGTAAAAATTTTAGGTAGCGGCTACAGGACTAATTTAGTTTCTTCGTAAATCCTAATCCTAAGTCTCGAGAGTTTGTTTGTTTGTTACGCTTTCACGCTTAAACGGCTTAACCGGTTTTTATAAATTTTATTATGCTTAGGAGCCCTGAAATCGGTAATAGGCTACTAGCGACAAGTTGACGCAAGCAAAGTATCGAGCAAAGGCTGGTTACAATACCGACAAATTCAAAGAATAGGAGCTATGACCAATGTTGTTACCACACTATTCAAAAGCCACACCCTTCGACGATACCACCTACTTAATTTGCAAATTTTGTATACCCAACCAAAGCGCAAAAGAGATACCTGTATAGTATATTATATTGTATTACCTTATCATTATATAATTATTGTTTGAACTCTGTTGCTCAAGGTTTAGGTGTAAAAAAATGTTTTCTTTATTTAAACTAAAATTTTTATTTAAGAATTGTTTTCTCTTGTTTTTCATTTATTTTTGTGTACTTTCGTTTTTCGCACTGTTGTCTTTATCAACAATTAATTTCTTTTGTTAATTCATTAGTGGAAACTTTAAATGCTACTGTATTATCTATAAATTATTGTTTATACTTATGTGTAATAATGAAGCTGTATGTTTCCATAAATAATAAAATAAAATAAAATAAAATAATTAAATAGTTTACTTAACAAGGTACGGTAAAGTAAGGTAAAGTACATGTTTAGAAGAAAAACCCAGTTACAAACTAACTTAGTTTGTTCGTCACAATTTTTTACGCCAATTAACTAGCGGCCAATCAGCCTCTGCCAACCCGCGCTGTCACCAAGTTACAACCCTGAATATAGGCCTACTAGCATTCATGAACATGTCTGTCAACCGAAGTCAACTCTATGCCAATGTAAAACCAAAGACTGTGCGTGTGCACTGTGCATGTATTATGTACAATCGAGGATCTTCCCGCTAAATCATGCTTTATCATCAAATATTAGATTGCGTTTCATTCCGGCGCGTACCTACGTACCTATACACCGTGACTGGCTAGACGACGGACGCGTTAAAGGAGGTGTATAAGAAGCCGATACCTGTTCCATTAAAAATGTAAAAAAACACCACCTTATCTTTTTACTTTTTTGCCTAACTGAAATGGTTTTTCTGCTTATTTACAATTTACTACGCGCGCGTACTACCATAATAACGTCAAAGCACGCGCGAACAAACCGCCTTCCCTTACTCGTGCGTGTAGTACATGCGAAATGCAGAAAGTTCATAAGATTTTTTTTTTAATGCGTAATAACTCGCATGTTTTAAAATTTTCTATAATCTTTTTTTACTAAAAGGGATGTAGATAAGTTACTAGTTTACCTCCATAAACGCGTCCGTCGTCTAACCTGTCACGGTGTAGTAGCGCGCGCGTAGATACCTATTACCTAGTGTGCAATGCAAGCGAATATCGCCGATAAGTGGTCGACCGGGAAGTTCCTCGAGTGTTACGTGTACATGTGCGTGTGTTTATGCATGTGAGCATGCATGGGAGAGTGATTATCAGTGATCGGAGTAGGTAGATTGATTTTTCGTACTTGCATCATAAAAGTTCATAGATAGCTAACATGGATAAGCCATATTTCTGAAAATTTGTTACAGTATTTCGGGATTTAATTCAATATAAAACTATTTAAACTATTATAATGTATCCCATTTTATACTTTGTTAAGCTTAAACCATAGATCTTTGTTTTTATCATTAAATCAAGTCACTAAGCCGAATAGCATAGGAGGTGTTAAAAAATAATCATGCTTATTATACATTTCATTGGACTCAGCAGCATTGGAGCCGTGTACTCTTTTCTGATGAGTCTAAAATTGCGTTACATGGCAATTAAAAGAACGCGATATGGTATATTCATTTCGCTCGCACTCATTTAAATTGGACTAAAATTGCGTTACATGGCAATTAAAAGAACGCGATATGGTATATTCATTTCGCGCGCACTCATTTAAATTGGACTCAGCAGCATTGGAGCCGTGTACTCTTTTCTGATGAGTCTAAAATTGCATTACATGGCAATGATGGAAGGAAAAAGATCTACCGACGTAAGGGAGAGCGTTTTGCACAATGCTGCTTTGAAGAGAGGGTTGCTCATGGCGGTGGCTCATGGACTGTCTGGGGCGGTATATCCGCGAGCGGCAAAACTCAACTTGAGGTTATTACGGGACCACGGCTGCCAACATTAAATGCTGAAAGGTACATTCGTGAGTGCTTAGAACCTCACGTGATGCCATACGTGGACCATGTGGGCCCAAATTTCCTTTTTATGCATGATAATGCAAGAGCCCATACGGCCGGCATCGTCAGGGAATATCTTCGGGATGTGAACATCACAGTTATGGACTGGCCAGCCAGAAGCCCAGACATGAACCCGATTAAGCACATGTGGGACGAGCTAAAAAAACGTGTTAGGGCTCGTCAGCCAGTTGCCCAGACGATGTAGGAGTTGAAAACTGCCATAGAAGAGGAATGGGAGATGATCCCTCAAAATTTCATAGAGCGGTTGATAAACTCTATGCCTAATCGTATGAGAGCTGTCGTAGATGCCCATGGAGGCAACACGCGTTATTAAATTAAACCTTTATTTGATAAAACGTGTTTTTTATTCAAAAATCAACTGCCTTCATCAAGGCGCATACCCGACTTGTTAGGCGTAGCTCCATGTCGTGTGGCATTCTGAATTCAAATTTAAATCAATACGATCGAAAAAGATGGTAAAATGTATCAGGTTTAAAACTGCATCAATAGTTTTTGTTCAATCTAGCAATCATATTTAAGTAGGGGCCATTGAAACCTAAACTCTAAGGTGGGCCAATAGATGTGTCCAGAAGTGTATTTAGATCCCTGTATTTGGGTCAATTCTGGGTGAAGCGCTCTTCACGTCAGAGCTGTGGCATTTATTTTTTCTCGTGACTGGTGGAAACAAAAATTACATGGCAAAAGAAGGTTTAAAAACGAGTCAGTCTATCAATAAGGCACGGTAGTTAGTAGTCAGATCCACGGCGAATAAAACAGATCCATGGATTAAACCACGGAATTTACAGCCATGGGTCTGACGACAATAATTTAAAAATTAAGCTATTTATTTAAAACTGTAAATTATATGTACTTATTTTGATTTCAATATGTCTACTCAGGGATGAATGCAACCATGTTCTCAGGATAGTTAAGTGTCACTATTCTTAGTAGCAGAACAAGACACAAGCTTTACCTACCTACCGAACCAAAGTTTTAAATTTTTTATAGAATTTAAAAATAAAGTATTTGCGTAAAAGCTAGCGCCACGTTTTTCCTGAAGAAGTGCTACAGCACAACTGGCAATGGTTTAGACCAATCTCAGACCTTGTCCAGAAGGGGCGAATTCGCCGCGAATTGTCTCGAAAGCGTGGCGAACGCTACACGTCAATAAATAGGCGAACGCTACACGCAAGATCCATATTGTGATCCGTCAATATATACTGACGGATCACGATAATTATTGACGTGTAGTGTAGTGTATTTGACGGATCACAATATTTATCGCAGGATTTCATGAAATCCAGTGATCCAATCCTAGATCCTAGATCGTGATATTTATCTTGCGTGTAGTGTCGCGCGTCAATATTTATCGTGTCTAGGGTTGCCACCTTTTTTTAGGATGAATGAAGTATTTTTTATTCCTCAATTTCCTCATACACGGAAAGTAGGTTTGAAGTTGCCTGAGGAGCGGATGGAAAGTAGGTAATACTTTTCCGCCATAGGGAAGAATCGTTTTTCAAAGGGAAGAATATTTATTGACGTGTAGTGTTCGCCATATTGTGATAAATATTGTGATATTTATTGGATGGATCTTGGACTGGATCACAGCACACCCTACACCATCAATACGGATCGCCTCAAAATACGTTATTTTTACGAGGCAGACGTGTAGGGTTGCCACTCGCACTTTAAAATAGAGTATTGTCCTATTTTTCATGTAGGCGTACCTTATAATTACGCTACGACACCAATAAAGTACGCTAAATACTCTATTTACGTAAAAGACAAATATTTGTTAAATGTCGCTAAGATCAACAAAAAATAAGTTTTTATGAACAAATAAATAAATACTTTTTTATGTTATGTACTTACTTTATTATTGTTCTAACAAAATCTTAGGGGTGAAAGTAGCTTATTCACTCTCGAGACAGGGTTTGGCGCCAATAGAACGAGGGAGAAAATAAGTCTTACACTCGAGGTAAACACTGTGCTTTTCATTACGAATGGTAAGTAAATAAAAATAAAAACATGAATTAGCTAAAAAAATTAGTGAGTTTTATTTTACACAAATAAACAACTTTTTGAGATAATAAGTTAGAATATGGTAAAATTAGTAATAATTTGAATCTATGGACAACACAGGCCACGCCCACACAGTTCACGCTTTAGCAAGAAACTACTGCACAGTCTGCACATGTGCTTAGGTGGTGAGCCTTTAGCCCGTTAGTCGCCTTTTATTTTATTTTATTTTTTTATGCTAAGCCCGGCAAATGACGCCACTCCACCTGATGTTAAGTGGAAATGAAGTCCAGGCGCGAGGACAACTGGTGCAGCGTTAGAGACGTAGCATCAGTCACCCTCACTCTGCCGGCCCACAGAGTGCTTCTTCACGCCTCGTTTAACACCCTAGGGAATCTCTATTCCCTTGAGAGGGGTTGGTAGTATTATTTTGATGAGGCCATCGCCGCTCTTTGCTGTTGGATGTATGTGCAGTATTTAGTCCATTAGTCGCCTTTTACGACACCCAAGGAAAGGGAGGGGTTGATAGTATTATTTTTTGATGAGCCCATCGTTGCTCTATGCTGTTGGATGTATGTGCAGTCTTTAGTCGTTAGTCCCCTATTACGACATCGAAGAAAAGTGAGGGGTTGGCAATATTATTTGACGAGCCCATCGTTGCTCTAATATGCTGTTGGATGTATGTGCATTCTTTAGTCTATTAGTCCCTTTTTACGACACCGAAGGGATGAGAGAGATTGGTAGTATTATTTTGATGAGCCCATCGCCGCTCTATGCTGTTGGATGTATGTGCAGTCTTTAGTCCGTTAGTCGCCTTTTACGACACCCAAGGGAAGAAAGGGGTTGGTAGTATTATTTTGATGAGCCCATCGCCGCTCTATGCTATTGGATGTATGCGCAGTCTTTAGTCTGTTAGTCGCATTTTACGACACCGAAGAGAAGAGAGGGGTTGGTAGTATTATTTTGATGAGTCCATCACCGCTCTATGCTGTTGGATGTATGTGATGTGTGTCTTTTATGTGTCTTTAGTCCGTTAGTTGCCTTTTACGACACCCAAGGGAAGATATGGGTTGTTAGTATTATTTTGATAGTAAGTCACAACTACACATAAGTTACTGTTCAACAAATTGTATTTTGATATTGCATGTCGTGACTACCGACAGCACTTAGCATTAAACTTGTTTTTTTGTTACATTCGAATTAGTGTATGTTTTGTTGGTAGTTCATTATAAATAAATAAATAAAATAAATAAATAAATACACATGACAGTACCTGTCAGAATAACGATTCTCCTTAGGGCGGAAAAGTATTACTTTCCACCCGCTCCTCAGGCAACTTCAAACCTACTTTCCGTGTATGAGGAATAAAAAATACTTTATTCATCCTAAAAATGGTGGCAACCCTAGACACGATAAATATTGACGCGCGACACTACACGCAAGATAAATATCACGATCTAGGATCTGGGATTGGATCACTGGATTTCCAGAAATCCTGCGATAAATATTGTGATCCGTCAATACACTACACTACACGTCAATAATTATCGTGATCCGTCAGTATATATTGACGGATCACAATATGGATCTTGCGTGTAGCGTTCGCCTATGACGCGCGAGCGAATGAACAATTCATACGTGCACTCGCTATTACGTTCACGCGTAAGCTGAACGCAACGAAGAGGCCCCTAGTATTTCGCCGTTTCTCGACTCGCGCGATGCTTGTGGACTCAATGTATTGGCACCCAGTACCTCGCCAACGCGCGTGAGTTCGCGCTAAACGATTGGCGGCGAATTCGTCCCTTCTGGACAAGGTCTAAACCTATGTGTTCCTACCTAGCACGGCCCTCCGAGCTAGGCACGTAAAACTAATGGCAATGATTCAGATGCTCCATGTACCTCTAGAATTTATCAACAGAATTCAATGTACCTCAACCGTTTTGACATAAATTACTATAAGATGCCTGATCTTCCCAGCTGGGCCCTCGGCTGTATAACGCTCGAAATACATAAAAATATACTGATCTAATGTACCTCCCGATTTATGTATAAAATTCGAGAAGTCCTAATTAGAACAGAAGATATTCAGCTTTAAAGTTTTGTCTTCCTAGCGGGGCCCTCTGTAATCAAAGTGAATATGAATAAAAAAAGTATACCATTTTTATGTTTTTCCAATGTACCTCTTAGTTCTTCGCAATTTACTAAATTTAGATACAAAATTATGATATTGGTAAATAACAGTACACGCTTGGTAAGGTAAGGTCAACAAAACAAATAAGTAGGTAGTGGTGTCGTGTCAGATCAACATGAATTCTGACGAAGAAACATTGCAATTTGCGTTACTTAAATTGGCCGTCGACTGAGAAGACCAAAAAGATGCTGGGTGTCACCGATAGTTCCATCAAGACTGTAAGTACCGGTCTCTCGCGGCTCGCGCTTATACGAGCTTATAAGCGCGTCAACGCTCGTACGAGTTGCGCGTGTGGCAAAAGGCGCGCCTATACGCGCCTACATGCTCTTCCAAAAACGAGCTTAAGAGAAAACACTACGTCGACGTGGCATGCAAAATTCTAATACAAAACACAGAAAAACAACGTTTCGTAGTGCCCTGTTTCCTCCTTCAGAACTGCACCAATTTTTATTACTTTTTCAGTATCGGTTAAACAAAGAGATTTTCTATGTCTGCATGTTTGATTTTTTTGCATTAAATCATTTATTTAATAAACATAAGCCTTATAAATTTACCGAAATCACTCCGTTTTAAGGCGTCTTCAGAAACGTCTTCTTTTTTATATACTACTTTACTTTATTTTTTATATACTAAGCCCGGCAAATGACCCCACTCCACCTGATGTTAAGTGGAAATAAGGTCCAGGCGTGAGGACAACTGGTGCAGCGTAAGAGACGTAGCATCAGTCATCCTCACTCTACCGGCCCACAAAGTGCTTCTTCACGCCTCGTTTGAAGGACCCTATGTCATAGGTAGGAGGGAATACGTGTGCTGGTAGACTATTCCATCTTTTGGAAGTGCGGCAAGGAAACGAGTCACCAAATTTCTTCGTGGCTGGTTTAAAAAAAATCCAAACATACAGACATAGAATATCTTTTTCTTTAACCGATGCCGAATAAGTAATAAAAATTGGTCCAGTTCTGTAGAAAGATCTGTATCTTTCTACAGAACAGTTCCCTGTGGAACTACGAAACGTCGTTTTTCTGTGTTTTGTATGAGAATTTTGCATGCCACTTCGACCGCGTATAAAACGCAAGTCCGCTTATGTGCGACGTGCGTAGGCGAGCGCGCTTGCGTGCGTATATATGCGTGTATCTGTTAGTTGTTGTGTAAAACTCTCAATAAACAATCTGTTTTTTCTTTCCAGGCTGTATTGTAACAAAGGCTTTGTACCGTTGTCGTCGTAAAGTCTACTTAGTTGGTCGGGGCCATTAGTAGTCGCCGGCAGTATGAATTTTTTATCACGCAAAAGAGCACCCTTCAAAATATTCACATTCAAAACTAGTCTTGTTCTTAAGCTCATATATTATTTAGCTACATGTAATTTTCATATTATATTAATGGTAAATTATAGACAGCTTTGTTATAGTCAACATTTAAAAGCACTAAGTTTTTAAGTTACTATGAATTAATTGGTTTAATAAATAAAGCATTTTTTTTAAAATTCTACAATGGGTAAGCACTTGGCCTTTATCTCATCTGATGGTAACTGACGATAAGGCCGAAGATTCTTCACCCGGAATCCTCAACCACTGAGGAATTGGTCATCTTATCTCAACGACAGTTTGAACACTCATACATTATAATCACGTCAGTTTTCACCAAATAGCGACTGCAAATGTGCTTAGCGTGACAGGTGGTGAGCCCATCGCCGCTCTATGCTGTTGGATGTATGTGCAGTCTTTAGTCCGTTAGTCGCCTTTTATGACGCCCAAGGGAAGAGAGGGGTAGTAGTATTTCTTCACCGCTACGCGACACAATTACAACGGGTAAAAAATTTCTTACCTTATAATTTAAATTTCCTTGCTATCAAGCCCAGATTTTTATTTAATTCTGGAGATATACATAAGATGACTTGGGTGACCCTAAAGGCTCTACCCTATCTGTTTTGTGCCTCTACTTAGGTGGGCGATCACGCTAAATAATCTCAACCAAACCACAGCTGAACCTCAGACCTACTTAAGACTCGTATTCTAAAACCAAACTCAAACTCAAACTGCTTGAGTGCAGTTAGAAAGGGATGGTGTTATATGCGATGAATAGCACCATCCCTTTCTAACTGTACTCAAGCAGAGATTAGAGTTTGAGTTTGGTTTTAGAATACGAGCCTTAAAGTAGGTCTGAGGTTCAGTTGTGGTTTGGTTGAGATTATTTAGCGTGAGCGCCCCTCAGGCTACCGCTTCACACTATTTCTTGAGAACCTGTATACTACTATCGGGGGAAATAAGTATATTGGCCTAAATCAAATGCATGTTCGTTCGTTCAACATTTTATAAATTGGATTTTTATCCACTCTGTCAAGAACAGACCGAACAAATAGTCAGAAACTTTTTTCAACCACTTTTCCAGCTTTCCGCTTAAACTATTCTTGGAACATGCTGTAGATTTAAACTTAGTTTTGCGGTGGAAAATAGTAGGTAAGTGTGTAAAATAGAAAGGATAGTCTGTTTTAGACGATTCTCTTTATCTACTTTATTCAATGAATCTTACAAATAATTCACCTTTTCAATATTTTTTCGAATTTAAAGTTACTAAGTTAGTTAGAAAATTCCTTAGATCTCTGTATTTTTCTTAATTATTTATTTAAAAGCACTGTTATCAATTAATGGGTATAAATTTACTTAAAATAAATAGGTTTGTCATTTACTTAAGTGGTCAATGATACACGTCTATATACGTCTAGCGTTTAACCGCCTCTGTGGTCAGTGGCTAAGCCACTGGTTTCAGACACAGAGGTCCCGGGTTCAATTCCCAGCGGGGGGTACATCCTTGTGTGCTCGGTTTGGTAGGTGGTATGGTTATTTAGTCCGCCTGGCTATCTACCACTAACTTATCTAAGTCTGTCGCCATAACAACGATGTTTATATGTAATAAAAATATTGAATATTGAGTATCGAAAACATCCGAAAACACACTTTGCGCCACCTAGGAATAGGACCTCCGGATATCGAGCCAGCCACCGAGGCTTTGGCTCGAGTGTAATACATACATAATATCGACGCACGAAATCGCGACAAAACATAGGAATTATGTTTGTAATCGTTTTATGCGAATAAGTGGAAGATGCTTATACAGTTTTTATCTGTTTTTACACTATACATCACTCGTAGGTACATAGAAATCTCCAGTTTTCGATCGTGAAAGTTGAGCAATGATCGCCGAGGTCGCCAAGGGAAAGGGTGACCGTAGGTTCATAAAATCTCAATATTGCTTAACTTTCGCGATCGAAAACCTCGAGATTTTAAGAACCTACGGTCACCCATACACTTGGTGACCTCGGCGAATATTGCTTAACTTTCACGATCGAAAACTCGTATTCTTCAACCAAACTCAAACCTCTGCTCGAGTACAGTTAGAAAGGGATGGTGCTATTCATCGCATATATCGCCATCCTTTACTAACTATCTGAATTTGATTTTGATTTTAGAATACGACCCTTTGTGAAATCCCCATGTCGGTCACGCAGAGTCCTTGACGTTGCTAACAATTAAATTTCTGTTGTGTCTGGTTTTACCATAATAATATAAAAAGGATTAAAATAATATTTGAATATCGATGTTAGTGTTTTCCAATAGCAAATAGAGTAGCAACAAGTTCCCGGTCCAGTTCCGATAGCAAATAGAATAGTAACAAGTTGCCGGTACAGTTCCATGCAATCAGTGCAAACATAATATCGCTTCGCGAAACCTCTCTGATTTGCGAGCTCTCCAGGGCTGAGTGGAATTTCAATGGGATTTGTCAATACGTTCGCGTCGCAGTTCGTACAGACGTCAGCAAATCGTCCAAAACCCTCCGTCACTGCATAGCATAAACGCAAAACATGACGTTCGCAAAATATCATATTAGCAAAACACCATATATTCGAAAATATCATAATCACAAATCACCACATTTAATAATATCAAAATCAAAATTATTCTTATAGTTAACAATTTCTTCGCTATTTTCTTAATTAGTTACTAATTCACTATTAATTTTGTTTAGTACTTTTTTTTAATTTAGATGTTACAGGCACAGTAAAATGCTAATCTTGTTTTTTTTTTAACTTTTTATTTTTTATATCAGGGCAATGAAAAGCACTTCTCCTTAATTTTATAATTTAGCTTCTTTTTTAAATAAAAGCACTAACTAAAATAGGTAGACTTTGATGGAATTTTTGTATTAATCCAGCGAGGCCATCCCTTGATTCCATTTGTCGTCCTGTTCTTCTGGTTATAAATAAATAAAAAATAAAATAGAAAAACTTGCATTAAACTTTTTTTTTGTCACATTTTTATCACAAATTGTACGGTTTGTTAAGTAAATGTTATTAATCACGAATAGGATGTTAAGCGAATATATGTTATTTTGCTAATATGTTTCAAGAATATGATATTGTACGAATGTGGTGATTTGAGATTATGAAATTTGCGATTGCTTTTATGCTATGCAGCGACGACCGACGGAGGGATCCAAAACTGTTAATCTCTAACTGATATTAATCGTTATATACCCATAGCATAAAGTTCTATTTGAAATTGTCACAGTCAAGCATCATTTTGTGATACCGCCAAGCGGGGTTACTTTTGAATCGAGTGTAACATTGATCACAGCTCCTGATCGCTGAAGGAACCTTCTATATGTCAAGTTACAGTATGATTACCAATATGGCTATCATACTAGAGAAGCCCAGAACGCTAAGGATCAATTTGCTCTTTGTGATCAATGTTATACTTGATTTATAAGTAGGTAACCCCTCTACCGGTACCTAGATACAAGGTTTTTTTTTATTCTGCAACGGGTAAGCGCTTGGCCTTTATCTCATCTGTTGGTAAGTGACGATAAGACCGAAGGCCGCGCTTCACCCGGAATCCTCAACCACTGAAGAACTGGCTATCTTGTCTCAAACTGTCGTAACACAACAATGCTATAAACATCGTTGTTATGGCGACAGACTTAGATAAGATGGTGGTAGCTAGCCTGGCGGACTTAACAGCCCTACCACCAACCAAACCGAGCATACAAAGTTGCACCCCCCGCTGGGAATCGAACCCGGGACCTTTGGGTCTGAGACCGGTGGCTTAGCCACTAGACCACAGAGGCGGTAAAAGGTTCAAAACTTTTTCAAATGACAATTTATTGTATCTACCTATGTTGATATGCTGGCGAGTGTACATTTGTTTTAAAGCCTTCATGCAAGGACCAAAGACGGATTGAAAGCTTACCTTTTACACAGCCTCCTATTAGGAGGAGTACTAACTTACCGGTTTGTGTATCTACCGCGTTTAGTTGGTGGTAGGGCTTGTTAACTTGCACAGCGAGCGGGGCCCAGTAGCGGTCTCTGAGGGCCAGCAGCGAAAAGTCCTGCGGGGAACGTGAATTTCCCTTATGTTGGCAGCTTTGTCCGAGGGTTCTCATTGGACATTGGTGTTGACATCTCCGGTACTACTCTGGAGAACTAGTAGAGGCGGCCCCCTAGATGCCGGAACCCTACGGTCCAGCCAGCCGCGTAGGACGTGGGAACTGGCTAGGCGCCCAGACGGGTTCCAAGAAGTGAGTGTGCTTACTACTCCGCGACCAAGGTGGACACTTGGGAGTTGACTTTAGAGTCGACGACCCGAGCAGTGGCAACTGCGAGTTGTGCCCTTCGTGTAACGAGAAGTGAGCGTGCTTAACAGCTCCGGTTACCTATCTGGACAATAGGCAGTGCACTACACGTGTTCACGGGGAAACTCTCCCGAGACACTAGTCTTATGAGTACCGAATGAAGAGCGCGCTGCGGCGGGCACTGATTTGGCGTCAAGACCTAACGCAGATGGTCTCCTGCACGAGTATTTTGCTGGCGCAGGGACGTCTGGCACTTCTTGCAACAACCTAACGGTTGGTCTCTAGGTGCCAGTACAAATAAAACCTAATGATGTAAGGAGAGAGGATGCACGCACATACATCCAACTACAAAGAGCGGCGATGGGCTCACCGCCTGTCACGCTGAGCACATGTGCAGTCGCTATTTGGTGAAAAGTTGACTATATGGCAGAGGACTGCTTTTGCGGTCCTCATTGCCTAGTCTCTAACCCTTCGGGGATAATAGTCGTGATTATGTAATTATGTATTGTTGTATTCCAACAGCTTAGAGTTAAGTCAGTTCCTCAGTGGTTGAGGATTCCGGTCCTGTCCACCTTTGGCCTTTTGTTACTTACCATCAGGTGATATGAAGGCAAAGTGCTTACCCGTAGTAGGTAAATACTTAATTATCATCATCATCATCATCAGCCAGAAGACGTCCACTGTTGGACAAAGGCCTTTCCCAAGGACCTGGACGTGACAGTTCTGCCGTCATCGGTTTTCAGCGTCGTCAGTTGGCTCTGCCCAATACCCAAATCTCTTGCGAACACTTTTGAACCTTTGTTTCGCTCGATAGCCTCTTTAATACGGTCGGTATTAAATCGGCGAGTGTCGCGAGTCAAAGACTTCGAGATCTGCTTATTGAGCCACCGAAGCTGAGACGAATCGTCCGAAGAACACAGAACCATCACGCGCCGCTCTTCCATCAGTTTGAGAGTATGGTCCGAGAGCTTTTTAGGTCCTCTTATACGGTGGGTTTTAAAGAACTTAGACCCAATCGCATGGACAGTTTTTACAAACCTGTTGTTGTAATCGTCCACGTCTACGCAATCCTTCAGGCATTCGAAGCGATTTTTCAGTTCGAGCTGGAAGCTTTCGGGGTTTTGGATTTGGATGGGTGCATGGCGGAGCGTAGACTTCATCAATCGACGTATTTCCAGCTTGATATTAATGTTCAATGTGCCTCTTACCAACCGGTGATCACTGCCAGTTTTGAACGCGTTGATCACAGAGACATCTTACTTAACTATCAACTTAATTATACTCGTAACTTAAATGCATCAAAACCACCGTAGGTTTTGATGCATTTAAGTTACTACGGGTCGTTAGTCATTCCAAACAATTAATTGATAACTTTAGCGAGTTTTGTAGTTGCGTCCATTTTTGGACACTTGGGGCCTGGGTGCCTGACAGGTTAGCCCCTTGAGCACCGTAAAACCAGACACAATTGAAAATCAATAATATTTGTTTCGCAACCGCCGGCGGTCTTTGATCTGTTATTATTATGATTTATGATTTACCTATTAAGCCGTGTCTCCTGCGACACTGTTTTGTGTTTTCTAACACCTAACATCAAACATCTAACAAAATATGGAAGTAAATTTTGTTAGATGTTTGATGTTTTAGGTGTTAGAAAACACAAAACAGTATCGCAGGAGACACAGCTTTAATGACAATTAAGTGTTCCTTCTCTATTTAGTACCTACAAAAGAAAGTGACAGCAACAGCCTTAATAATCATCAATAAAAAATAATTGACGTCTCTGAGTACGGCAGTTACATTTGTAGGTGCCTATATTTTTGTATTGTGAATTCATTTACTTACACCAAACAGAAAGAAAAACAACAAACCATCATAAACTATAAACTAAAACGAAATAACTTAAAAACTAAAAACCTACAGTTAATAATAATAGGTACCTACCTATTATTATAATAGTAAGTTTGTAAATAGATAAATTAAAAATATTCGTTTGTAAATAGGTTAGGTTAGAAAGTTTTATAAGTGCCTTGTACTATCGCATTGGATTTTTTTCTGTAATGGTAGTAGGTATTAAGTTTTGTTGTTTCAAATAAATAAATAAATAAATAATTTCTATGAGGACCGCTGTCACGCGGCAAAGTCCCAAATGTATTGTTATTTTACATTTGCAAAAGTAGGGAAATATGAAAGTCATTCCAGTTTCAGCAATAGGAACACCTTGCTACAGTATACTTGTACAGAAAGAAGACGAGGCTCCTTACGACGACTCCTTTACTTTCCTTAGCCGGAAAATAAAACTTTAAAAGTTTCACTGACGTCTGACGTCTGACGTCACTGACGTGTGTTGCTTGACGTGTTGTTTGTTTGTGAAAATGATAAGACTATAATAATCTTGAAAAGTTTATTAAAAGCAGTATTTAGTGGGTTAATAGTTCTTTCATTTAATTAAAAATAAATAACAAAATGTTGAAAGCAGTAATTCTTATCGGTGGACCCCAAAAAGGCGAGTTATTTAGCTATATTGACGTCACCGGCGTTCTCAAGTTCAAACATAATTTTATAAAATACGTGGCCAATTACTAAGACTAATTACATACAATAGACCAACAAATTTACAATATTTTGTCATAATCCATTAGAAATGTTGTGCTTTCAGTAATTCTGATATATGTAGAATAGGAGGTTAAATGAGATTATAATCGTCTGTTATCTTTAATTACCTGATTAAACCTACTTTTATGTGTCATAGCAATAATATGTAATAATTTACGTGACAATACTAGATGCCCAAAGCTCTATTCTCCCTCCTCCATTGAAATACTTCTGCTTCAATCCCTTACAAAATGAAACTTATGGTTTTAATTATTTAGTCTATTTCAACATACCTAGTTGCTTAACACAAAGTCTATTTTAATGTAGATAATAAATACCTTCAATTATTCTTCCATTGTGCCTAATTCAAACTATACTTTTGGCGTCTATTTGTCAAACCTCAATCAGGGAGGTTACTCGCGAACGCAAACTCAATCATAATACAATTCCAATGCGATTAATATGTATCGATATTGGGATAAGTAAAGATAATTCCGGAACGCCCATCTCGATAATAATTTATTCAATCAATTTAATTCCAATGTGGCGCTATTGTCGCTTACAAAAGTGCCATTTGACATTTTTTAGCTTTGTGATTGGAAATTGATTAATGCAATTCTGTTTCAAGAGTAGCCTACCTGAGCTGCTTGAATCATCTTTTATAGCTTTAAGGGATGTATAATGATGATGAAACCTTATTTACTTGGTATGATGTTAGAGCTTTCTTTTCTCCATACTTTGTAAAGCAGAAAAAGCCATTGGTACCATATTATGCCTAAAGAAGGTTAAGTTGTAAAATCAAGATTAGGTAGGTATCTTTAATTTGCTGAATAGATGATCTTGACATTAGTTTATTTCTAATTAAATAAAGTAGTATAGTAATATTTTATAAGTTTTTATCAACAGTAGGCCTCAAAAGTACCCTAACACTTAAATAGCATTTAGTACCAACCAACTACTTCATTATTACGTAATGGTTGCAATTGTTACAAGTGAATCGGTATGACATGGGACTGAAGTCTGTATTATTTGATTTTATGCTTTTATAACACTCAAATTATCGCAAAACAACTGAAAAACTTAAAAAATTACTATGCATCTGAGGTTGTAATTATTTTTCAATGTTTTGTTATCTATTATAAGACTAAAGCGTTAAGCTAATTCTGATGCCAACTTCACCATTTGTCTAACAAAAGTAACATATAAACTTTCAGGTACCCGCTTCCGGCCGTTATCATTGGACACACCAAAGCCTCTGTTTCCAATTGCCGGTCTGCCATTGATACAGCATCACATTCAAGCATGTGCCAAGTTAAAGGAATGCAAGGAGATCCTTATCATTGGAGCGTACACTTCAAACGTAATGACGCTGTTTGTCAGCGAAATGCAGAAAGAATACCATGTCATTATAAGGTATGGTATATTATTTTTTTATCTTGCTACAACACTAAAAAAATTAGCAAGTGAAAAAAACATTGCGAAAGGCCTTAGTACAAAATCCATCGCTATCTTGGTACCCAGCAAAGGAGAATGACCAAACCAGCCTATCCATATCTATTGCATCTTCCATATCAAAAGTGTTTTCTTAAAATATAATGATTACTGTTAAAAAAGGTTTTCTATAGAACGCCACGTTAAGAGTCAAGTGATAAATAAATGCTGAACTGAACTGATAGTCATACGACAATAGTTATAACCTCAAAATTCCTAAAAAAATCTTAAGCTAAAAATGGAGATAGCTTCAAATTTCCGCATGATTTTGTAATGTAATTTTTTTTCATAATTCAGAGCATTGCTGCAATTGAAACAAACTATTTAGATCCCTGTGTTTTACTTCAGCGTGCAAAATTTCATCAAAATTGGCTTAATGGTTATTAAAAATTTCGACTTGGAAGTTTGTATGGGAAACCGAAATGCGTAAACCATTTCGGTTTTCCATACAAACTTCCAAGTCAAAGCTTATCTTGCTAGATAATTAGTGTAAGCGTATAAAGTCATATAAAAATAAAAGAGGCAAAGTTGGTTTAAAATTAAATTATATGTTCCAGATATTTGCAAGAGTTCACCCCTCTAGGCACTGGTGGTGGTTTGTACCACTTCAGAGATCAGATTGGGGCAGGTAATCCCGTCGCCTTCTTCCTACTGAATGGTGATGTCTGCTCTGATTTCCCGCTAAAAGAACTGTGGACATTTCATAGGGAGAGATCTAATGCATTAGTAAGTAAAAAGCAACACCTACCGCCTTTAACGACACCCAAGGTGAGTGATGGCTCTTCCTTTGGGTATTGTAAAAGGCGACTAACGGGCTAAAGACTGCACATACAACCATCAGCTTAAAGCGGCGATGGGATCACCACCTGTCACGCTGAGAACATGTGAAGTCGCTATTTGATGAAAAGTGGACTATGGCAGAGGACTGCTATTGCGGTGCTCATTGCCTAGTCTCTTACTAACCCTTACCCTCACAGTCGAAAGAAATACTATTGCAAGTATTTAACAATCGATAAAGACGTAATTGCTTATAAATATCTTAGGGTAGACTTCACAGTGATGTAATCCCGCTGGCTTGCAGTGTAAATCAAACTTCTAGGAAAAATTCAGCGAGTCTTCTGGGGTTTCGGTAGCTCAGCGGTTAGAGCAGTGGACCGGCAATCCAAAGGTCGTGGGTTCGAATCCCATCCGAGCTTCCTGGGACTGGTTGATTTTTTTGTAGTAAACATTTTATCCTACATTTAAATAGCATTGTGAATGCAAAATTTCAATAATAAAGATAGTAGTTTTTTTTAATACGTCATAAATTAATTAATTTAAAAAAGATACACTAGGTATTATATTAAAACATCGATCAAAGTTACAACGAACTACAACAACTTTTATATGATGTTACTTGCTGCTACGGAACCCTTCATGGGCGAGTCCGACTCGCACTTGGCCGGTTTTTTAAATCCTATATTTGTGGGTGCGTGCGCTCACCCTCGCGGTCAAAGCGACGGCGCGCCGTCATTGGTGCAAGGGGTGAATAATAGCGGTCACGCGCATGCGCTTTGATAACGAGGCGGCCGCGCGCTAGGTGACAACAATTTAATCTTCTTATGGAAGAGTTGTGAAAAAAATGTTAGAAAAAAAAGGTTTTTTATTTAATTATTTGGTTGTACTGCTCTTATTGGATCACGTAAAAAAATTTGGCGGGGGGTCAAAAATGAACCCTGTAACATTAACATATGTAATCTTCGTTCTATGTATAGAAACAAACTTCATAAGCCTCCTGCTAAACTAACGCTAGTATCTAATATACATATTATGTGTATTAAAATTTACAATAATTAGCTTGACATCTTAAAAACTCACAAGTTGCCAAAATTTAGGTTGTTAGTAAAAGCTAAGTGGCTAATAGAAAAATGTTTTTATAGTATCCAAGAATACCTAGATTATAAATACACACATCAAAAGTGTCTAGGGATCAACATATATTTTTGCAATAACTTTTCTCCTGATTGATATTAATTAAAATTTTCTATAAGGATTCATCAAATAAAGTGTTTTCGTTTGTCTACAGTAACGATAAACCAAGTCACCTTTGCATTAATAAAGAAATTTGCCATTTTCCTAATAAAGGGATTTTTGACATTTGAACCACTAACATTAAAGTTCGAAAAAAAGACTGAAATAACAGTTTTCTTTAAAATTTTATTGGGTAACTTAAACAATTAATAATCCGTGTTTCTACCGCGAACACTAACAACACAAGAACATCGGTTTGGCATACTCAAAATGAGTTCATCCAAATCACGCTGTGGAATGGCCGCCCATGTTCGTTGCAACAACAAAAAAAGGTCTTCTTGCGACTGGATACCCTCCATATTCGGCAGAGCTCTTCTCTGTAGCATATCCCATGCATGCTCAATCGGGTTCAAGTCTGGCGACTGAGCAGGCCAGGGCATGACATTGATGTTAGCTGCGGCGAGAGTCTGTCTTACAACTCTTGCGGTGTGCGGTCGTGCATTATCATGCATTAACTGAAATAAGGGACCGATTTGCACTTGTAGAGGAACGATGACGTCTGATACAATCGTCTCAGCATAAATTTGAGCGTTGAGGTTGCCTCTGATCCAAATCAACTCAGTTCTTCCGCCGATCCAAATACCCGCCCATACCATGATGGTTCCACCACTATAAGGATGGACTTCCTGGCAGGATTTTAATCGCTGTTGGCGTCCAGGGGTTCTCCAGTGTCGTATACGTCTTGTATCCGGTCTCATACCAAAACGAGACTCATCAGAAAATCACACGAAACGCCATTGTTCTTCTGCCCAATTTCTGTGTTCAAGAGCCCATTGATATCGAATCCTACGATTGTGCATTGCTATAGGTGGTACCCTTAGCGGTCTTCGGGAATGAAGGTTCACTTCATGCAAGCGGTTTCTGACTGTTTGGTCGCTAATTAAGTTCCCTGAAGAGTGATGAAGCCTCACGGCTAACATCATGGCGGTTATTGTTGGAGCTCTTCGAGTTGTGATTTGAATGTATCGGTCTTGTCTCCGTGTGGTGCAGCGATACCGTCCTCCATGGCGCTCAGCCACGGTACCAGTGCTTCGGTAACGTGTCCAAAGTCGACTGATAACACTCTGACTTGTATTCAGAGCTAAAGCCACAGTACGTTGCCGGGAACCAGCTTCTATCATTCCCACGGCTCTGAGCATTTCTTCCCTGCTTAAATGACGTCGCCGCTCCATAATAACGTTGGTTTTAATCAGTAGTAGGGAAACAGTAGCACTAATAATGTCTTCAATGCGTTGTATGTTTTTATAGGGAAAATATTGACAGCTGATTTTCATCTTTTACTAGAAATTAATTGAAAGTTCCTGTTTCAAATTATGAAATGCACCAAAAAGGATCCATAAAAATTTATAAAATCATAAATTTATTACAAAGCCACATCTCAATCTCAAGAAATCCGCATAAAAATGCTTGATCCCTAGACACTTTTGATGTGTGTAGTTGATAATATAGATTATAGATACTAAGTATAAATGATAATTACTTACATATTGTTATGAAGTCAAGTCACTTCATTAAAATTTTTGTGTATATGTCGCAGGGATATGATAAAAACAGAGATTTGGTCAATTCCCTAAGTGATTTGATCAAATCACGAGGATGTTAAAATAACAACACGATTTTATCATTTCCCTAAACAAATGTAGGGATTTGAACAAATACCAGAACTGGTTCCGTGAAATGACCAAAAACATGTGACCTACAAGAGTAGGGCAGCTAGTATTTATGTTGTCTAATAAAAAAAAATAACCTCGAAATTCAAGACAATCGCTACGCTGCGCTTCGCGATTGTCTTAAATTTCTAACCTATCACGTGACCTACACGAGTTGGGCAATTTTGTTCTAGTGGTGTCAAAATCCCTAGATTTGTTTAGGGAAATGATAAAATCGTGTTGTTATTTTAACATCCTTGTTATTTGATCAAATCACTTAGGGAATTGACCAACTCTCTGTTTTTATCATATTGCTGCGATTGTTGACTGCGACATAAACACTTGTAAAAGTAGGATTAAGTGACTACTACTCTACTCGTATTGTTAGCTATAAGACCCGCTTTTACTGTACCTTATTCCTTACACAATAAAACTTACTTAATTACTTACTAATTAATTGCCCTCAATATGCATCACCCAGGTAACAGTGATGGGCACAGAGGCCACCCGCCCGCAGTCCGTCCACTACGGCTGCATGGTCTGCGACCCTACCACGAAAGCCATCAACCATTACGTGGAGAAACCGAATAGCTATGTGTCCACACTGATCAACTGTGGTGTATATGTGTGCTCGTTGCAAGTATTTCATACTATGGCTGAGGCGTTTGAGAAGAAACAGGACGGGTATTATAGGTGAGATATCTTATTTTGTTTTGTACTACAATTACTGTTTTTTTTATGTAAGAAGGAGGCAAACGAGCAGGCGGGTCACCTGATGGAGAGCAATCACCGCCGCCCATGGACACCCGCAAAGCCAGAGGAGTCGCAGATGCGTTGCCGACCTTTAAGAAAGGAATAGGGTTAAGGAAGGAATAGGAATTGTGAGGGGGAGGGGGGGAAGGGCCTCCGGAACCCCCACTGGCCGGACGAAACACAACAGCACCAAGTGCCATTATCTCACGCCGGATATTAGTGAGAGGGTGGTATTACCCCGGGCGAGCTGGCCCAATGCGTGCTGCAACGCAGCGTGGCTCTACCACTCAGAAAAAAGTTTTCCTCTTCCTGTGAAGTTTTGGTCTCACCTGATGGTAGGTGACGATAAGGTCATTTCAGGTTATCGGAGTAGGTAGATTGATTTTATGTACTTGCATCATACATGTTCATAGATAGCACAACATAGATAAGCCATTTTTCCGAAAAGTCTTTCCGGTATTTCAGAATTCAATAAAATATATAACATATTAATCTATTTGTAATGTAGCCCATTTTATACTTTGACAAGCTTTTACTTTAAGTCTTTGAATACCATAGTGTATACTTAAAAAATCCGGTCACTCATGCCGCCCGCTTGGCGTAGTAGGTGTTAAGAAAACGATCTTGCTTATTTTAATAAGTTTCATACCAAATAATTTATAAATCGCGGTAACAAACCTATTATGTTTTAGTGTTATGCTTTAGTCCGTTAGTCGCCTTTTACGACACCAAAGGGAAGAGGGGATGGTAGTATTCTTTCACCGCTACACAACACGGTTAATGTCACTATGCCCAAATAGCTGTGTGCTTGCTGCAAGTTGTCCTTACGATTGGATAGGCGTTTGAGAGGAAGTAGTACGTGTTTTATAGGTGAGGAATTATCTTTTTTACACAACAACTTAAAATTATAGAATGCCTGCCCTTCTGCTAAAGATTGTTTTATTGTTGTGCTCATTGGCTTGTCCTCTCAAGATTTTTTTTATTTATTTATTTGGGAAACAAACAATTACATAACCCTTACAATTTCATAATAACATAGAACACAAATGCCCTTCTGCTAAAGATTGTTTTATTATTGTCCTCATTGGCTTGTCCTCTCAAGATTTTTTTTATTTATTTATTTGGGAAACAAACAATTACATAACCCTTACAATTTCATAATAACATAGAAGACAAATCAGCAAAGTTTCCACAAAAAAAAACAAAAAATAGTAATCCGAATAACACTAGATATTTACACAAAGAAATGACGGTAATTTGTTTACAAACATTTTTCATCGAATTCGGCAGTAGTATACTTAGTCTCTGACTACAACTAATCCAATTAAATTAAATCAAATTTGTTTACGCTCACACCAATTATCTAGAATCTAGATCAAGATGAGTATTCTTTTGAAACTCGTTAATATGGTAAGATAACGGATAAATATACATAAATATAGAAATAACACCCAGACCCGCAATCAATTTAGAAAACCAGTTATTACCTAAATAAAAAAAACATATTTTTCTTCATTAATTTCAAATTTTGCGCGAAAACGGTTGGTTACGTGACATTTTGCCCTGTGACGTAACACTTCAATAAACAAACAAAACCTTGAAACCTGAGAGGTTTTTGTTTGTTTTGTGAAATGTGACGTCACACGAAGCTCAATTATGGCTGCCCGTGTTCCGGTTCTTGTAATCCACAGATAAGAAGAATCCGCAAATTAAATTTGTACAAATATAATATTTACAAATTATCATAATAAAAAAAAAACTATTGGATAAATAATGTTAAATTATAAACTACCTTTTTCATATTTTATTGTTACAACTGTCAAATAGCTAATTGAATAAATGATTTTGAATTTTAAAAACCCGGGACCTCAGAGATGGCACGACGCCAGACCCGGCGTGCTACCTGCTACGTGCTATGTGCTACGTGCTACCACGGAGGTTTTCAAAGGGTTTTGGGGGTAATAGTCGTGAGTCGTGTATGTATGTATCTTTTTTACAAATATTTATTTCAGTGGCAATGGACAAAACGGCCATCCAGGCTACATGTCGTGGGAGCAGGACGTGTTGGCGCCTTTAGCTGGCACCAATAAATTATACGCAATGCAGGTATGATGTGTGTTTTATTACAAAAAATATTGCGATAGTGTTTGGATTCTCTCACAGAATGCTTTTCTTACATACCTACATATAATCACGACTATTATCCCCAAAGGGGTAGTCAGAGACTAGGCAATGAGGACCGCAAAAGCAGTCCCCTACCATAGTCACATTTCACCAAATAGCGACTGCACATGTGCTTGTGCTCAGCGTGACAAGTGGTGAGCGCATCGCCGCTCTATGCTGTTGAATGTATATGCAGTCTTAGTCCGTTTTTTAATAAAAAATAGGAGCCAGACGAGCAGGCTTGTCACCTGATAGAGAGTAATCACCGCCGCCCATGGGACACCCGCAAAACCAGGGGGAATCACAGGCGCGTTGCCGGCCTTTAAGGAAGGAGTAGGTTTATGGAAGAAATATGAATCGTTAGGGGGGTGGGGGGAAGGACCATCCCCTCTCCTTACTTCACTAAGTTCATTTGTACTGGCACCTCGAGACCAACCGTTAGGTTATGCAAGAAGTCCCTGCGCCAGTAGAACACTCGCGCAGGAGACCACCAACGTTAGGTCTTGACGCCAAATTAGTGCCCGCCGCAGCGCGCTCTTCATTCGGTACTCATAAGACTAGTGTCTCGGGAGAGTCTCCCCGTGAACACGTGTAGTTCACTGCCTATTGTCCAGATAGGTAGCCGGAGCTGTGTGTGGGGGGAAGGACCACCGGAACCCTCACTGGCCGGACGAAACAACAACAGCACCGAGTGCCATTATTTCACGCCGAATATTTGTGAGAGGGTGGTACTACGCCGGGCGAGCCGGCCCAATGCGTGGCTCTACCACTTAGTCAGTGTCACTCATTTAGCACCACCCAGGGGTCACGGGTAGGGTCTCAAGGGTAAACCTACGGACGCGAGTAACTTTAACACCTGTTAGTCGCTTTCTACGACATTCAAGGGAAGAGATAGAAAGTAGCGTTCTTTCACCGCTATGCGACACGGTTACTTTTTAAATTGTAATGTTTTATATTTTTAGTGTTTTTGGTGTACAATAATAGTTATTTGTTATACAAGAGTGCAAACTTGCTTTTTAACCGCGTACTCAATTTAGATGACCGAGCAAGCGAAGGATTCTAAAATTGAATCACGAGCGCAGCGAGTGATTCAAAAATTAGAATCCTGAGCGTTACCGAGGTAATCAAAAGAGCACGAGGTGAAAAATCTTTGCACTCGAGTGCAACACGTAACTTTTCATCCCACCTCAACGAGGAAATTACCAACCAAATTAAAAAAGTTGGTACACCAAAAAGGTTCCGAGTCTGAGTTTTTAACAATTTAAAAAGGTCGTATGATTAATCGGCACCATGGAGGAAGAAGAAAATAGGTTTAATGATCTTTTGAATACACATACTAAGTGCACACGATGTTATAAATTCAATTTACTTTGTCCTCTAGCGGGTAAAAACGGCTTTTGCACTCAGATATCGAAGAGTAAAAATACTCTTTCCGAGATGGGGGGATGAAAAGAATATTCTATTCTATTCTTGTTGCTACAGGTGACAAACTGGTGGTCCCAAGTGAAAACTGCCGGCTCAGCGATATACGCCAACCGACATTACCTGGAGCTGACGAAAGGGAACGAGGAATGCACAAAAACACAGCCCTGCCACATACTGCCCGACGTGTTCCTGCATCCTACTGCCACTGTTGATAGTACTGCTGTGGTGAGCATATATTATAATAATTAATATCTCATCCATATTAACATTACATTAATCAGTAAACACACTTTTATGCTGACTATTTAATACTGGCACGCATGACAATGTTTATATTAAAACAGAGATCTAAAACAGAAAAACGACGTTTCGTAGTTTCTGTTTCCTCCTTTAGAACTTTACCAATTTTTATCAATTTTTCAGCATCGGATAAAGAAAGAGATTTTCTTTTTTTCGCTAAATTTTGAAGGCTCCTGGTTGTTAAATAAATGACTTAATGCAAAAAAATAAAACATACAGTCGTAGAAAATCTTTCTTTAACCGATGCTGACAAAAACATAAAAATTGGTCCAGTTCTGAAGGAGAAAAACAGAGGACTACAAAACGTCGTTTTTCTGTTTTAGATCTGTGTTTTGTATGAGAATTTGGCATGCCACTTCCACGTAGTGTTTTGTCTTAAACGTCCCACTGCTGGGCACGGGCCTCACCACATGGACAACATCACATGGGGATATAGGGTCATAACCCACCACGCTGGCCCAATGCGGGTTGGTGGGTTTTAACGACTGTCATCTTTCGACGACAACCGGGACCAACGGCTTCACGTGCCTTCCGAAGCATGAAATACCTACTTATGTGGCGGCGCTACCTTCCGCATGACGCCGCACATTATTCGACACGTCACAACCGTCTATCCAGATGGCGCCACAAACGCATACCAACGACGTCTCCATACTACGACGAAAAATAGTATGGGAAGGAATCACCATCTCCATCGCTATATAAAACGTCAGTCAGAAAGGGGGTACTAAGCCTAAAGGGGGGTAAAGTGTACATGATAGTGAATTACATTTGTCTAAGAACTTTCCCTTAAAAATTGATAATTTTTGAAAACAGTTTTTTTTTTAAGATTTCAAAAGAAATGACGCTGTGGTAGCCCTGGCGGTCAGATGCTTTGAGAGAGAGACAGATTTGAGTTCATTGCCGGGGCTTCTTGCGTTAGCTAACATGCGGTAGCCCCGTCCCTATTCAGGGTTGTACATTGTTTAAATTACGTAACCAAAAGTTTATTTTGTATGGAAGTAAATATGAACGTTTTTCGCACAGCTTATATTTGCAATATTACAGTTGATAGTAGCACTTTCACACAGTTGTCCGCGGTTTAGTACCCCCTTTCCGACTGACGTTGTATAGCACCTCCAACTAAAATCCGTTAGACTTCGGTCGCCGAGCTATACCACCCAGCTCGGAGGAAGATCTTCCCTTTGGCCTTCCTACAATGTGGCATCCATTCTACCTACCATCCCCTTCCCTACAGTGGTGACCCTGACGTGATTCTCCATACCATCTTTACTTTTGATGATTGTCTCTTCGCCAACAGATAGGGCCTAACGTGTCGATCGGCGCTGGAGTTACCGTCAAAGCGGGCGTGCGTATCAAAGAGTCCATAGTGCTGAGCAACGCCACCATCAGCGACCACGCGCTCGTCATGTATTCTGTGGGTGAGTATTGTTGGACGAAAATTAATACTGGTTGTCTGGCAGAGATCGCTTTAAAGCGATAAGACCGCCAAACTTTGTATTTGTGTCCATTGTCTTGTGTAAATGTTTGTGGTGTTACAATGAAAGTAATTGTCTATCTATCTATCTAAATCAATCGATTTCACATCCTTAATGTTACCGTAACCCAGCCCTAATTGCCGAAGTTTGACAGCTGAGCTACCGCGCTTTTGGTAGTTGTTGTAAAATACTCTATTGTAATTATAATAAATGGTTAATTTAAAGAGTATAATTTTCCTTTAGTATGCAGTTAGTACGCTACCCGGCGATAGATGGCGCTGTATATCAGTTCCCTGACCCTTCTATCAGTGTTCTATGTGTGTGACGACACCATCAGCGAGCACGTGCTCGTCATGTAATCTGTGGGTGAGTTAGTGCCTTCGCACACGCGCTTACCATCAGCGCGGGTGGTAAGCGTCACTATAAAACGGTACAAGACAACACCTAGCTCGTGGCCCGCGTCGCTTCACCCGCGCGGGCGGCCAGCGTGATTCTGAAACCAACCTAAGCGTATCGTATATACGCTTATGATACGACGCCGTGTGCGAAGGCACATAGTACGCTACCTGGCGATAGATGGCGCTGTACCAATGATTCAAATGATATGAATATTATGCATGGAACTTATAAGTAAACTGGAATGTGAACGAGCTGCCGATTCACGGTCCGAGTGAGATAGCTTTACGAGTGCCCGTGTCTCCTTCAATAATTTTAATCTCAGAAGATCCATTGGTCAGATCCATAATGGATCTAGTGGTTTTTTATTCTCATTGGATCCTGATTTCAAGGTGTGGATCTACGGAGATATTTTTTTGTCACTTGATCCCTTGGCCATGATGGAGATATGTATTTCCCATTAGAACAAATTTTGAAGTTGTGGATCCACTAAGAACTTTCCTTCTCAGTAGATCTATGCTATGGAATGGACACGATTCTTGAACACGATTTTCGTTGGGTCATTTTTTAAAGTGCAGTTACGCTTTCGTAGTTATTTTAGTTCGCTGCCAATACATCTGCCCCCTTACTCTTGAAACCAATCGCTATTGGATCGGATTGATATTGTGAATTTTCGTTTTTTAAGTTATGACACAAGCACTAATTTGGATTCATATTGGGTGAACTAAATGGCATTAAGTAATGTATTAACATTGAAAATGTTTTTTCGATCGCTCCGGTGTAGGGCCCTATTTTCGCTGAAATTGTGTTTGCCCCGTATTTAGTGGTTTAGGGCCATGAGAAGGTATGAGGGCTCAAAAGACGCAGAATTTGAATGGCTTTCAGATGGTGAAAAATTTTTTTGTAAAGGTCGAAACTTTTTTCGAAAAAAATCCAAAAAATAACCTAGATTTTTTAACACCTTCCCTCGGAATATCTCCGATATCTCGTGAACGAGGTCGACAATCGAAAAACTGAGAGAGACGCCTAGAGATATTGAGACGAGGAGCATTTTATGTTTTATACTTTTTTTTGTGGGAGTGATAGGGGGGCGGTATGCTCCCCTTTAGCGGCGCGTGGAGCGTCGCCGTGCGGTATTACTCGGGCGTCAGAGCCCTGTGGAACTTCGCAGCTTTGAGATACGAAGATCTATTAGAACATAATAGACGCGGAAAATTAAGGGCTTTAGGATAGTATAAACAAATTTTGGAAAAGTCGATTATTTCTTTTGAAAATAAAAAAAAAACAAAAAATCTATGTTTTATACGAAGATCTATTAGGACTTAATAGACGCGGAAAATTAATGACTTTAGGATAGTATAAACAAATTTCGGAAAAGTCGTTATTTTTTTTTTTAATAAAGATTTTTTTTTATTATTATTAATCTATAATAACTAGGTTCATTTTAAATGCCCTTTCAAGTCGTGTAAAGCACGAGATCTGTGATTTTTTTTTTCACTCAATATCCACGCAATATGAATCCATATTAGCTCTGGTGTCGTAACTTAGAAGTACAAAAATTCACAATACCAATCCGATCCAATAGCGAACGGTTTCAAAAGTAAGGGGGCTGTTTCTGGTAAAAAAATATTTGCGATAAAAGGGGCAGTTGTCAAGAAAATTCGAAAACATTTAATTTTATTATTACTGCGATAGCGTAACTGCACTTTAAAAAATGACCAACGGAAATCTAGTCCATAGATCTACTGAGAAGGAAAGTTCTTAGTGGATCCACAACTTCAAAACTTGTTCTAGACCTACTGAGAAGAAAAGTTCTTAGTGGATCCACAACTTCAAAACTTGTCCTAATGAAAAATACATATCTCATTAGATCCATCGTGGATCTGGCCAAGACATCAACTGACAAAAAATATCTCCGTAGAGCCACACCTTGAAATCAGGATCCAATGAGAAAAAAACCTCACTAGATCCATTATGGATCTGGCCAATGGATCTTCTGAGATTGAACCTTTTAATAGGGTGACATACGTAGACAAATGGACGCTGATGCTTAGCATCTAGCTATGATATTGGACGCTGACAAATTAACATGACCAATGACAGAGAGCCTGCCACTGTGTGACTTATATAAAAAAGGACTCACGCCTCTCGCAGCGGTTTCTCACTCGGACCGCGTTTATCTCCTGAGCAAGTGATTAAGGCTCATCAATAAGATTCATTTTTGAACGATGTCAAATTACGAGCAATTTGACATCGCTTAAAAATGACTACCACATTCCAGATTAGGTATAAGTTCCTTGTAGACACGCTATCGGCATTATATTTAACGTCACTTAGCGATCACGCGCTCGTCATGGATTCTGTGGGTTAGTATGCAGTTAGTACGCTGCCCGTCGAAAGATGGCGCTGTACCCTTTTAGAGTCTAGACTAGCTATCGGCATTATATTAAGTAACTTCACTTAGCGAGCACGCGCTCGTCATGTATTCTGTAAGTTAGTGCCTTCGCACACGGCGTAGTACATGCTCAAGCAAGTCCGCACACGAAGCGTTGCTGCAGCGAATCGTAGGAGACACCGCTTCGTGTGCGGTCTTGTTTGAACATGTACGCGCTCGTATTGCTCTCGTCCTACGCGCGCACTTAGTACACTAAGTGCCTTCGCACACGGCGGCGTATCGTAAGCGTATCGTAATACACCGTGTGCGAAAGGCACTTAGTATGCTGCCTGTCGATAGATGGCGCTGTACCTTATATCGGAATAATTATGAATAATATGTGACGCCCCCATCAGGGGCCCAAGTCTGCTAATTTACGAATGGCATAATTGAATCGCAATTGGATCGCATTGTAATTGTTTGACACATTTGGTATTCATAAATGAGTAAGAGAATACCAAATGTGTCAAACAGTTACAATGCGATCCAATTGCGATTCAATTATGCCATTCGTAAATTAGCAGACTTGGGCCCCGGGTGAGCATGGACTCGTCATGTCACATTTTTAGACTTTAAAGAGAGTAGTTTACAACTTAGTTTACAAAAAAACGATTTTAGTAAGAATGCGATGTATTTAGTTAGTTAGTATACAGTTAGTAAGCTATTCGGCGATAGATGGTGCTGTACACCTCTAGACACGCTATCGGCATTATATGCAAGCACGCGCTCGTCATGTGAGTTAGTTACGTATTCGACAATTTACCACACCAATTTTCATTTCCCATGACTATACTCCGTATTATATGTATTGGAACTCCGACACTAGGATAAATAGGACTTCAGACAGGAATTTGTTTTTATAAGTATAACATCAGAGGTTAATATGTTTTTGACATATACTCTGATCTCACATAAATAAATTTCTGTTTTACTCTAAAGATCGATTCACACATCAGTGAAGTCACAGCTCCGTCAACGTGTTCGCTCAGTTCAGCCGTGCGATTCTCTAAGCTAAAGCCTTGTTAGCTGCGGCTGCCGCAGCGCTGCGAAAAGACTCCGTCTCTTTCATATTCATAGAATTGAAAAGAGACAGCAGATCACAGCCATGCGCGCAGCGTCTATGTGTCGCTTAGAGAATCGCATAGCGGTATCAGTGCTACAGTGTTGCGTAAGTGATTCAATTCACACATGTCAGTACCCAGTTCACGGAGCTACAGTGAAAACGTGTCCGTCGTCAAGTAGAGTCTGGCCAACGAAAGCTGAACCTCGTAGTTATTTGATTGGCAACACTTTGTCTATGTGTGTCGTCTATCTGAGGTGTCATGTTTTTTGTCAAATTGAAATTTTTCTGAGAAAATTGCAGCTGTTTGAGTGACCCTGTGTTACCCAGTCATGATTTTTTTGTTATTCGCGTCCGTATGTTTACCCTTGAGACCCTACACGTGACCCCTGGGTGGTGCTAAATGAGTGAGACTGACTGAGTGGTAGATAGAGCCACGCTGCGTTGCAGCACGCATTGGACTGACTCGCCGGGCGTAATACCACTCTCTCACTAATATCCGGCGTGAAATAATGGCACTTGGTGCTGTTGTGATTTGTCCGGCCAGTGAGAGTTCCGGAGGCCCCTTCCCCCCCCCCCCCCTCACAATTCTTATTCCTTCCTTAACCCTATTCCCTTCATAAATGTCGGCAACGCATCTGCGACTCCTCTAGTTTTGCGGGTGTCCATGGGCGCCGGTGATTTTTCTCCATCAGGTGACCCGCCTGCTCGTATGCCTCCTTCTTACATAAAAAATAGTCCGCCATGTAACATATTGACGACCTCCGTGGTCGAAGGGTAAGCACGCCGGTTCTGGCGTCGCCATCTCCGAGGTTCTGGGTTTAATGCCCGGACGGACCCATTTTTTTATAATTCTAAATAAATTTCTGCGAGTCTCAAAAGCGAATTCCCTTCCCCAGTGGGTCAAGATGCGTCGGTGGGTGAGTGGGCGCGCGTGGAGGGCACTCCCTCTGACCCGGACCCTAACAAGCCGTTCGCCAAGATGGACAACACGCCACTCTTCAACAGCGACGGCAGGCTTAACCCCTCCATCACTATACTTGGTGAGATATTTAATTTTATGATTATTACATAGGTACATATACATACATATGATCACGACTATTATCCCCGAAGGGTTAGTCAGAGACTAGGCAATGAGGACAGCAAAAGCAGTCTTATACCATTGTCCACTTTTCACCAAATAGCGACTGCACATGTGCTCAACGTGACAGGCGGTGAGCCCATCGCCGCTCTATGCTGTTTGATGTATATGCAGTCTTTAGTCCGTTAGTCGCCTTTTACAACACCCAAGTGAAGAGAGGGGGTAGTATTCTTACTACTCGACACGGTTATCTAACTTAGACACACCGTCATATTCAGCCATTTTGTACAAAATATGTACAAGTTGTAAAGAAAAACCATCAAGAAAGTCGAGTCTTTTGGAAACCTGAAAAAATAGTAATAATTTTGTTTTACTTTGACTCACACTGTTTTTTTTTTAAATTACACATAAACAACAAGTGGGCATGTGCTCAGCGTGGCAGGTGGTAAGCCTGTCGCCGCTCTATGCTGTGTTGGATGTGTGTGTAGTCTTCAGTCTGTATGTCGCCTATTACGACACCCATGAGAAGAGTTTTTTCTAATTGATTTTTTGGACTGGTTGGTAGTGTTTTTTTTAACACGTACATTGTATATTTCAAATGCCTGAACAATGAAAACGAAATAAACCAATAAATATCGACGCCGGTGCCGAATACGTCACATCACTATCTAAGTTCGCAATGACAGCGGGGAATGCGGGTTTCTAATTATCTTAAACAGTTTAAATTATGACTAGCCGATGAAATGTGAAGCTAGATTTCTGTTTGTTTTGTTTCCTAGTAACTTGAGCGCACTTGAGCATCTTTATACAAAAATTATGAATTTTTTTACGCAACTTGTTACTTTCTTTGACAGTCACTAGGCAATGGCTAGCGCTTAATAGCTGACCGCTATGTTTCCACCTGTGCCTACGGTTCCCACTCTATAACTAATATACAGTGTGTGGCCTTGAATCGGGGATAATATTGAAAACAGAGACTCAAGAGTATTAGTATTTTTTTTCTGAAAAGATTCCAGTTTACCAAAACCCGTGCATTACACACAATAAGAATTTAAAGTTACGATTCATAATCAGTGTATACTCGTATTGCAAAACGTATTATCGCTCAATGTCGTGGTACAGGGGATAATAAAAAACTTACCGCGAAACATACTGATATTCACTATCCATCATGACATGTCAATATCAAGTAGATTCAATACGTGATTTTGCCGAGTTAAATGAGTAGCGAACTTTTTGCTACTCTTTTTACATTAAGATCTCCTTTTTCAAAACTTTGAAAAGAACAGGCCCCTTACTCTTGAAACCGATCGCTATTGGAGCGGATTGGTATTGTGAATTTTCGTACTCCTAAGTTACGACACCAGAGCTAATGGATTCATATTACGTGGATATTGAGTGAAAAAAATACAAAACTCAATGCCATTTAGTTCACCCAATATGAATCCAAATTAGCGCTGGTGTAGCTTAACTTAAAAATACGAAAATTCACAATACCAATCCGATCCAATAGCGATCGGTTTCGAGAGTAAGGGGGCAGTTTTGATTAGTAAAGTCAACAAATTGTTACGGTAATTTCTTTTGTTTCAATTGATTGTTTGCATTGCATTGAATTTACGATTAATTTTGTTAGAAAACATCAAAAGGTAAAGTTTTGATTCGAATTTGTTGGGACCATAATTATTTAATTACTAGTGACTTAGTCTCTGTTTTCCATATTATTCCCGGTTCTAGGCCACACACTGTATACTCTAAGGATACTGGCTGTACTTAACTTTTACTGTTTTATTGTCACCAGGCGCAGGCGTCGTGGTGCCAGCAGAGACGATACTTCTCAACTCCATAGTTCTACCGCACAAACTGCTAACGAGAAGCTTCAAGCACGAAATCATTTTATAGTGTTCCTAATAGTGAGTAGTAAGTTTAGTCAGAAGGTAAACCTACCATATAATATGAAAGGACATAATTTTTTTTGGTACTAAAATAAAAGAAAAAATAACTGCAACAATTCATATACTTCCTTGTTCAAGAAACTAAATGCTATCATTCTGTACATTTTTTTTATTCATAATACTGTATTTTAATAAGTTTTGTACGTTTCTGAATAAAAAAAGTTCCGGATTTAAAATGTTAACGAACGCAGGGTTATTAAGTCGGTAAGTCTATGAGGTCTATGGTAATGTAGAAACGATATCATTAACACAGTTATCTTTTTCGCACTTAAAGTATTTAGCAACGATACACACAACACAACTAACACAACGAAAGCGCGGCCGGGATCGTCTGGCGGGTGACAGTCTGACATCTGTCTACGATGCGTATTGACATATAAAACGTCAGATAAGCGTCACTTTTTCATTTTTAATAACTAAGTGTCACAATCCTTCTTTAATGTTGCCATTTTCGAGTAGAAATCAATGTTAATTTTTAATTTATATAAAAAAACGGAGGTCATTAAATTAATAATACGGTCATAAATATGTTGATAATAATGTATTCTTCAAGTATTTATACATTGGCGTCAAGTTAAAAGACTGGAATTAGTACCAAGCCCCATAGTAAAAAAATTATGTCCTTTCTTCAATTCATTTTAAACCTTATGTGTTGGATGTAAGGATCGATATTGATTAAAGAAATTTGACAGATTTGTAAAAGTTGACGTGCAGGCATGTTATCGTTATATCAGAACTGAAAGTAGACTTAGACAAAGATAATATTTTGTATAAAACGGAATTCGAATTTGATTATGACCTTTGCAATTTGTTTTGACGTATTGAATACTTGATTTAGCAAAAGGAGATGTTCTATTTCTGCCCAAGAGACGTTTCATGTTTCGATAGTGAAACATAGCGTGCCACCTGATAAACATTATTTTAAGAAGTTGCAGTCTAATTTATAGTAAACGTATATAATATATAAATATAATTTGTACCTAAGTTATGTTGAAAATTACCTTTAAAAAGGAATTAAAGTTACTACTTACGTCATTTCCTATCTACCACATCTGCCATTTTGTAATAATTTACGGCACTGGCATCAAGGATTTTTGAGCCTAACTAACTTACATTTATTCTTTGAAAGTTAAGAAAAAAGGTAAAGTTCGAAAGTAAAGAAATAAGTTGTCACTTAAATGACAGCATTTATTTGAAAACTTATGCTAATTGTGCATAGCACATAATATTACGTGTCACATTATATTAAGTCTTTATGAGATAAATCCCTTAGCCTAAAGAGTAGAGTTATTTATAATTATAAAATCTTCAGCGGCAATGTCAAATGTTACATAAATTGAAAAAAAAATGAAAAATATATTTATTGGAACTAAATTTAAATTATATAAAAAAATTAATTACTTATATTAAATTTTTTTTTTTTTTGAGGAGCTCAATGGCGCAGCGGCTAGCGCATTCGGCTTGCGATCTTGCTTGCTAAGCCACTTTCGCAATGCCGGGTCGCTGGATGGGTGACCAAATTAAAAACATCTCGAGCTCCTCCGTGCTTCGGAAGGCACGTTAAGCCGTTGGTCCCGGTTATTGTCGTAAGATGACAGTCGTTAAAACCCACCAACCCGCATTGGGCCAGCGTGGTGGGTTATGGCCCAATATCCCCACGTGCTATTGTCCACGTGGGAGGCCTGTGCCCAGCAGTGGGACGTTAATAGGCTGATGATGATGATGATGAAATATTTTTTATTTTTAAAACCCCTCTATTTACAACAATAACTACTCGTGATTCATAGAACATAATGAAAAACCAATACAGTAATTCAATATTGATCAAGTAACATTTTTTTTTTGTTTTGTATAGGGAATGGAACATCTCCTTTCGGGGCATGGAAGTATAAAACTGAAAGGTTACTTTGTCTGATTTGTTTGTCAGATGGGACTTAATACGAAACTAACTCTTACTAAGGCAGTGGGATATATATTAGCACCATATTTTGAACTAAATGCTATTGAGATAAGATTGAAAACCAATTGAATTTTCAAACAACATCTGCCTTATAAAGGGTTACAAATTTACGATTAGATCAAATTGGTAATAGTTGATTTTTAACCGTTAAATGCTCGTAAACGTGAATGAGTGTTTGCAAATAAAACAGTGCAACATCACTTGAAATTCACTCAAGAAGTCCGTAAACCGTAACAAAACAGTGCAACATTACTTTTAAAATTCACTCAAGAAGTCCGTTAACCGTAACAAGACAGTGTAACATCACTTTTGAAATTTACTCAAGAAGTCCATAAACCGTAACAAAGCAGTGAAACATCACTTTTGAAATTCACTCAAGAAGTCCGCTTGAGATCTTAGTAGAATACCACGTCTTTACTTAAAGCTCAAGAGGTTTGGGAGGAATATCACTTACCATTAAACATTCATTTCACAACACTCATTATCATCTACTTCATGCTAAAAAAAAATATTTACTATTTTATCTATTACATGACACTGGCTAACTGCACCAAGCCATAATTTAACAAGATAAAATTAATTTATTTTTATCAAGTCCTATTTTCAATTTTGATATAAACATTATGCAATAAAAAGTAACAATAGTTGAGCTACTTGGACACTCGTATTAAGCATAAAAGACAATAATATTATAAAAGAGGAGATTAAGTATAGTATCTTATTGCAATGTATTTGACTAGGAAACAATATGCAATCGTTTTTTTATGTACACGAAGGTACGAATGTACGTGATAACTAAGAACCGTAATATAAATAATATGTTAAAAATATATATATTATTAGATTGGCGAGAGTGAAGTTATTTTACATAGAAAATCGAGCGGGTGTTAATTATTTTTTATTTATTGATTTAACTTACATGAGCTTGACATACAATATTTAATAATTTAACGAAACGCACAATACCATAATAATAATAATGTGAATGAGACTGTAATAACCACTCACACATAACAAGCTTTCAACATCGACTTTGACAGTTAAATAATGCACGCAGCACTCAGCGATAAACTCCAAAGTTAGCCAAAGCATAGATTTATATTAGGTTATTATATAAAATTATTGTATAAATATTTTACGCTTTCCATATTACATTTACATGATGCTAACTTGCTCAAAGAAAAACACCAGAAACCATGATTGATTTAGTTCGAAACGTAGTTTTTAGATAAATTATTAGTGTGGGACTTTATGAAATATTGTTTTCTAAATTGAAGTACTTTTTAGGAATCTTCTCCGGTCTATAAAATGAATTAATTGAAATAAAAGTTCTAATTATATTATAATGACTACCTACATGTTTTTTTATGCTTTTATAATTTAATAAGTAAGTTATAATTTAATAATATTATTATTTTTACAATTTGACTATTTGAATTCGATATACCTAATGGACTAAAGTTCGTTGTTATGTTTTACGATTATCAATCACACAACCAACATTATGTTCCTGTTATTTCCATGTAATAGTATTGTATAGATAAACAAGTTAGTGTATAGTTGCAAATAACCGTGACAAATAAAACTGTATTCGTAATATTAAAAAAATACAATAAAAAGCGACGAAAAGGCATGTTTCGATTTCTTAGGGTCGTATTCTAAAATCAAATCCATGCTTGAATACTGTTAGAATAGGATGGCGATATATGCGATGAATAGCACCATCCCTTTCTAACTGTTACTGTACTCAATCAGAGAGTTTGAGTTTGGTTTTCGAATACGAGCCTTAAGGGCCACAGACGATCAGGTCGCCGGCAGGTATCAGCTGTCAGTTAGTAGTACAACGCACGGCGGCGCCGGGCGGCTAATAGTACTAACTGACAGGCTGATACCTGCCGGCGGGCCCCACACACGATCAGTTCGCCGGCACACCAGCAGGTATCAGCCCCTGTCAGTTGGCTGGTACGTGCTGGTGGGCCCCGCACACGATCAGTTCGCCTGCAGGTATCATCAGCCTGTCAGTTCCGCCGCCGCCGCTGCCCGTGCGTTGTACTACTAACTGACAGGCCAATACCTGCCGGCGACCTGATCGTCTGTGGGGCCCTTAAGAGCCGATTTTTCAATTTTCTTCATTTGTTAATAATCAACGCTTTTCTTTTTGAACAGGTGACATTTTAAGTTGATCGCGTAATACTTTATTAGATGGTTAAGTTTTATTATATTGAAAATTAGTAAAGTTCTGTGAGTCATTGAATGTTGAGGATTGTATATTATTATAAAATAGAAGTAAAACAACTTTGGTGGCATGGCACTTCGTGTTACGGATACCTTTTTTGGTAAAAACCTGTTTTAAAATTAAAATATTTGTTGTAAGTATATTTTTTATATTTGTATCAATTTTTTTCAATTTTATTCTGGTTATTTGTGACACATTGTTTTGTTAACTTTTAGGAGAAAACTGAATGTCGTAATGCAAGGGTCCGAACCCTGCCTGTGTCTTGTAAACTTATCGGCATTAATTTATATAAGTACCTATATGCAAAAATATTTTTTTTATTGATATTAAACAGTGCAAATCTGTGAGTTCATATATTTTTTAAAGCAATTGAATAATTTATCTATGTAAATTTATTATAAAATGTGTTTTGTTTGTAAATATATATGATCATTATGTAAATAATGAAGTTGCTTAATAAATTAGTGAGAATACTTTTACCTTTTATTTTCTTGGACTGTCATAAAATCACCACAAACATCGCTACGAACACTTAGCTTCAATGCTATATTATTATATAACGCGACTGCTAGAAACCGCAAGAAATTTCAAGGGTTGATCAGGTCAAGTGTTTTAAACATGACAAAAATTATTTTAATTGTTTTTCATTTTATTTTTCTTATGTTAATGCTTTAAAATAAATTAAATACTCAAAGAATATCTATATAATTAAAATTGACAAAATGAATTATTTAATAAAAAAAATAAAAAGCACGAATTTATTTTTTGTTATGTTTAAAACACTTGACCTGACCAGCCCTTGAAGTTTCTTGCGGTTTCTAGCAGCCCCCTTATATTTACTTAGCTTCAATGCTATATTATTACTTTACATACAGACACTCACAACTATTATAATATAATTTTAATTAAATTTGTTTACGCTCATATGATCGTAAATCTTGCCCAAGATAAGGTGTGGCCATGGCCACCATCACCAACTCTAAATCTGACTTTATAGAAAGTATAAATAAATAAATAAATAAATCTTTCCTACAATCACACCAATTATCTAGCCCAAGAGAAGCTTCGAAGAAACTCGTTAATGGTTACTAGACAACGGATAAACATACTTAAAATACTTAAATACATACTTATTATACATAGAAAACACCCAGACCCAAGACAATTTAGAAAACAATACTTTCTAAATTGACCCGGCCGGGGATCGAACCCGGAACCTCAAAGATGGCGACACCATGGAAACCGGTGTACAAACCACTCGACCAAGGAGGTCGTCGAAATATGTAGTATGTCGATAGTATGTCGAAGTATGTCGCCAAATATCAGAGTTTTTCGGTCTACCGTTCAAAAGTTATAAGGTCTCATTGGTGGCCATGCCAGGATAAGGCTCATCCTGGTATGGCCACCTTGTATCTCAAAAACTACAAGTCGTAGCGAAGATCTGATTACGCCAATAGTATGTCGAGAGTATGTCGAAGTATGTCGCCAAATATCAGAGTTTGTCGGTCTACCGTTCAAAAGTTATAAGGGGTCATTGGTGGCCATGCCAGGAAGGATGAGCGCTCATCCTGGCATGGCCACCTGTATCTCAAGAACTACTGGTCGTAACGAAGATCTGATTGCACCAATAGTATGTCGAGAGTAAGTCGAAGTATGTCGCCAAATATCAGAGTTTGTCGGTTTACCGTTCAAAAGCTACAAGGGGTCATTGGTGGCCATGCCAGGATGAGGCTCATCCTGGCATAGCCACCTTGTATCTCAAAAACTACAGGTCGTAGCGAAGATCTGATTTCACCAATAGTATGTCGAGAGTATGTCAAAGTATGTCGAAAGAACTCCAGAGTTTGTCGGTGCTTCTATGAAATGTTATATCAACTTCTTTTTTCCATACAACAGCAAATAGTACAATCGCGTATACGAGCATTAAATAATTTTTATTCGGCTATTTAATGAACGCATAAAGTGTTGAACGAAGAACGGAACTTCGATGTGTATGTATGTTTATCAGATGCTTATAATCATGCAAAACATTAGTTCACCGAAAATAAAGCGGTACCTGATATAGCCTTGATTTTAGTGTCATAATTTAGACTTATATTTTATCATTGCATTTCTTTATATGGGCTATTAGCAAATAGGCGCAATTTAGAACTGTACATTTTGTTATCTGTTTTATAGATTAAAAACAAACCATTGTTTGTGATAGTTGAGTGGAGAGTTACAAACATTACAAGAGGTTATTTAAAAAAGGGAATACTAATAAAAAAATATGTAAGTGTAATATGCTTTATTTGAAAATATCAATCAGATAGGTAACTACTAATTAAGGTATAGACGACCGCAGATCAATTAACCCTTTACAAAATATCAAATCCAATAAATTTAAAAGTTTGGGGATGTTGACTTGCTGGCTTCGGAATCCTACCCGTTGTAACAGCGACAAAAAGGGTGCTTCAACTCACAGCAGATAGATATGCTACAGTTGTTGGTATACCTGGCGAAGTAGACAAGGTGGAGGTGGACGTGTAGTAGGACTGACACACCAAACCGTCTGAATCCTTTACTAGTACGAGCCGTAGGGGTGTTTCGTTTTACTATATTAAGGATTTCTGCCCCCTAACATCTCCAGCGCGTTTGATTCATTAAAATAATGATAAAGTTTACTAAGAAGATCTGTAAGTAAGAATCCGTAGTAAGAGCCATCTTCGGGAGCACCATCACGTTCAACAGCATAAACTCCTAGAGAATCGCCATGAACGATTTAACTAAGACCAATCATATTTACAGTAAATATTATTTTTACCTACCACTATTTATAGATGGCAAGCAACCATTAATAACTTTTAAGAAATAAATTAAATACTTAAATACTATTTAATACAAAATGAAAACCAACAGCATACTTAGTTATAAGGATGGCACATTAAATATATACCTAAATTAGAAAATAATCTTATATCTACATATTATCGTATCGTATAATCACATTTCTTTTTATAATAACAGTAAATCAGTCCTATCAGATTATTTATTATTATTAATTTACCCTGATTATGATATTAATATTCTTTGCTTTTATTTTGTGTTATGACAGCCTATCCTGGTGACAAGTAACCATATAGTAACTCATAAGAAAGAAATTAAAAACTTAAATAGGTAATCAGATAACACAATGAAAAAATAATTCAATCAGCATAGTACACATTATGTATACAATGTGATAGGGGTGGTACTTCTAACCCATTAAGGCTAAGTACTACATCTAAATTCATCGACAAAAAAAATATATGGGGAGTTCTACCCCCTCCCCCTATAATTTATGACCATTTTTACTTTATGCGATATCAAAGGTTTCATACGTCGGAGAAACATGAAAAAAATTAAAAACGGTAGCTAATGACACTGGCTAACTAATAAATTACTTTGTTTCGTATGTTTGAGATTATTTTGGTGAGAAAAAAAATAACTTTTTTTTAGGTCCATATTATTTTTTTGGCGGTGAATTTAGATGTAGTACTTAGCCTTAACAGGTTAGAAGTACCACCCCTATCACATTGTATAGCACATTCAATATTTGTCCTTTACCTAAAATATAAAAAAGTCATATATCTACTACATATTCGTACATTTAATCACATTTGTTTCTATAATCACAGTAAATAACTTCTACTATCAGATTATTAATTATTATTAATTTAAAATCAATTAACACCCTAATTACGAAAATTATAATGTGTAAATAATATTATTTGCTATAATTTCTGTTACAGGCAGCCTATCCAGATCTTGTAAGTCATCGTAACAGTGCCAAGAGTTATTTATTTTTCGATAACACAATGATCGATAATGTCCGATGGTAGCGCGTGGTATAAATTCAATCACTGCCAATACTGTGTATTTCCGTTTGTGTACTTTAATATGTATTGGGACGTCGTTAATCTTAATTTTTGGAGTTGATGAAAATTCAATAAATAATTGTTTCATAACCTTTCGTGAACCATGTGGGGTTTCACAAACCCCAGACGTATATAAATCGTTATTACTTCTTAAAAACTCGCGTGGTTTTTTCGGCGCTTTGAGTAGCTGGAGTTAAGACGTTGTTAAACCGCTTGGCGATAGTGCTTTAATAGTCGTGTCGCCGGCTCAGCGAACAAACGTGCGCAAAGCGTGCTCGGGTGCCACAAACCCCACGTAGTTCGGGGCGTCGTCTAAAAGGTTAGTAGATATTTTATTCTAATATAATATGAAAAAGTGTAGACTGATTAAAATTAAGTTAATATTGTTATGTTTCCATGCCTTATAAAGTAAGTTTTAAACATGTTCGGGGCGTCGTCTAAAAGGTTAGTAGATATTTTATTCTAATATAATATGAAAAAGTGTAGACTGATTAAAATTAAGTTAATATTGTTATGTTTCCATGCCTTATAAAGTAAGTTTTAAACATTAAGCAATGTGAGAAATATTTGATTACTTTTTTATGGTGGAAGTTAAGTTAAAGTAGAATCTATGTTTTAGTTCATAAAAAATACTATGTTTTGATTTATTGTTGTAAAAGATTAAACTTGTTGATTATTTCACTTGGTAACGTTTTATTTTACTTTTTAATAGCCAAAAAATGGTAATGTCAAATAAAATAAACAGATAATTACAAATTACGTATTCCTTGCCCAGATAATTGTTGGGGTTTGAGAAACCCCACATGGTTTGCCGTGTAACTTTTATGCACGTACTACACGGAAGGTGAAAAAATATTCAAATTTTACTTGGCTCTTGCAGACAGAACAATTTCCTTTGTCTATTGTTTTATTAATTGATTGATCATGTAGCATTGTTATATTCCGGCAGTTGTAGATAAGATGCAAGAAACAGCCAGTTCCTCAGTAGTTGAGGATTCCGGGTGAAGAGCACTTCCATCTGTATGTATTATCAACTTATGTAGGTACATAAGTTGGTTTCTCAAGGTTCAGTATTATTATGATTGATTGTAGACACTATTGTACATTTTGCAAAATTTCATGCGTGATTGATTATATTGGAACTGGTGGTAGATTCTACTGATTCTAACTATTGTTAAAATTTATCTAAATGATAGTTAACTGTTATTTTATTAGTTTTCGACGTCAATAAGTAGGCACTTATTTCATTGAATGAACTATTTGTCTATATCCAAGCATCGGATTAAGTACCTACCTATCAAAATTAAAAATATATATTTATTCAATAAATTCAATTAATAAGTACTTTGAATCGTCCAAATCTTTTTTTACCTACCACCCATTCAGGACATAATTTTTTAACTGTGGCAAAGAATGGGCGCAAGAAACGACAGCGCACAAAAGCAACGACATTTACAAAAAAAAAAAAAAAGAATATGTCGTTACCTTAAGTTATCACTCATATACACATAATTAATAACGTTGCGCTCTTTATATCAAGGAACCTTTCAGATTAAAATTATTCATTTACTTTTTCAATAAACTTTATGCACGCGATTGTACATCTACTATGGGAAAATTAAAAATTGATTTTTCTCTTTATAGAAGCACCGACAAACTCTGGAGCTTTTCGACATACTCTCGACATACTATTGGTGAAATCAGATCTTCGCTACGACCAGTAGTTTTTGAGATACAGGTGGCCATGCCAGGATGAGCGCTCATCCTGGTATGGCCACCAATGACCCCTTATAACTTTTGAACGGTAGACCGACAAACTCTGATATTTGGCGACATACTTCGACAAAGTATCGACATACTTTCTATAAAGTCAGATTTAGAGTTGGTGATGGTGGCCATGCCAAGATGAGCCACACCAAGATAAGTATTCTTCTGAAACTCGTTAATATAGTAAAATAACGTATAAATATACCTACATAAACATAAAATAAACACCCAGACCCGAAATCAATTTAGAAAAACAGTATTTTTCTTTAAATTGATCCGACCGGGAATTGAACTCGGGACCTCAGAGATGGCGCAACGCGAGACCCGGCGTGCTAACCACTCGGCCACGGAGGTAGTCTAAAATTATTACCCCCACAGGGTTAGTCGGTGACTAAGCAATGAGGACCGCAGATGCTGTGCAGTACCACAGTCAACCAAATAAATAACAACTGCACATGTGCTCAGCGTGATAAGTCCCACTGATCATCGCCGCTTTATGCTGTTGGATGTATGTGCAGTCCTCCGAGACCCCCCACACTGGCGTCTTTTGAGCGTCGGCGTCATGCCGGCGTCGTTGCAGCGCTTACGCGGCGTCGACGTGACGTCGACGCCGCGCCGGCGCTGAGCGGCTACCAAACGCCCGGTTGACGCCGCGTCGTTCTAGCGTTGTTTTGCGTTGGAGCGTCGTTTAGGTGTACAATCAGTGACAAAAATGGATTCCGACGAAAAAACACTTCTGTTAACGTTACTGCTAAGACGAAAATTAGTCGAATGTTAGAAATCATTTTATCAAAGCCGGATCCGCATATTTTAAGAAAGCCGTTATAGATTAGCTCAGAACGTTTAAATGTAACGCATTAGCAGCCTTGTAAAATAAAAATGGTTGTTAGACCTTTTTATACTTAATTGTATGGAGTAGATAATCTAACAAATTTTTAACAAAGTTTTTATACGCGCTTAAATTACGTGTGGATTTGTCAAATGACATCATGTGAGCAATATCGGAAGTTTCAGCAAAATTATAAAGTAAAAAGTCAAAGTCAAATGATTTAATTAATATATACAAGCACTTATTGACGTCAAAACTAATTAAAAAACAGTTAACTAACATGTAGATAAATATTACCTACTTACCTAACTAATCTACCTTTTTTCTCTGTAAGTTTTAAAAGTAACTTTTGTTACTTACAGTGTAAAAGATACTTAAAAAACAAACTTAAAGTTTATATAATACCTATTAATTGTATTAATTGTAGTGAAAAAGTTTTTTTTTTTTGCTCTAGATACTTTTAGTTATTTTACAGGACCACGCGTGATTAAAAAAGGTTCCAAAATTTACGTAAGGAGCTGTCAGATTACTTGCATTGAATTAAAAACCGTCTATATTGATAATATCGTGTATCGACCCAGTCGTTTTCTATCCGCTTTGTCGATTCAAAATACTTTTGGGGGCATCCCTATCGGTAGGTAATCCAGGTAGGTAAATTCACTCGCCCATACGAAGTCGACCACCCCTGGTCGTGATGCGCGGGGCAACGTGGATTCTGTGGTGCATAGTACTTGTTGACAGAAAACGCCGCGCCGGCGGCGTCGCGTCAACGCGACGCTGGCGCGGCGTCATGCCGGCGCTTGGCAGCCGCTCAGCGCCGGCGTCGCGTCGACGCCGCGTGAGCGCTGCAACGACGCCGCGTGGGCGCCGGCATGACGCTGACGCTCGAAAGACGCCAGTGTGGGGGGTCTCTCAGTCCGTTAGCCGCCTTTTACGACACTCAAGGAATGAGATGGATGAGTTTGGTAGTATCATAGACAAGACTTGTTCAAAAAACTACTACTTAGTAGGTAGTAGTTCTTTGAACAATTAGCCGTCACCACACGAACTGTTAGCGGAAACTTTACGAATCTGCAAAAAAGTAAAACAAGTAATTTAGTATTTTGTTAAATGGTAATTCCGGTAGGTAGATAGGATCAGAGATCACTCAGAAAAAAATGTAAACAAAATTGATGAGAAAAAAACACGATGTAGGCATGCATTTTGTAGGTCATTTACTTGAAACCAGTCCACACCTCGTCAATGGATATAAAATGTAAATCGGAACTGAATTAATTAGTTGCCCCGTTTCTACAGCAATGAATGACATGGAGCAAAGAAAACAAAACTTAAAAAATACGTAAATAAATGCGCTTGGGCAGTGTAGTGCGCGCGCTAAATGTGAGTGTACCATTATTTTTCGTGTTTTACTAGAGAACCAGAGTATATTTTGTAAGTGCTTGTTGATTTGACGATGGTATGTTGTGATTAATAGAAATGGAACAAGTAGGTATTTAACAACTTCCAGTGAAGGGGTGTGTAATGTTTGATATAAATACTGATGACCAACGTCCAAGTAATACTCATAATTTCATTTCACATAATTTCATTTTATTTATTGTTTTATTAAAAAATCCTGTCAGGATAAACCTAATGCGATGGTGTGGTTATGTATAATATAGTTAGGTACTATATTAAAAGCTAATTTCGTGAGCTCACTCAGCGTACAAGAAAATAAATCACTTTGCTCAGCCATAGCGTTGAGCACACGCAGCGCCCGCACGAGCGGCGTCCGGTGCAGCAGGACGTGATAACAACTGTCTTAATATACTTAAGTAATAAACATTTAATATAATTTTAGATTCTGTAATGTCATGCATGTGATATAAGTAATGTACATTTGATAATAATAGTACTTATAGAAATGAAACGCCTCTTACATCTGATCCATATTATTGTTTTAAATGTAGATATGATATCTATGTTTGCGTTACATAGTCACTAATATAGATATTATTTTTAATTGTATATTCTTTTTAAATTGTACCAATAAACGTGTTTCTATTCTATTCTATTTACAAAACATTTACATGATGCAATAAAATTGTAGTGAAGGGCAAAACACATGTGCTCTTTGTAATAAGCATCTCTTGACACAATCGCTGTGCAAATATAATATTAATTATTGTTATTTTAAAGTATAATAAGATGTAAGTAATTACATTAGTTGCACTTGTCGATAAAAATGGTTTCAACATAATACCTAACCTAGGTGTTAATCATCGACAGGGAATACCTTCATGATATTGACCGCTCTCTAGAAATAGAGAAAGACATGGTGCGGCTTATATTTCTGTTTACACAAAATTCAACAGCAACTACCCGTGACTCCGTGACGTGGGCTACAATTAGACAGAGACGACTACTGGTTGCACAATCGCTTCGCTTGTCTTATAGTTTTGCTCTCGTATTTAGTAGGTAAGGTTAAAAGGAAACACTACGTCGACGTGACATGCAAAATTCTCAACCAAAACACAGAAAAACGACGTTTCGTAGTCCCCTGTTTCCTCCTTCAAAACTGGACTAATTTTTATTACTTTTTCAGCATCGGTTAAAGAAAGAGATTTTCTATGTCTGTATGTTTGATTTTTTTGCATTAAATCATTTATTTAATAACCAGGAGCCTTCAAAATTTAGCAAAATCATTCCGTTTTAAGGCGTCTTCAGAAACATTAAGTGGCTGGTTTAAAAAAAAATCAAACATACAGACGTAGAAAATCTCTTTCTTCAACCAATGCTGAAAGAGTAATAAATATTGGCCCAGTTCTGAAGGACGAAACAGGGGACTACGAAACGTTGTTTTTATTCAACCACGAAAATCAATAATTGTTTAACACGCTGTTAGTTTTCTTAACTTTCTCTTACGATGGATTTTTATTTTATTATTTTATTGTGCTCTTTATTAGGTAGTTAACTAAATTATATTTATTAATTATTGAACATAAAAACGTATACATACACAAATAAGTTACCTTTACAAGCACGCTAATTCCAAATCAAATCAAAGTTCTTTTGTTCTATACTGCCACCATAACTGCCCTTTAAAATTTCACTTTCTATCCAGTCCAACACGGTTGCCTGGAAGAAATTGCTTTTTAGCGATAAGGCCGCCAATTGTATGTTACTTTTTGTTTGTCCTTTTATTGTTAATTTGGTGTACAATAAAGAATATTTTATCTTATCTTATCTGTATCTATACAAACAAGAAAAAATAAACAAAAAGTTTGGTGAACTCAAAACCACGTCCAAAGAGTTGCACACTAATCGGTCGCATCGCCCATACGATTGATTCCATCTCGATCACTCAGTTCTCGCGAAGACGCGATTCTGTCTGCAACTTAATTTCGCGCTCCTGACAAGTTTAAACAAACACAGTGATAATGAATATTTTAGTTACAAAACTCATGTGGACGAACGGCACAAGGATTAACCAATATTTGTTTGCCATAATTTGTAAGTAGTTTTTTTTATAAATTCATATATTTTTTTTATTTTTTATTTTTGCTACTTTTGTGTTTTTACCGCCTCGCTTTTATTTTAATTACTCATCTGAAAAATATTAAATTGAAAATATTTCTATAAACGTAAACAAAAATCACTACGAAAATTGAACTTTCGAACAAATTGTTAGTGCCAAATTATACTTATTATAAATATGCAAAGTTTACGTAAACAATGGCTGCATAAATTTGTCATCTGAGTTTGAAACTTATTGAAACGTTCGTAGGTATAACCGGTTTAATAATGATTATTCGGCATCAAAATGTATGCCTAATAAACATAGGAGGGTACACAGTAACTAACATTATAAATGCAAAAATGTGTTTGTTGGCGAATTCTGAACTAGCAGCTCATAATGTTATTCCGGGGAGGAATATAATTTGTTCAGAGGCAATGATAGGAAGAGAGTGCAGTTTATTTATGAGGTGAACACGTAGGTTTATTCATAAAAAAACTTCCGACGAAATTGAGAACCTCTTCTTATTTTTGAAGTCGGTTAAAAATTAAGACCTAAAATATTTATTGATATTAGTAGTTACTTAATTGTTTATGATTAGTATTTTTAATGGAAAAGTGTGCGTAGGTAATTGCCCGTTTTTCTTTCTTTTGTTTTTTCCTTAATTACTTTTATTTCAAGCTATTTATTTTTAAAAATATATTATGTTAAAATACATACAAGGGTGTTTAAGTGTTCCGACAGTTAAAGATAAGGGAACCTGTTCTTTAGTAGTTAGGGATTTACACACCTTTCTATTTTACTAGTTTATCTACCCAAGCAGCAAAATTTGGTACTATAAAAGTCCTGAGAACGTTTTGGAGCGTGCTAATTAGTGTACATGATTAGCACTATAATGATGTTAAGAACGTTTACAGAACCCCGAATAGGCCCTAGTATTATCACTGATTTATTCTATAAACATTACATAAGGGCTCTCACGGTAATAAATCAGCTATGTAGTTGAAACCTAAAAGTGTCGAGAAACGCTATTTGGTACTGAAATAGTGCTATCTGCAGCATTTATGTCACAAATTTGCACTATAAAAGTAACCAAAACATGTTTATAGTGCTATTTTGCGCCGTAAACAATTCTAGTGATCTTTTTTATCACACTTATTTAATGTGCCTCGTCGTGTCGGTCGTCGTGATTGTTCTTCAACGAAAATCGACAAATTAATAACAACAAAAATATGATGGTTTATTTCATTCGCCGTAGTAATAAAAATTAAAAGGACACTACGTAGCTCTGCCGTAACTTGCACTTGCGAAATTAATTCTATTGATAAAATCATTAATGCCGATTTCAAATTTGACAATGCGCCCTTGTAATTTTCTTAATTTCATTAATTTTAAATTAATAAAATAAATATTTTTCCCCACTATGGCTGGTATAGTACACATTGGCACCAGCCGTGCTGCTAATGTGCTATCATAGCAGAAAACAGCAGCCATATTTCGTTTCTATTAGGGTTTCGTTGTCCAAATTTAAAATCAGACTAAATCAGTGTAGCAGAGCAGGTAGTCAAAATAAATTTCCTTGTATGGAGGTACCTACATTACATGCTTTTAGCAATAAGGCCGCCTATTATTTTCTCTTGTTGTTTGTGATTCTAAGTACTTACCTAACTATTTGTGCAATAAGTACCTATAGTGTTTATTTTTCTACTTTTCTAAATACATAGGGGCATCTCAGGAAAGCTTGAATTGGCTTCTGTTCTTTAAATTCTCATCTGTTTTCAAAAGCGTCCTTGGATCTTTTGGTAAGAAACTAGGAATACGCTTATTTATTATTTCTATCAAACTCAACTGCTTGATGAGGTATATTGTAAGTGACGCACCATCTTCTTATATCACTGCATAATTGTTCATCTTTATTGCTATCTTCATCTGATTCAGATGTTGAGGAACTTTGAACAGAGGAGCTCTCACTCTCATAATAATATTCTTCATCCTTATTACTGACTTGAAAAGGAGGAACATTATTGCTACAACCCTGAAGTGGTACAAAACCAATATTTTGTACGGAACCATGAGCTGAATTTTCTGAACCCGCTTGACCAGTATTTACATTTTGGACATGAACCTGTTGTATTGATGATAATGCCTGTGTATATAGACTCTTTACTTTTTTTTATAAGTATACTTACGCAAAGATCTCAAAACCATTATTAAATCTGTAATTACTTAAATCTTAACTAGATCTCTAAAAAAATCGACAGAGTGCCACCATTTTGAAAAACTAGTGATATAATTATTGATACTGAATATCTATAAATCCAATTAGTCCATTAATTATTAATTTTAGTACTTGTTTGTCACGGTTTAATATCGTAGCAGTAACACGAACTCACTTATAGAGCTATTTAGAATTGAAGTTATTTAGCAGCTGCACCAGGAGTCGCTATGGTACTGTTAAGTACTGTAGAAGAGTTATCATGATTTTTATAGAACTAGCTCCATAGCGATGTTAAGGGAGCTTGTAAGAAAACATAAAGTTCCGTAATGATTGTGCAAGTTACTTTTACAGTGCAAATTGAACCTGTTATAGTGTTTTTGACACTTCTACAGTACTAGTGCTGTTAAAGTTCTTTTCACGCATTATTATTGCTAAATAGATACACAAAACTGTCAATAAAGTCGTCTATAGTACTAAATAGTAACATAATCGCTATTGTATTATCTATTATCGTGCAACACTTTAATGATTATTTTGTATAGTCCTGTAAACGTTCTTATAGCAAAATTATAGTACTTAAATGTTCATTAATTTTATAGAAGCAAATCGCTCTGTTTAAAACCTTTATGGTACAAGCAGTCACAATGATTACCATTACAGGCCTACTATATCACTGTTTGGTGATAAAATGCCTTGGTTATAGAACCTTTTGTTACTTGGGTAATTACCTCACTAATTAGTTAGAGAAAGTTTTTAACACAAAATAATATAGATTTTTTTAGATTTTTTTTTACAAACATACGTAACCAGCAATGTTTATGGCGCTATTGTTATCGCGATTGGGTTGACTTTTGAATCGAGTCGCCTGAATTTGAAGAAACTAACACTGTGGGGGGGTCTAAGGGGTTCTTAAATAAAGGTTTATTAACATTTTAGCTGCCGCCGTTGCGTTAAAATAAAAAAAAACCACTTGAAAGTTTTGTCAAAATCGGCTATAATCACGAAAAATTACACGTTTTTAGGTTATACAGTACCATAGTAACAGAACCGCAGCGGGGGGACGGGGGGCGAAGCCCCCCGCCATGAAAAAAGTCTCAAGAGTTAATTAGGTTAGGTTAGGTTAGTAGGTATGTTGACCAAAAACGCGCGAGCCGAGCGAGCGAAGCGAGCGTGCCGCGGGAGCGGCTGGCAAAGCGCCAGAAATGACATTTTTGTAAATTTTCATATTAAAAAAAAAATTACATAACTTAAAAATTACTTGTCTGTGGCAGGAGGGGTAAGTGGGGGGGCACTCCTTATTCCTCCCCTCCACTTCCCTCATCAATTGTGGCGACTCGATTCAAATTTTTTACTACGATACATAACCTCAAAATACAAAAATTAACATAACTTAAAAACTACTTGTTGGCGGCAGGGGGGGTAAGTAGGGGAGTAGTCCTCCCCCCTCCCCCTACCTTCTCCACCACCACCCCACTTCCGATTCAGGCGACTCGATTCAAAAGTTTTACCGTAAGTAAGTTACGCTTTGATTAAAATAAATGAGTTAACGTCAGTCTCCTGAACTGTGAACTACGATTTCGCGTTCAATGTTTTATCCAAAAGAATACTGACTGAAGAAGTCTCTGACCAACTCTTAGCGGATAGGTAGGTAATAGGGTTAGGGTATCGCAAAGGGGGTGCAGGACTTAGAAAACTTTCGAGCACACATTAACAAATTTTCACATCACATACTCACAAAAACATTGCTATGAAAAAGAGACAGAAAAAGTTCCAAAGAAAAGTTTTAAAAAATTGCAAAAAAAGACTTGGAAAATTTTCGGTTTTTGTATGAGTTTTGGACTTGTAAAATTTTTCGTTTGGTTCCACGTTGTGTTGCTAAGGGGGTGCAGGACTTAGAAAAATCTCGTCGGATTAAAACGTATAACTGCCCTACTCCTCTAGGTCACGTGATAGGTTAGAAATTTAAGTCTTATTGTCACCACCTCTCACGCTGAACGCATGTGCAGACGCTATTTGGTGAAAAGTGAAATATAGCAGAGAATTGCTTTTACTGTCCTCATTGCCTAGTCTCTGACTATCCCTTCGGGGATAATAGTCGTGATTATTATGTATGTATGTACTTATAAAGGCATCCTAGGCATACCTACTCTTATTTGATTTGTAAATAACTAGCGGCCGCCCGCGACTTCGTCCGCGAATGAACACACCGTACTTATTGTCTCGGCTCTAGGGGGTTTTCTATTAATTATTAAAAAAATTAACTTTCCTACAATCACACTAATTATCTAGCCCAAAAGAAGCTTCGAAGAAACTCGTTATGAGGCCTATTACATCTCGAATGTGATTTTTGCGTAAAATGCCCATTTTCGCATTTTGTAGTAATTTTGCAGTTGTATTTATAGTTTTTATCAAAATAGGATAATAAATTTGTGCATAATATTACAAATCTCCATTCTGTGAGCATAAGTTGAATTCGGGCGGCCGGCGCATCGCATTTTCGTAGTAATTTTGCAGTTGTATTTATCGTTTTTATCGAAATAGGATGATAAATTCATTATAAAATCTTTATTCCTCATGAAGTAATAATTACTCTGGTATACATTTTGCTCAATAATATTATCGTAGATAGGAGAAATTCACAGTTAACTTATAGCGATTTTCGAAGTTTTTTGGTTTAGAATAAGATTTTTTTCTTATATAAAATCAATGATATCTAAAAATTCCGCTACGCACTATTCGACTATATAAGAGATAAAATTATATTTTTTTCATTTCACTTGTTTAGAACAGTAGTTCAATCGATGAGCTCAAAAAAGTGCCTCCGCGCACTTTATGAAAATCTTTCTCTGCAATTTTGGGTTTAATTAAAAAGTTAAGCAAATTTTACAAAAAGCGAGGCCGCTGCGCACTATTCCAATAGCTATTGTACACTATTCAATAAGTCATAATTGTTAATGTATTTTTGTTTCTGAGATCCATAACGCCTAAATTGGCCATTTTACGCAAAAATCACAGTCGTGATGTAATAGGCCCCTGTTACTAGACAACGGATAAACATACTTAAAATACTTAAATACATACTTATTATACATAGAATGAAGCTTCTCTTGGGCTAGATAATTGGTGTGAGTGCAAGAAAGTTTATTACTATTACTTATTATTATTATTATTTAGCGATTCATTTTTAGTTTAAAGATGGAACGTAAAACTTGAAAAGTGTATTTATATATTTAATAAACGTCATTTTCAATCGAACTATCTGCTGTAATCATGGATAAAATTTTAAGATATATTTAAACATAGATAATACCAAGGTTTGTTAAACCACAAAAAGATGAAGGAAGAAGGAGTTAAGCAGCATTATTGCAGCTATTGTCGATTACTACGTCTCGTACCCATACAAAAGATTTGTACGACATATTGTTCCGGTTCCTGTCTTTCGCTTGTGATTATGTTATTCTCCATATTTCTCTACCTACATAGGCCCTTCAAAAGAGGTGTGAAGAGGCATATTGTGTGAAAAGTGATACATCTTAAAAATTACAACATTTCAGTGCAGCGTAAATCGTGTTTAAAAGGTATACTTAGGACGAACACAAATAAAAATAAAATAAAATAACATAAGACAAACTTTTTTGTGAAAAAAAAACTAAACGAGACAATGCATTACATTGACCTAGAAGTATAGACAAGAACGTTCATACAAACCATTTGTTCAAATTCTGGAATGAGAGACCTAAAGTTCCGGAACCCTCACTGGTCGGACGGAACACAACAGCACCAAGTGTCATTATTTCACGCCGAATTTAACTTTAACCCCCTAGGATAATCTTTGTTAATCTTTGTTAATAAAAATCATGTAAAGTCATCTTTGTTAATAAAAATCATTTGTTGAAATGTTTTTACGCGCATCATTTCAGAACGGCTGTACCTACTGCTAATTATTTTGCTAATTATTTTTTTGTTGTTTCTGTAATGGTCAGGACAAGGCTTGGGTTTGTATGAATGATTTTTTTTAATTTGTCACGGGTTACGGGGTCCACGCTGACGTGTAGTCGCGGACAAGCCGCTAATAATTAATAAAATTTAATGACATCTTGTGAGTTGGAGCTTCACTTTTTGCAGTCAATAATTTAAAGTTATGCATACTTACACACATAGGTACATATTTATAATCACGACTATTATCCCCGAAGGGTTAGTCAGAGACTAGGCAATGAGGACAGCAAAGCAGTCGTCTACCATAGTCCACTTTTCACCAAATAGCGACTGCACATGTGCTCTGCGTGACAGGTGGTTAGCCCATCGCCGCTCAATGCTGTAATATGTGCAGTCTTTAGTCCGTTATACGCCTTTTACCACACCCAAGGGAAGAGAGGGGGTGGTAGTATTCTTTCACCGCTAGCGACACGGTTAATTTGAAAGAACTGATGGCATATACTTACGATTTATTATTAATTTCGGCCGAAAACCATCGTACCGGTGTCGAAGACGAAGTTGCTTGCGTATTAAATTTATCCTTTGAAGTAATAACGAAGTTATGTTCTCATTACCCTGAATAATCAGTTTCAATAAAGTTAAAATTTGTTTTTTAATAGTTTACCTAATAATTGTAAATTTTTTTTAATACTCAGAAATATTAAAAGAACGTCTTTCTTTTCATCTTAAAACCCATCAACGACCCCTTTAGATATCTTTTGTATTTAAAACAATATCATTGTACTTTACCGGTGCTTTACAAATGTGTATGTAATTAAGCAGATCCTTCTGAATAAACTCATTGTTCTGAGGAACAAACATTTTGCGTCCTCTAATTTGACAGCAGTTGTATTATGTCTGACAGATGACGCTGACACAAAATATATAAGGTGACTGCTAGAAACCGCAAGAAACTGCAAGAGCATGAAGTGTTTTAAACATGACAAAAAAGAAATTCGTATTTTTTTTTTTAAATTAAATAATTCATTTTGTGAATTTTAATTGGATAGTCTTTGAGTACCTCATCTATTTTAAAGTAATAACATAAGAAAAATAAAATGAGAAACAATTAAATATTTACTACGCGCGGGCAACGGCCGCCCAGCCGACCGTCTGTTGACCCGTTCGCGTCAGCTGGGCGATAAGTACCTACGTTAGTCTGCAATGAGACCATTTTCGTCATGTTTAAATAACTTGACCTGACCAGCCCTTGAAGTTTCTTGCGGTTTCTAGCAGTCACCTCAAATATATTGTAAACGTACATACATACATAAAATCACGACTATTATCCCCGAAGGGTAAGTCAGAGACTAAGCAATGAGGACAGCAAAGCAGTCCTCTACTACCATAGACCAATTTTCACCAAATAGCAACTGCACATGTGCTCAGCGTGACAGATGGTGAGCCCATCACTACTATTTGCTGTTGGATGTATGTGCAGTCTTTAGTCGCACTTTACGACAACCAAGGGAAGAGAGGGGGTGGTAGTATTCTTTCACCGCTACGCGACATGGTTTGTGATTTGATCAAGATTTATTACAACAACTATTGTGATCGTCCTAACTCCTAACCCGCGTTTGTCACACGTTGTATGTAATACTTAGCCAAATATCCATCCATTCTAGCGATAACATGATTTCCATAATAGAGGTCTTACACAATTTTATAAAATACGAAGTAGGTTCCAAACAAGTAGGTAGATAGTAACCCAGTGCTTTTTAAATTATTTTTCACCTTCTTTCTTCCTATTTCTTCCTCTTCATTTCCTCCTTTCTTCTTCCCCCTCAAATTAGTGATCCGCAATTAATTAAGTAACCTTAAGTCTAAAGTAAGAAAAATTTTAAATTAGTTTTTAACTTCGTCATCCCCCAACTCCCCAAATAACCTCAATATCCCAAATTAGCCCCTATCCAACTGTTCCTTTAAATCTGTCTTTCGACCTGATTTCCCCCTTTTTTCCCTAGTAGCCTACTACGCCTGCGCGAGCAAATACCTTAATTCTAAAATTACCACCATAAGGATACGTTGCCTAAAATAACTTTGAGTCTCAAACCAATAAAAAAAAACAAGTAGTTAGTACAAAACAATTCAACTGAGTTTATTCCATTAGAAGATAATGAAAAAAACACAAGACAACACAGCAACAAGACATACAAAAGAATATCGAATAAATAAAATCAGGTTATGCGATTTTAAACTTTGTGTAGTGGAATGTAAATCGCCTAAGGGACTTCCTGGCACCCAATTTTATAGTCAATAACGGAAGTACTTTACCGTACATTTAATGGCGTTGTTATCACTGACCTCAATAGAACGTACGACAATTATTTTTGTCCCCCTTTCTTAGATAACCTTTCTCCCTATTAAATAATATGTAAATTTTCTCCATTTCCATGTTCACTGATCGATAGGAAATATATCATTGCAAATCAAACAACACAATTTTCGTCTAAGCTACACCAAAATTCCGCAAGATATTCGATTTCTGTTCACTCGTAGTGTACAATATTAGTAGTCCCCTTATCTGTCTTGAAGACATATAATATAGACGTTACTAACAATAGAGTTTTACTACAGTCAACCGTTAAAAATAAATGTTTGCTTACTTCTGAAGGAGGTTTTGATTATAAATGTGAACAGTACATACATACAAACACATAATCACGACTATTTTAACAGAATAACCAATAGTACCTACTACCGTAGAGAAGGTTCCCTCTCTAACGTCTTTACGCGAAATTGAAACTTATCGTGTGACCCGAGCGTTCATATTCCGTTAAGCAACGCTGATCGATTTGACGTCATGACGTCACAGACCGTAGGGTTTACGAGTTAGAGGAAACACTACGTCGAAGTGGCATGCAAAATTCTCATACAAAACACAGAAAAACGACGTTTCGTAGTCCCCTGTTTCGTCCTTCAGAACTGGACCAATTTTTATGATTTTTAGCATCGCTTAAAGAAAGAGATTTCTAATGTATGTATGTTTTATTTTTTTAAACCAGACACTTAGGTAATGTTTCTGAAGACGCCTTAAAACGGAGTCATTTCGCTAAATTTTGAAGGCTCCTGGTTATTAAATTAATGGAAAAAAAGTCAAACATACAGACATAGAAAATCTCTTTCTTTAACCGATGCTGAAAAAGTAATAACAATTGGTCCAGTTCTAAAGGAGGAAACCGGAGACTACAAAACGTCGTTTTTCTGTGTTTTGTATGAGAATTTTGCATGCCACGTCGACGTCGCGCGACGTGGAGCGTGCGTCGCGAGCGGCGACCTTTACGTGCTTCTAGTTAAAACCCACAAACACGTAATAGGCCAGCGTGGTGGGTTATGGTCAACTTTCCCTATTCGTACTGTAGCCCGTAGTCCATGTGGGAAGGCCTGTGCCCATTAAAGAGACTATGATGAGCCGTGTCGCGTAGAGGCTCATTAATAGTACATTGTTACCCTAGGGGAGAAAGTAGCTTATTTACTCCCGAGACGGGGTTTACCTCTTACCCTCGCTACGCTCAGGCGCCAATAGTTCGAGGGAGTAATAAAGTCTTTCACCCTACTTAAACACTGTGCTTTTCATTACAAATATAAGGAAAGTAAAAACAAAAACATAAATGTCTTTAGTCCGTTAGTCTCCTTTTACGACACCCAAGGGAAGCGAGGCGTTAGTAGTATTATTTTGATGAGCCCATCACCGCTCTATACCGGCTGGCGTGTCGTAAAAGCAAAAACGACTAACGGACTAAAGACTGCACATACATCCAACAGCATAGAGCGGCGATGGGCTCACCACCTGCCACGCTGAGCACATGTGCAGTCGCTATTTGGTGAAAAGTGGAATATGGCGGACTGCTTTTTTCCTCAATTCCTAGTCTCTGACTAACCCTTCGGGGGGTCCTGCTGTTTGAACAAAAGTCATTTGGCAAAATTACACTTAACAAATAACGTTTGGCAATAAAATGGTTTCGCCGATTGATCTTTTTACTACTAATCATTTTAACAAATGACTTACTTTTCCAAATGAGCAAAAGTTAAATTTACATTTTATAAATAGTTATTTAACTTAATGAACATTTAGCAACTGAGTTATCAGACAAAACTACTACTTATTGGTCTAAAAACGACTACAACTAGTCTAAATTTCTTTGAAGTAGTGGATATTCAAATGATTGAGGATACTAGCTGCCCTACTCCTGTAGGTCACGTTAGAAATTTAAGACAATTGCGAAGCGTAGCGTAGCAATTGTCTTGAATTTCGAGGTTATTTTTTTTATTAGACAACAGAAAGAGTCTAAATTTCTTTGAAGTTGTGGAGATTATTCAAATGATTGAGGATACTAGCTGGCCTATACCTGTAGGTCACGTGATAGGTTAGAAATTTAAGACAATCGCGAGGCGCAGCGTAGCGATTGTCTTGAATTTCGTGGTCATTGTTTTATTAGACAACAGAAAGAGTTTCTTTTTGGTAATTTTTGTCTTGGTTATTTTTTTAAAATTTTCGAAACATACCTATTATTTGGTGAAATTAAAAAAGGTCAATTGACATTTTAATATTTAACACATTTAACAAGTGTAGTGTTTGCTAATGGATCATTTGCCAAGTGAGTTTTTGTAAGATGATACTTTTGTCAAATATCTCGTTTGCCAAATGAACATTTGGTGAAACGTTGTTTGTCGAATGACCATTTGTCAATAATTTTTTGGTTCAAATATTAGTAATCCAACCCTTCGGGGATAATAGTCGTGTATGTAATGTTATGATGATGCAAAAGTCGTACTTAGTTCTCATGACAAAGTTGTAACGTATCGCTGTTTCTGCGAATACTAAGTATTGACTTGTTCACTTACATACAAAAGTGAGTTCGCAATGTGTGACCACGGTATGTGGTCCAAAAATAATCGAGAAGTGCATTGACCACGGCGATTTCTTGATTTCAAACGAGAATTCTTGTATAGCCCGTGTTTGTTTTGCGTCCCTTTCACACAGCCTGGAAAAGAGCGTGACAACCAACTTAGGGCACAGTTTTTATGGGTGTGACACCAATTTAAAATTTCTGGATTAAGTTGAAGTCAGGCTTGAACCACAATTCACTAATATACTTACGTTAGTGTAAGAATTTTAGGAATATGATGCACACAATTAACAATTAGGTGGGTACGATAACAGGACAAGTCAACGAGAAGAGAGTATAACTAAGCGGCCTTATTGCTTAATAGTTATCTTTTCCAGGCAACTTTAGAGAAAATATTAAAGAGAATGAGAATATTTGAGAATATAATTTAAATAAAAAACCGGTCAAGAGCGAGTCGGACTCGCGCACGAAGGGTTCCGTACCATTATCTATAAAAACCACGTTTGTTGTATGGTAATATAATGTAATAAGTAAGTATATAACTAAATATTCTGTGAATATTTCAAGCGTCGACCTGTTGCCGTTATCAATATCGAGCAAAAACAAGCCAAAAAAAGGAAAACATAAATATATACTTGTAATACTTGTATTGACGACCTCCTTGGTCGAGTGGTTTGTACACCGGTTTTCATGGTGTCGCCATCTCTAAGGTCCCGGGTTCGATACCCGGTCAGGTCAATTTAAAAATGGTTGTTTTTCTAAATTGTCTCGGGTCTGGGTGTTTTCTATATATAATAAGTATGTATTAAGGTATTTTAAATAAGTTTATCCGTTGTCTAGTAACCATTTAACGAGTTTCTTCGAAGCTTCTCTTGGGCTAGATACCTAATTGGTGTGATTGTAGGAAAGTTTTATTTTTTATTTTATTTTATTTAATAGTTACTTGGAAGCAGAAGAAAGGTAATAACTGAAATATGTTCAGATTTCCAAAAAAATATCTTTTCTTGTAATAATGAAATAGTATAACCGTGTCGCGTAGCGGTGGAAGAACCTCTCCCCCCTCTTTTCCCCCCTCTTTGCCCCCTCTCTTCCCTTGGGTGTCGTAAAAGGCGACTAACGGATTAAAGACTGCACATACTACCAACAGCATAGAGCAGTGACGGGCTCACCACCTGTCACGCTGAGCACATGTGCAGTCACTGTTTAGTGAAAGTGGACTATGGTAGAGGACTGCTTTTGCTGACCTCATTGCCTAGTCTCTGACTAACGCTTCGGGGATAATAGTCGTGATTATATGTACGTATTATAATAATAAAATGTAACATAATATTACGGTTCAAATAACAATATGTAACCTACAACTTGTTGTATGTTACATATTGTTCAGTACATTAGTGTATACTTACTGTAACGCTGGCAATGTTTGTTGAATAAATAATAATAAATAACGCTAATCAATTTATCATACATGCTCGTCGCCTACTTACATATTTGTTTTATTTTAATTAAACTTATTATTATACTTATTATTAAACAATCAAAAACTTATAACAAAGGACATCCATTCAACCATCTCGCTCACAGAACTCCAAGCAATCCCTAAGATTCTCATACAAACGCACAGAAAACCGACGTTTCGTAGTCCCCTGTTTCCTCCTTTAGAACTGGACCAATTTTATTACTTTTTCAGAATCGGTTAAAGAAAGAGATTTTCAATGTCTGTATGTTTTATTTTTTAAACTAGACACTTATGTAATGTTTCTGAAGACTCCTTAAAACGGAGTGTTTTCGCTAAATTTTGAAGGCTCCTGGTTATTAAATAAATGACTCAATGCAAAAAAATCAAACATACAGACATAGAACATCTCTTTCTTTAACCGATGCTGAAAAGTAATAAAAATTTGGTCCAGTTCTGAATGAGGAAACATGGGACTACGAAACGTCGTTTTTCTGTGTTTTGTATGAGAATTGGCAAACAGATGATTTTATTTATTTATTTTATTAGTACGGAATTGTCCAATTACACAAATTAATAGCAAACAAAAAAAAATTAAACATAAAATACTAAAAATACAATCACATAAAAAAATCATAATAACAAAAATATATTTTTTTTTATTTTATAAAAGAGGTAGGCAAACGAGCAGGCGGGTCACCTGATGGAGAGTAATCACCGCCGCCCATGGACACCCGCAAAACCAGAGGAATCGCAGACGCGTTGCCGGCCTTTAAGGGAGGAATAGGTTAAAGGAAGGAATAGGAATTAGGGGAAGGGAGGGGGGGGGGGGAGGGGCCTCCGGAACCCTCACTGGTCGGACGAAACACAACAGCACCAAGTGCCATTATTTCACGCCGAATATTAGTGAGAGGGTGGTATTACGCCGGGCGAGCCGGCCCAATGTGTGCTGCAATGCAGCGTGGCTCTACCACTCAGTTGGTGTCACTCATTTAGCACCACCCAGGGATCACGTGTAGGGTCTCAAGGGTAAACCTACGGACACGAGCAACTTTGACCCCCAAAATTTAAACAATGTTAGTAATAAAACATCAATATTGAAATATAAATTATGATGATATGTCAGCAAAGGTGTTTGTCAGGATCGTAGCATATGGTAATAGAGCATGAGCCCGTGAACCCCGACCTTCGTTATCTATATAGCATTGTGAATGCAAAAAAATCAATAATAAAGATATACATTACACGTTATTATAAAGTAAAAACAAAATAGATTGATGACATTACAGATTAAAATAGGATTATTATTTTAGTGTATAAACGTGCTTGTCTGGCAAGAGGTTGAAACTCTCAAAAATGTCTGGCTAGTGAGGTAACATCAACTAATTATTACCCAAGTATTATATAAAAAATCAGCTTCTAAACTATAACGTAAGTAGAATTATTATAATTTCATGAACATTAAGGGTGTCTGGCAAGGGGTTGCCACGATGTTAAGTGTCTGGCAATGAATGACGTGATTTTTAATAATATTCTGAAGGTAATACCAAAAAATCACACTTTATTAAATGATGAATTTAGATCGGTATTTTACACACCTTTAGTACCGTCTACCTGCCAAATCCACGGTAATCCAAACTTCATAATGGTCCATCGTTCTTACCTGTGTTGGGAGCACGCGCTGACAAAATAACGAAGGTCTAGGGTTCACGGGCTCTTAGACTATATAAGCTACGGTCTCTGCCTCACCCCTCCGGGAAATACTAGGCGTGATGTATTAAGCATGTGAGGTAGTTAAATGACCAGAGGTCTACTCTCTTTTTCCGAAACGAAATTTTGGCCTACTTTCGTTTGCTATTTACAGCGGTTTCCATTCCTTCCGAAATTTCGTTCATCACACTAATATTATAAAGGCGAAAGTTTATGAGTGTGTATGTTTGTTACTCCTACTGAATGGATTTGGATGAAATTCGGCATACAGATAGTTTAAAAAAAATCTAAAATCAAATCAAAAATTTATAACCTGGATTAACACATAAGATACTTTTTATCCCGATATCCCCACGGGAACGGGAACCACGCAGGTGAAACCGCGAGCGGCCGCTAGTACAAAATATTTTTGGCATTTAGATTATTAATTTTTAGAAAATTGTTTGAAATTGAAAAAATAATGAAAAGTGCTTTATGTAGCAAACGAAAATCGGCCGAAATTTCGTTTCGGCGAAAAAGAGTAGGCCCTCAGATGTTAAGCGGAAACCTAGTCCAGATGCGAAAAATCCGAAACACTTGGCCTGGGGCCTGGCAATTGAACCTAGACCTCCGACTCCGGTTATTGGACCGAGAGTTCAGCCACTCGGCCACCGAGATGCCAAATAGTTGATAGATAGATAGACGGATAGACAATACTTTTATTGCAACAGTTTACATATACACAAAACGTAAAAAACAAGTACAATGGGGTGGTCTTATTGCTGTAGAGCGATTTCTACCAGACAACCAGTCGGATGGAGAGAACTTAAAATCGGAGGTGCAAACGTCAAAGGTTTTAAAGAATTAATATGCATTGTAATATTTACAGGATAAAATGTTTACTAGAAAAAAAATCAACCAGTCCCAGGAAGCTCGAGTGGGATTCGAACCCATAACCTTTGGATTGCCGGTCCAGTGCTCTAACCGCTGACCTACTGAGGTCTCGGTCTAGTAAACATTTTATCCTATTTTTATATAGCATTGTGAATGCAAAATTTCAACAATAAGTAATATTTACATTTGCACAATGTCACATTGATATAATGCTAACGCAATTTTTTTGCTTGCTTCAGATTATGTAAATTATAAAAACCAAATGGGTGGGTATTCAATCTAATACGTCAGACAATTCGTAATAAAAATCATCATAAGGAAGTCACACCAGTTTCATTCAAATACGTAGTTTATTTTTTTCGGTGCACAATAATTGTAATGTTGCATGTGTTTCCCAGCTCCTATACTCCCGGGTCTTATAAGCGGGGTGTGAAACGGCATTTATGCAGGCCGTAATGAATAGGTGCGCTTGTTTCACGGTGTTGATAGGGTTGCCTAATGATAATTTGACCAAGAAGGGCAGATGGGTCTAAAAAGGAGGATTTTCTGTAAAAAAGGAGGACATTCACAATCAAACGATTTTTTAATATAATTTTGATTATATTTAGCTGAGCTGCCAATGTTTGCAGGGGGTGCGTATCATTTCATATAATGACAAATGAACTAATTTCAAAGAACATAACGTTCATTGGATATAATTTTTACTTGTTCTAAATACACTTCCTATAACAACATTACGTATATTATTCATTTGATATAATACTCATATTCTCTAACAACTTATGCTATAAAGCTATATTGGTAGAATAATCATATTCTATAACTTTATTTGATATATTTTTTGCTTAAAAGTAAGAATACCATTTTTACCCTAAATTGATTACAAATATTGTCTTAAAAAGTTGATACGTTGTGTTTTCTTTATGGTTGTGCTAAAAACGTCAGTGACAGAAACGAATCGCGGCAAAACCGACTCCACGTAGACTTGTCTACCCTACGCTAGAGTGTAATTTAACCCCGCGTAGGCGCGGAGGGACGAGGCGGCCCACGAAATGAGCGAAAGCCATCTGCGACGATAAGCTCGTGTGGGACCGCCGGAGTCCCGCAGCGCCGGAGCCGTGACAGAAAACATGCCTGCTTGCATGCTGCATGCCTGCTTGCATGCTGCATGCCTGCTTGCATGCTGCATGCCTGCTTGCATGCTGCATGCCTGCTTGCATGCTGCATGCCTGCTTGCATGCTGCATGCCTGCTTGCATGCTCCATACATGCCTGTATGCTGCATGCCTGCTTGCATGCTGCTTGCTTGCTTGCATACCGCTTGCTTATTACATGAGTAATGTTTTATATCATTTGATTATTATATCAAATGTACATTATATCAAAAGTACATTATATCAAATGGAATTATAGAATCTAAAATTATATTAAATGTTTATTATTGTAAGTTAGTCGTTATATCAAATGAAATTATATGAAATGAAATTATATTATCTGAACATTAGACCATAAGTATTTATATCAAACATTACACACCCTTTTGCAGGTAGTTCTTGGTTTTTCAACAAATAATTATGAAAATCTTCATGTCATGTTTTTGAAGTTGTTTTGAGCAAGAATTAAAGATTTTACTGACTGCACACTTAGTCTGTTCCTCTCTTTGCTCCACTGAGTAATAATCAGTGAAAAAACTTTTTTAACATTTGCGTTACAAAAATAAAATTCGCAGATCTTGAGCAGTTCTGAGAAACATTCAATGTTTTAGCACTTAGACTTTTAGCAAAAAGGAGGACTTACAGTGGGTAAGGGAGGATGGGAGGACAAAAAATGGAAAAGGAAGACATGCCCTCCTTTTGGATACCATCTGGCAACCCTAGGTGTGGAGCGCTCTCGTTATTTTGGACTGCATCGGCTGCTTACCATCAGGCAGGATGTAGTCACTACGACTTGTCACAAAAAAAATCTATGTTAAACTAAAATTATGACTATTATCCCCAAGGGTTAGTCAAAGCCCAGGCAACGAGGACTGCCAAGCAGTCCGCTGCCACAGTCCACGAACAAATGACAACAGCACATATCATGTCGCATATCGGTGAAACAATACTACCACCCCCTCTCTTCCCTTGGGTGTCGTGTCGTAAAAGGCGACTAACGGACTAAAGACTGCGCATACATTCAACAGCTTAGAACGGCGGGAGATTGGCTCACCACCTGTCACGTTGAGCACATGTGCAGTTGCTATTTTATGCTTTTGCTGTTCTCATTGCCTGTCTCTGAATATCCCTTCGGTGATGAGATGAGAGTCGTGATTATGTATGTGCAACAGCACATGCTCGTGACGTGCGTGCTCCTGGAGTGTCACGTGCTTAGCGTGACAGGTGTGTGAGTCATCGTCGCTCTATGCTGTTGGATAGTGTGTGAAGTCTTTAGTCCGTTAGTCGCCTTTTACGACACCCCAGTGAAGAGATGGGTCGGTCGGTAGTTAGTTTTCTATCTATGAGTTGCCACCACACAGTATTACTTACACATATCATAGGTGATACACGCAGACAAAGTTAAGTTCAACAAACACCAAGACCCGGTTTACACCTGTTTTACCAGGTACCTACTTACACTTACACACAAGTGCTTGGGCGCTTTTCCCTCTCCCACGACAGGATAATTTAAAATATCTCGTATTAATATTCGGTCTAAGAGTTTCATTTTATTTTTAAATAAATTATTGTAGGTATATTTTAAACAGAAACTGGAATAAACAGGCGCTTATTAAAATATACTTTTATGTCTTGCATTTTTAGGGTTCCGTACCCAAAGGGTAAAAACGGAACCCCTGTTACTAAGACTCGCACTGTCCGTCCGTCCCTAGGGTATAGGTACTCACCATTGTGGGTAGGGCTTCGCAGCCGGAATTACGAGTGCGGCTGTTTGTTACTCAATGGTACCTACTACGGGGTTCCGGTTCACGCCCCCCTCTGGTTGTGTACTTGCCGGCGCCTCCGGTGGGACCCAGACGTAGGCTGGACTCGTAGTGGCTCGTGGTTAGCTGTAGAGCTTGGGAATGTTCGTTTTTCCTGGTATTTTGTGCTAGGACTTCCAACCTTGTGCACAGCGAGCGGGGCTTAGTAGCGGGGGGCCTGAAGCGGAAAGTCCCGCGGGGAATGTGAGTTTCCCTTTAAGTTGACAGCTTTGTCCGGTGGTTCTCATTGGACATTGCTGTCGGCATCTTCGGGACTAGTCTGGAGAACTAGTAGAGGCGGCCCCCTAGATGCCGTAGCCTCCGGTCCAGCCAGCCGCGTAGGACGTGGGAACTGGCTAGGTTCCCAGATGGGTCCCGAGAAGTAAGTGTGCTTACTACTCCGCGACCAAGGTGGACACTTGGAAGCTGACTTTAGAGTTGACGACCCGAGCAGTGGCAACTGCGAGTTGTACTCTTCGTACAACGAGATGTGATCGAGCTTGACAGCTCCGGTTACCTATCTGGAAAATAGGTGAACTACACGTGTTTTTTTGGGGTAAACTCTACCGAGACCTCTAGCCTTATGAGTACCGAATGAAGAGCGCACTTCAGCGGGTTCTGATTTGGCGTCAAGACCTAACGCAGATGGTCTCCTGCGCGAGTTGGTTTACTGGCTCTATCAACAAATATTAATATAACCATACAACAAACGTGATTTTTTTTGCCCTTCTTTTGCTCGATATTAATAACGGCAACAGGTAGACGTTTAAAATATTCACAGAATAATTAGTTGTGTATCCACTTGAAAAATAAATAATATAACAATCTTGATTTTTTTGCCGTTTTTTTTTCTCGATCTTAATAACGACTACAGCTAAAAACTAGAAATATTTACAGCATATTTAGATTTATATTCACTTTAAAAGTAAATACCAACATACCTACCTACCTACTAGGTACTTAATTTACATTGTATAGAAAATGGTATTGGTACGGAACCCATCGTGTGCGAGTCCGACTCGCACTTGGCCAGTTTTTTGTTTACCACAATATTGTGACTTGAAATGACATGGCAGTAAGAACATGTGACATGACAACATTAAAATTAAATTCTAAGTAATATTATAAACAGTAAAAATTAGTTTGTGAAGTAATGGGCCTTACCATTATGTAACTCGTAGAGCAGTAGGTATTATTTTAATCTTACTATTCATATTTCCATACGAAGTTGGCATATTAAGATTAACGTATTTCTGCACTAAAGAATGTGACAGTAGGGCTCTTATATGGCTTTATTCATTAAGGGGATCCTGCACGAAATTGTGAAAATTTACGTATTTCTAAGTTACTTGTACTATGCGCTGAATTAGTTAAATACAAAAAAAGAACTTGCGCAAGTTAGCCTGATCATTGCACTAGGTCGTGGCCTTGTTGAAATTCGAAAAAAAATCATTAAACAATAACAAACAATACATAAATCTAGTGACTCCTAAAAACATTATTTTGCGACAACTTTCTTAATTTTACGCATGAAATAATAATTCTTACATGAAAATATTTGTATTGATATTCCGCAGGTCACCCCCATCTTAAAAAAAGTAAATTTTAATTTTTAACACAAGCGCGTGATGGCTTTGTACATTTCGCAGAATAAAAACATTGCTCAAATTACTACGTCTGAAACTTTAAAGCAGAATTTGTTGTAATTTTAAATATCAATATGATTGATTTGGCTTTGAAGTTCATTATGACACTTATGTCAATTTTTGCGATCGCGCGGCACCCCCTCAAAGTATTATAATTATAACTAGAGAGGACACCGCGAAGTTATTTAAGGCCGCAACGTGCACAATCGCATGGATCACTTACAGTTAGGGTTACCATCCGTCAGGGTTAGTCCGGACATGTCCGGATTTTTAGTCTCTAGTCTGGACTATGTCCGGCTCTTTAATTTGTCCGGATTTTAAAATATGAGTAACAAAACTACATATTACACTTAGTCACTTGTACTATGCGCTGAATTAGTGATATACCTTAAAAGAACTTACGTAAGTTAGCCTGATTATTGCACAAGGTCGTGGCCTTGTTGAAATTTGAAACAATAACAAACAATACATTAATCTAATGACTCTTAAAAACATTTTTCTTCGACAATTTTCTTAATTTTACGCATGAAAGAATAATTCTTACATGAAAATATTTGTATTGATATTCCGCAGGTTGCCCCCATCTTAAAAAAGAAAATTTTAATTTTTAACACCAGCGTGTGATGGTTTTTTTTGTACATTTCGCGGAATAAAAACATTCAACTAATCAAATTACTAGGTCTGAAAGTTCAAAGCAGAATAATTCTAATTTTAAATATTAATATGATTGATTTTGCTTTGAAGTTCATTATGAGACTTATGTCAATTTTTGCGATCGCGCGGCACCCCCTTAAAGTATTATAATTATAACTAGAGAGGACATCGCGAAGTAATTTAAGGCCGCAACGTCCACAATCGCATGCATCACTCACAGTTCCGTCCGTCCGGATTAGTCCAGATATGTCCGGATTTTTAGTCTCTAGTCTGGACTATGTCCGGTTCTTTAATATGTCCGGATTTTGTAATTTGAGTAGGTAACAAAACTACATATTAAGCAATATCAAATAAGTCTATAATCTTTATTAACTTCTCATTTATCTAAAAACAAAATATAAAAAGTGAATAAGTAATGTTTCCATATGGTGACTAAAAACTTTTTATCAGGACTTTTCAAATTCCTAAATGGACTACTCACAGTCACTGAAGCGTTTGCAACCCATCATGGGCCGCATCTCAGTTCGCAAAAATCGCATCTAAAATATTTTGAATAACAGCTAGGTAATAGAAAACAGCCAATTGTTCCGTTTTCACCGCCTAAGTCCCCTAAGTGATTAGAGTGCATCTCTGTCGATTTGAAGAATCGCTCTGATATAATGTCAAAGAATCTTTGATATTGTGCATCTGGTTTTTATATGTGATCGTAGCCTACAATACAGTTTCTCGTTAACAGTGCAGTACTATTATGAAATTCGTGTTAGCAACTCGTTATCTGTTAGCAAATTAAAATGGCGTATTAATGGCCGCTCCATTCATCTCTGCGCCAGTGATTGTGATTAGAGATGATATTAGAATAATCGGACAATGTCACAGGACTAGTGGGACACGCGATCGGACAAAGCCCGCAGTCATGGACGCCGTTGCACGAAAGAGATCGAACGATCATAATTATTAAGCAACGATAAGCGACGTCATTAGCAAGATGGGTGATCAAAAATTTTTGCACGATTTTTAGCTTCGTGCTTTGTTACATTGTAACAGTAACTGTTAAGTTGCAAAGAGCGTGGTCGGATCTTATGTGGGTGACCGAAAAGTCGGTGTGGCCCTTTTCTTCTTCGTGTTTCGGAATCGGGAGACACTTTTTGATCAAGTAAAGACGCCGGCAGACCAACCTACCTTAAAACTTTAATACAATAATATTTAATAAAATAATATTATTAAATTAAATTAATTCTTTTCTAAAAAAACGTTCAATATTAAGAATCAATATCGATTATAGAAATCTAACAGTTCTATCCAGACCTGTTAAATAATTGTTGTTGTTAAAGTGTAACAGTAGGTAAGTACATACTGACGTGTGTTATACCAAGGACGATTATCTAATTTTTCTATGGTTATACACAGTGTTCAGTATATTTTGTTGATGGTAGTACACGGAGGCGTTTACAAGAACAAGCGAACACACTTTCGCATCCATAATTTGTCAGCCAAAACGACGATAGATATTAATTAATCAGTCTGTGCGGACATTTTTAATTTCTTTCTTTTATTTTATTTGATACGCTAAAATTGATTAATGATTTGCAACTTCGCATGACCTTGATAGAACTTGTTTTCGTAACGTGCGCCCAGCAAAAAAGAGAATCTGGGTTTTTGCAGGGTAATTATGTCGATTTCTTTTTTTTATGTTTAAGAAAAGATACAAATCCGTGTCTTGTAGTAGGTACAATTCGACGTTCCCGAAGAATAACGTCATATCTGAGATACAACTCTTTTGCAGATATGACTTTATTCTTCGGAACCGTCGAATTAAGTATTTACTTACGTCAGTCGATGAGGAGCTCGATGGCGTAGCGGTTAGCTCGTTCGGTTTGCGATCTTGCCCGTGAAGCAACTTTCGTAATGGCGGGTCGCTGGATGGGTGACCAAATAAAAAACATCTCGAGCTTCTCTGTGCTTCGGATGGCACGTTAAGCCGTTGGCCCCGATTGTTGTCGTAAGATGGCAGTCGTTAAAACCCATCAACCCGCATTGGACCAGCGTGGTGGGTTATGTATGGCCCAATATCCCCACATGCTATTGTCCACGTGGGAAGCCTGTGCCAAGCAGTGGGACGTTTATAGGCTGATGATGATTACATCAGTAGTCTATGGTTTTCATAAAAATATTTTAGTACGAAGGTGAAAGGAAACGAAAACGTCCCCCCACTTCGAGTTAATATTTTATATAACGAAAAAACTAGTCAATAGTAATATGATAAAACTTTAAAATTAATGCAATTCAAACTAAAACGCAGTAAAAAATTTGACCAAAACCTTACCAAAACCGTTTTATTATAATTTATACTAGCGGATTCTTGCGGTTTTACCCGCGTGGTACCCGTTCCCGTGGGAATATACGGGATAAAATATAGCTTATGTCACTTGGGAAGAATGTAGCTTTCTAATAGTCAAAGAGTTTTCTAAACCGGTCCAGTAGTTTTGGAGCCTATTCAATTCAAACGAACAAATAAACAAATCTTTCCTCTTTGTAATATTAATATAGATTATCAACCAACCAACATTTTTTTCGCACACGTTGCCTTATTACTACCTACTTAAAATAATGATAAAACTTAATTAATATAATTAGAAACATAGGATTTTGACAAAAAGGCAAAAACATTTTTTTTATTTTACAATAATTTATACTTACTTTTTTTGGATTTACGGCAGTTGACAGTAAGGAAACGAACCTGACGTCTCACGGAAAACAAATCTATTGTTCTTCCACAGTAACAATCCCGCTGCTAAGCTTCGGCATGGTCCAGGGCTGGCTGTCCCCCATGATATCCTTGCTGCAGTCGCCCGAGGGTCCATCGCCAGAGCCCTTCACTGGTGACGACATCTCATGGACCACCTCGGTGACATATATCACCGCTATCATCTTCGGTGCCCCCATGGGGTACCTGACGGATCGGTTCGGGAGGAAGGTGATGACCCTGGCTACCACTCTGTCTTTGATTGTAAGTATTTTTTAATTTTAGATATTTAAGGCGACGAGTCGACGACCTCCTTGGTCGAGTGGTTTGTACACCGGTTTTCATGGTGTCGCCATCTCTGAGGTCCCGGGTTCGATCCCCGATCGGGTCAATTTAGAAATTATTGTTTTTCTAAATTGCCTCGGGTCTGGGTGTTTTTAACCCTTTGCGTGCCAGCTACGAGATAACTCGTAGTGCGTGTCTTTAGCATGGTGCCAACTACGAATATATTCGTAGATTTTGTTGGGCCTCCTATACAAACATTTATTTATTGGCACTACACGTAAGGTCGGATTTTGAACGTTTGGCATTAGCAAAAAAAACACATGATAAAATTAAAGATCAGACTTTTAACGGAAAAAAGATATGACATGACAAACATAAGGTACTTAGTAGTAGTACAAACAAACAAAGGAAGACATAATTACGTCTTTTCTGCAGTAGGAATACAAAATTTAGCTGTAATAAGCTTTAAAACAATGTTTTTGGACATAATGTGCAAAAATAACTTGTTTCTTTGCGTTATAGCCTACGGGATTTATGTTCTACTATGCCAGGTACGATTTATCTCGTAGCTGCTTATATGTATGACGGCATACAGTATAAATATATCAAAATATTCTGGCGCTGAAAGGGTTAATCCTACTAATTTTATAAACGCCAAAATTTTTAAGTATGTATGGATGTTTGTTACTCTTTCACGTAAAAACTACTGAATGGATTTGGATGAAATTCGGCATACAGATAGTTTATAACCTGGATTAACACATAGGATACTTTTTATCTCGATATTCCCACGGGAACGGGAACCACACGGGTGAAACCGCGAGCGGCCTCATGTGTATAATGAGTATGTATTTAAGTATTTTAAGTATGTTTATCCGTTGTCTAGTAACGATTTAACGAGTTTCTTCGAAGCTTCTCTTCGGCTAGATAATTGGTGTGAGTGTAGGAAACTTTATTTATTTATTATTTATTAATTAATTTAAAAAACACAGAAAGTATTATTTGACATTTTGCGTTAATAACGCTCAATTATAGTCGAAGATAACGAAACGATGATAAAGCCGTGTCACGTAGCGGTGAAAGAAAAAAAAGTGACTGCCTCAGCTGGGAAACTTTTTGTCATACATACATACACATAATCACGACTATTATCCCCGAAGGATTAGTTAGAGACTAGCCAATGAGGACAGCAAAAGCCGTCCTCTGCCATAGTCCACTTTTCACCAAATAGTGACTGCACATGTGCTCAGCGTGGCAGGTGGTGAGCCAATCGCCGCTCTATGCTGTTGGATGTATAAGCAGTCTTCAGTCCGTTAGTCGCCTTTACGACACCTAAGGACCGCTACTCGACATGGTCAATTAAAAATTAAGGTTCCAAATTAAATACGAAATAATATCATTTCATTTCAAAACAGACAAGTTAAATTGACTTATTACATGTCATAGAATTGAAAATATTACACCTTAAATTAGTCATCATTTCTAAGAATAAAAGCAAGGTCATAATAAAATATTAACGTAGATAAAGTAGCCTGGTTAAGTGGGTTTCATACAAACTTCCAATTCAAAATTTTTAAAAGCCAATAAGCCAATTTTGATAAAACTTTGCATACTGAAGTTAAACAAAGATATCTAAATAGTTTGTTGAAAACATTTTTAAAAACGTTTTTTTAGCTGAGTTATTGCGATTTAAAGTACACTATAGAAAGTTAAAAATCGCAATAACTCAGTTAAATAAACATTTTAAAAAAATGTTTTTAACAAACTATTTAGATTCCTGTGATTTACTTTAGCATGCAAAGTTTCATCAAAATTGGTTTATTGGTTTAAAAAAAATTCGACTTGGAAGTTTGTATGGAAAACCGAAATGCGTAAACCCTCTTAACAATAAAACAAAAAAAAACTAGCACTAAATAATAAAAAAAATATGTAAAGGCATTTCAACAACCTTATTTCTTATTCCGTGTCGCGTAGCGGTGAAAGAATACTACCACCCCCTCTCTTCCCTTGGGTGTCGTAAAAGGCGACTAACGGACTAAATACTGCACATACACCCAACAGCAGAGAGCGGCGATGGGCTCACCACCTGTCACGCTGAGCACATCTGCAGTCGATATTTGGTAAAAAGTGGATTATGGTAGAGGACTGCTTTTGCTGTCCTCATTGCCTAATCTCTGACTAACCCTTCGGGGATAATAGTCGTGATTATGTGTATGTATGTATTTCTAATTATTTGTCCTTAAGTCTGAAGACTACTCGTAATAGGTGTATGATGTTTGGGAAACGATATTTCTTCGATAATCTCTGAATGATACGATCGAAAACTATCATAACACGTGTTGATTGGCAAAATAACAACAAAATGACGCACATATTTCGTAACGCAAACATTTTGTAAACATCCTGCTAAGGAGTAGACAGTGACATACAGTCGTGAAGAATGAAACTGAAAGAATTTCCAAAGAGGCAAAGGTATAAGACATTTATAATCAGGATCATTATCCCCGAAAGTTAGTCAGAGACTATACGCAATGAGGACCGCAATAGTAGTCCTCTTCCATAGTCCACTTTTCACCAAATAGCGACTACACATGTACTCAGAGTGACAGGTAGTAAGCCCATCGCCGCTGTATGCTGTTGGATGCACTACGCAGATTCGGTAATATTTTATCTGCGTATAAAAACTTATTTATCTGAAAGCATCACACACTAAACAGTTACGATAATATACGAGACGATACATTCACTCGGAATCCTTCACACTGATGCCGATACGGCAGATGTTATCTGCAGATATATTTGTATACGCAGATAATAATCTCACCATCTGTCGGTATATGTCGGTGCTCACAGATAGGTACTGTAAGGTAAAATATAAATTATCTGCGCTGTGTGTGTTGGTTCATATGATTTATATAGAGAGCGATATTGAAAGATATCTGCTCAGATACAGATATCTTACCGTATCTGCGTAGTGTGTGATTAGCTTTAGTCCGTTAGTCGCCTTTTACGACGCCCAAGGGAAGTGGGGGGGGGTGGTAGTATTCTGTCACCGCTACGCGACACAGTTATATGCAATGATATTATAATAAAAAAGGTAGATAGGTTATGTCAGTACTAATGTGATGTCAATAATGGATCAAAGCTCGTACGAAAGTGTAAGCAAGATAGCATGACAACTAGCTATGGCGTAAACGAGACAGATAATGTTGTTGGTGGCCTAAGGTAAGCCAATTAGCATAGTTTTAAGGTGCCAGCTTTTGGCACATGTAACGCATCTACCTCTTTTTATTGTAACATCATTGGTTATATGGAACAAAAATACCAGCCGGTAACATTATTGTGTCAACAAAAAGACATAAAACAATAATCGTGTTTTCTAAGTCCGCACTGGCGCGTGCACTGCGTCGATAACGCTGATCGATATTTGATGGAATCTCCGTAAACAGTGACACTAATAGATTTCTGTCAGCTAGCGATGATAATGTATTCATCATCATCAGCCCATAAACATCCCACTGCTGGGCACAGGCCTTCCACGTGGGGATATTGGGCCATAACCCACCACGCTGGCCCAATGCGGGTTGGTGGGTTTTAACGACTGACATCTTAAGACAACAACCGGGACCAACGGCTTAACGTGCTTTTCCAAGCACGAAGAAGTTTTAAATTTGGTCACCTATCCAGCGACTAGGCATTAATTAATGTAAATGTTATTAAATGTATAAATACCTATATCTTGTGTGTCAATATGCGTGTAAGTCAATATGCGTGTAAGTGAAAATGCGTGTAAGTCAATATGCGTGTAAGTCAAAATGCGTGTATGTCAATATGCGTGTACGTAATTAGTCATTATGCGAGTAACCCGAATTAATTGGTTATTATTATTAATTTTTTATCTGTATTTTGTTTGGTTTTCAATTTTTATTTATTTGAACTTTTTTAATGAAATCTACCTACTTAGTTTTTAAGTTTTACTAACAATGTTCGATGTTCGCCACATCGTCTGCCCATCTTGCCGCAGGACGACCGACGTTTCTGTGTCCAGTTCTTGGACGCCATTCAGTTAGCGCCTTACTCCACCTGTCATCACCTTGCCTTGCCAGGTGTCCTGCCCAGCTCCATTTCAGTTCCATTATACGACTCCGAACATCTTTGACCTTTGTTCGACTTCGAATCTCGATGTTGGGAACCCGGTCCATAAGCTTGATGCCGAGCATGGCACGCTCCATGGCTCTCTGTGCAACTCTCATCCTGTACACAGCCTCCTGTGTGAACACACTGGTTATATAGGCAGGTCTTCAGACACTGTGGTATTTTAGCGGACTTAAGAATGTCGTCCAATTTTCCGAACGCGGCCCATCCCAGTTGTATTCTTCTCGCGATCTCCTTGTTTTGATGCTCCCTGCCAAAGGATAGAACATTTCCAAGATAAACGTATCGGTCGACTATCTCTAACCTCTCAGATCCAATTTGTACAATTGGATCGGTGATGCCAGAGACATCCGCCATAACCTTCGTCTTTGATCATCTTCATCGTTGTATGAAAATCCGACTGACGGAACAAAAATGGTTATAAACGATTTTGTTTTAACAAAAACAAAATACTATCTATCAAAACTAGTTAAGTGCTAATTTTTAGATCAAAATTAGTTAAGTAGGTAAGATATTGTTGTAGAAAAATTGGTTAGATTTGTTAGCCATATGTCCAATACGCAGTTCGTCCTAAATGTATTTCAACGCTCATTTCGTCGAGTCGTATACAGTCCAACACGCATTTCGTCCATCATAACAGCATTTAAAAAAATCTAGATATACTATATTTTAATAGTAGCAATTTTTTTTTTTGAAGAGCTTCACATACAATGCTTTTTTTATACTATTTTTCCTATCATAAAGTAAAATTCATCATTAGTATGGTATACAACTAACAGTTTTTTTGCATTTTTCCACAATCTAGACATTTTGTACTTAACTATTTTTGTTTCGTCGCTCCTCAATTATGGATCATTGTTGTCTATTCAATAAATATTATTATTATTACGAATGGAGCTTAGCGGGCAAGATCGCAAGCCGAACGCGCTAGCCGCTGCGCCATCGAGCTCCTCGATCATAATTATCAGCCTATAAAGGTTGCTTCACACATATCAGTGAAGTCACAGTTCCGACACAGTACCACAGTGAAAAATATTCTTCCATATATTCTCTATGAAAGTTGTCAGATAGAATACTTTCGTGATTTGCCGGTGGCGGCACCTCAGAACAATAACTATTTGTTCTGAGGGCAGCACCTCAGAACAATAACTAAAGCATAGAAACCGTCTAAATAGAAAAAAAGCGTACCAGGCGATCTGTCAAAAGTGGAGCCTGGAGCCTTTAATACTACCAAATTAGTTACTCGCTCTGACCATCGCCTTTGTCAGCCAACAATGACATATAATTTTGTCGTATATTACGTGGATCATTGGCGTGCGTTTCTGTTTAGATTGGAAAAGTGATAATTTATTGTTCTGAGGGCGGCACTGACACCGAGAGCATTCACTGACAAGTGGGGATGCGTTCATAATGTATGAGAAACACTGTACCGGTACTGTGACTGTGACTTCACTGATATGTGTGAAGCAACCTTAAACGTCCCACTGATGGGCACAGGCGTCCCCACGTGAACAACAATACACGGGAGATTGGACCGTAAAACACCAACCCGGGCTATGAACAGAAAAAACCAAAACACTTTTTACCGACTTTTACCGGAACTAAACCCGGGACTTCTGGATATTGAGCCGAGTGCTTAACCACTCGGCCAACGAGGCGTAATTCCGGCGTGAAATATTTTAATTTCAACACCATATTTTACTATTAAAATTGTCACTTTAAATAAGATGCAATATCTGCACCATAATGTAGCTGAGTCACCCCAAAATCTGTCACCACAATTCATGTGGGTAAATTAATTCCCTTCGGAGCATAATGTACAAAAAGCAAAATAAGCACTACGCTCAAAATGTACAAATCGCAAAATGAACAAGTAAGCGCATGTTCACTTCATATGCAAAAGGTTATGAGCAACATTTTCTAATCATGGTGACTGACAGTCAATCCAGTCAACTATACAAAAATGTCTGACTTCTTAGTTGATAGGACGTGACATAGTATCACTATTAGTTATTCTGTGGTATCACTGCATATTAGACATACCTACGTATATAAAAAGGCTATCGCAGGGGTGTTCGCCGTGAATGAAGCCTTTAGGCCTACTTGTTCATTTTGCGATCCCCTTCGGAGCAAATGTACAAAAAGCAAAATGAGCACTATACTCAAATCACCCTTCGTAGCTCATTGATTTTCGGTAAATCACTTTTTTAAATCTTTGTGAAAATTACTTCATTTCCTACTTGGTTTGATGCTACTCTACATAAAACATACTTAAAGTTATCTAGAACGGATGAACTAATCGATATCTATTTTTAAAGTGACACGCTTTACTCCTTGCCTTAGTTTAATAATTGTAATGAGTGACTCTAATTTGTAAATAAACGGTAAGTATATGAAGGGAACTACACTTTAGGCATTCAAGATAACGAACATAGGTAACGCAAAGGGCATACTCTCAATTCTCTGTGTTAATGTTTATCTATAATATTAGGACCGCGTCTGTGGTTAATCGTTAACCGAGAGGTCTCGATTTCGATTCCCAGTGCAGCGTTTTAAAAGAGTTAGAAAACCAATGAGATTTTGTCATTTTCAGAAATTCTACTTCTAATACTTAGTAAAATTTGAAGGACGAAATGTTGGGACTTTAGTTACTGTTATGAGAAAAAAGAAACTTTCTTTTTTCTCATATTCTCGTAATTTACACCTATTTGACCTCGTAAACAGTTGATGTAGTAATTTGTTGACAAAATAATCTGTTGATCTAATGAACCATTGATTTAACAAATTATTGATACAATAAATGGTTGACCACACTGTTGACCTATTGGTGTTGATATAATGAAAGTTGATCTAAAGAATGTTGATTTTAGGTACCAATCCCGAGAGAAACCGTGCCTTTAAATTTTGGGTCATCAAAAAAGAAGCCTTATTTTCACGCGTGTTAAGTCGCTGGCAAAAGTACAGACATTTAAAAACGTGAACCGTAAGTGCTTTTATCTAAGTACCCACTACTTATTTCCTTTAGTTCCTTTTGAAGAGAACCTACATTTCCTTCCTATTTTCCTTTTATACTTCGTAATTGAGGCGTGCTTGTAAAAACTGCAGAGTACTGAACTTTACGAATCAATTACAGTTTTTCCTTTCAAATGGGTGCGAAAAGTAATGAACTGTTGTTTTTTTATTAACTTCGAATAAGACAGAGACATGTTTTTATAGCCATTTGAATACACAATGGTTTCGCAGTTTTTATGAGCAGCGGGCGGCGTCACAACAGTTGTAACTAATTTTAAATTACGCTGATAAAGAGAACTCGTCGTTTTTCGTTAATATCAAACGTAACCTAAAGGCCTAGGTACACACGGCGTCAGATCAACCTACCCAAAACTGTCAAATTTCTACAATCAATTTTGAACTTTATTGTTTGCTTTTAAGGGTCAATATTAATTGGAGAAATTTGACAGTTTAGGGTAGGTTGATCTGACGCCGTGTGTACTCTCTTTCTCCGAAACGAAATTTCGACCTATTTTCGTTTGCTATTTAAAGCGCTTTCCATTATGTTTTTTATATATTTTAGCGTTATATTAACGCTTAAATATACTTAAGGCGAGTTATTACGAGCGCTTCTCTCTCGACGGTACCACGGGGGTAAGGGACGGGTATAACGGCGAAGCGACACGAATAGGCACGCTTTAAAGGTTTTTTTTGCATAAAAAAGAAAAAATAAGTTAAATAAAAAAAATGAGGTCTTTTGCATTCACTAGATAATAAAAAGTTTCTTCTATTGTTAAAAAAAATTAAATCATTTTTTAATGTATTAACTGACTTACTTACAGCTTTTTTAAATGTTGAACAGAGCTATCTTTGGATTTTTTTTCTATCGAGTGAAGTATTACCAATCATGTTTCTGTCTTTAAGAGTCACTAGATAATGGGTGGATCCTACAACATTCGATATCAACAATCTACCGTTGATTATTTATAGAATTTCAGTTTTTCTAAACTAATTTTAGCTGCAAATAATGAGTACACGATTATACTAACTAGGTAAGAAACAATTACATGTGTTTTATCACTTTTTAAAAAAATAAGCTTAAAAAACTATGCAAAATGCCATTCAGACGCTTGAAGCCAACTGGGCTCCTTAGAATAACATAATTATAAAAAAAACTACTACTAGGACCAAAAAATAAAAAAAATCACTGTGACTTGATGAATATCCCATTAAGTTAATAGATATAATAATTAAAAATAATTCATATTTTGGAAAATAATTCAATTCAAAGTTTTGTCACCGAAAATCCGTCATTCAGTTCACGATGACATTTCGACTTTTGAAAATTTTTAAATTTATGTTTGATCGTGCCGTGACCTGCCGAAACCTCACTAAACACCCGCCCACCGGCCTGCCTTCATTCTTCGACCGCATAGGTCGACCGTGATCACTGAGAGAAAGACGTTTGATATTAATATTTTTTTAACCAACTTTCGTTCGCAGCATTTTGTCACTACTTTATGTCATTCCGTTTGATCGTATAACTGTAAAAGGATCAACCATAAGTAAATTCTAATTTATGCATTTATTAGACCCTGGTGCCCAACGATAAATGTGTGGCGTATTAACTTCTTATTTAGCTAAAATTATAATTTAACATTGCTCGTCTTGTCATTACGCTCTTAGTCATTACGTTCAGAAGCCAAAGAAATAAAAAGCCTACTATTGAGTTTAAGATTATTTTTTTATTTTATAATCAGATTACGAACTTAAAGTACTTAGGTGTTTTTGAAACTAAGTACTTTACGAATTAAAAATTCTCTTGATCTCAGTATTCGGTATTCAGTATTATTTATTGGCCATATAACAAAACGTTACATTTAGCAAGTCACATTCACAAACAAAAAAATAAAATTAAAGAAATGAGTAATCAAATTAAAAATTAAATTAAATTAAATTAAAAATTATTCAAATTATTGCAACAAAAATTAAATGTCAATGTTACACGTGTTAAATAAATGTACTTATTGAAACAAAATAATAATAAAAATAAAAAAAAAACATTTAAAAAATTGTTCATACAATAAATTACTAGTACTTACTTAAAAACAAAATTATAAAAAGAAGGAACATTTATTCTGTCGTAATTGCGTAAAGTATTCATCAAGACTATAAAACGGATTACATTCGAAAAACAATTTAATTTTATGTTTGAAATTCAAAAACGATAAGTCGGTTATCTCTTGTGGCAAGGCGTTGTATAGAGCAATTTTAATAGCTTCCCCTTGTTTTTGAGTTTTCTTTAATCTAGTTCTTGGTATTACTAATTTATCCCTATTTCTTGTATTATAAGTGTGGACATCTCTTATTCTCTTTAGGTATGGTTTCTTATTATGGACCTCTATTAGTGAATTGTATATATATAGAGATATGACTGACATTATCTTATTATGCACAAAATATTTCCTGGCCGATGTACGTCGTTGCTGTCCATTTAAATTTCTTATAGCACGTTTTTGTAGCCTCAAGACTCTCTGTATCTCACCTGCATTGCCCCAAATTGTGATTGTATAATTTAATATCGACTGGATGTACGCAAAGTAAACTGCGATTAGTGTTTTTTTGTTTATCAGAGGTTTCAGTTTTAAAAGAACAAAGTTTGCACTACCTATTTTCTTACAAATCTTATCAATGTGCAGTGAGTGATTTATTGTATTGTCAACTATGTATCCTAAAAATGTCGTACTTTTCTTGAATTTACTTTCATCAACTTTTTTATTATGAAATTGTTTTGTGTTATATGTCATCATTATTGTCTTGTTCGTATTTAATATTATTCCATTTACTTCAAACCATGACTTTAAAGTTTCCAAAACATTATCAATTTTTATCTCCATTTGTGAAAATCGATCATCTTTTATGCCTACATGAGTATCATCAGCAAACAAAGTGATTAATGTGGAATCGGGTAAAACATTTGGCAAATCATTTATATAGATCAGAAACAACACAGGGCCAAGAATAGAACCCTGTGGTACACCCATATCCGTTTCTATAATTGATGAGAGCGTCCCATTAATACTTATTTTTTGTTGCCTGTTTTGAAGGTACGATTCCATTAGTTTTAGTTCGTTCTTAGCAAATCCATAATAGGTTAGCTTGTGAAGTAGTATATCATGTCGTAAGCAATCAAACGCTTTTAATAAGTCGCAAAATATACTTGAACACCTTTGTTTTGTGTCCAGTGCCTCTAATATAAAATTGATTACAGTTTTGATTGCCATGGTAGTTGATCTACCTTTGCGAAAACCAAATTGGTTGGCGTTAAAAAGTCCGTTATTCTCAAAGTAGTGTAATATATCATTTTTAATAATAGTTTCTAATATTTTTGACATTGTTGGTAGAATGCAAACTGGCCTATAATTATTAGCATCATCCTTTTCTCCTTTTTTAAACAAAGGTATAACACGTCCTAATTTAAAAGCATCTGGAAACACTCCTTCGGTAAGGCAACTGTTAATAACAAAAAGCAAAAGTTCTGCTAAATAGTCATTTCCGAGTATAATTTTTTTCATCATAATTGTATCCATATCATAAATGTCCTTAGATGTTTTGCCCTTTAATTTTCTAACTATTCCTTGTAAGTCTTTTATGTCAATCGGCTTCAATGTAAACATAGTCTCGGCTTGGTTGTTTTCTTTAGTAGAGAAGCACATTTATCTATATCCATTTAAGGTGTCCTGATATAATAATTGCTATTTTGGAAAAAAATACATTAAAATACTGTGCTATCTCAATGTCATCCGTCAATATATTTTTATCATCATCCTTTAATTTATAAATACGTTTATTGAGTTTTCTCTTTCGACCGGTCTCCTCACTAATAACGCGCCATGCTTCTTTTACTGTGTTGCTAGCCTTATTGATACGATCAGAGTTTTGAAGGTGCTTCGCTTTGGACATAACTCTCTTCAATATTTTTTTATAATTCTTTATCAAAAAAGTTATGCTTGTACATGGTTGATAAGCTTGTAATAATTCTAGTTTCCGAAGATTTGATATCGAAGTTTCTATTCCTTTGGTTGACCAGCTTGTTTTATTTTTGTGACTCTGCAATTTTTTCTTAGGAAATGCTATGTTGTAGTAACGGATTATCGCATCCGACAAAATGTTCATTCTTTCGTTAGCGTCAGCAGTATTAAAAATGTCATATTCAATCTTTAAGTCAGTGTTAAACAAAAAATTAAAATACTTAAAATTATCTTCTGTCGTTGGTCTAGTGTAAATCTGTTCGATAGTATCATCTTTGACGATATTCGACATATAGTTATGGGTTAATAGAATAACATTATGGTCGGATAATTTAACATTTAAAACCTTAGCTTTACAAGAATTTAAATCAAAGTTAATTACAAAATTATCTATACATGTAGCACTAGTATTACTTATTCTAGTTGGCGTTTCTAAGAGTAATTTACAATTATAATTTCTTAGTATATTCTTGAATTGCTTAACTTTTTTGTTGTTTGTCAAAGTATCTAGATTGAAATCTCCTGCTACCACTATTTTTTTCCCTTCACGACAGACTTTATTTAAAATAAGGGAAATTACATCGTCAAATGTGTTAAAATCATAATTAGGCCGATACATGCAAACAACTACTAATTTAGGCGATTTCAAGTCAATTGCAGCAACTTCACAATTCATTTCACATGTCAAATTATTGATGTCATTTCGTAATTTAAATGTTATATTATTTTTTAAATAAATAGCAACACCGCTTGATTAAACATTTTTCTATTAAAGTATGATACAAGTTCATAGCCGATTACATGCATAGCTCCTATTTGAAGATCTGATACCCAAGTCTCAGTAAGACACAGCACGTCACAATTTGTTTTCTCTGTCAACAGCTCCAGCTCAAGGTACTTGTTACTAATACTTTGTATATTAGTATGTACAATTATTAGCCCGTGGTTGTTGGCTTCATGAGTGTCTGAAAATAATGCTGGTTTCCATGAAGTTTATTATCTTCCTTATCTTCGTTCGATTCAATACATTCCGTATTTTTTATAAAACGAAGAGCTGACGATCCATGAAAATATCGACTATTTTGTACTATTAACTCTGACACTTTAAATTGTACTTGTTTCTGTGGCAGGTCTTTAAATAGTTCTGTATTTACATCTAGAAATCTTACTTTCTCTGTGTATTTAGCTAATTGTGCGATTTCATTATTCATTGCGTAAATGGTTTCATTGTCGTATCCATTATATCTCATTGCACAAATAAGAACATTACACTGTCTATTTACATTGTTTATCAATTGTTTTATTAATTTTGTGTAAGATAAACATCTATGGTGGTCTGAAAAAAATTTTGTTACAGCTATTACTAAGGTGTCATCTTTTGTCAAGAATTTGTAGTCACCATCAACATTTTCCAACACTTTGTCAAAACTGGCTCCTGGCTTACAAACATTTGTTACTTGACAAGAGTCATCTAAACTCTTTATCTGGTGTGCTATTCCTACGCCTATACTATCTGAAAAACTTGATATTTTCCTTTTTATATTTTGTTTTATTTGCAACTCTTTTTTATTCTGGGTAATTGGATATGTTGTCATATGAGATTTATCTAATTGTAGTTGTAGTTGTTTTAGAAATATATTAATTTTCGAATTTTCATTTTTAACCTTTAGGTATTCTTTTTGCATAAGTTTGACCTGTTTATTTTTATTTCTTAGTTTCTTAAATAACTTTCTATTTTTGTATGTGTTTATATTCGTTGTAGCTCCTATACATTCAAAGTTCTTCTCTTTCGGAGTCAATCTAGCCTTCATATCTTGCATTGTTTTATTACATCTGGTACTGATTTTAATAAGGTCTGACGATCTTTGTTTTTCTTCTGTCAATAAAGTTGAAAGTTTAATATTTTCACGACGTAGTTGTAAAATTTCATCTGTCATAAAGTTTTCATGTAGTTTATTTTTTTGTGACATTTCAATGGGTAAATATAAATAAATAAATAAATAAATCTTTCCTACAATCACACCAATTATCTAGCCCAAGAGAAGCTTCGAAGAAACTCGTTAAATGGTTACTAGACAACGGATAAACATACTTAAAATACTTAAATACATACTTAATATACATAGAAAACACCCAGACCAGAGACAATTTAGAAAAACAATAATTTCTAAATTGACCCGACCGGGGATCGAACCCGGGACCTCAGAGATGGCGACACCATGAAAACCGGTGTACAAACCACTCGACCAAGGAGGTCGTCAATATAAATCAAAGTTGTAATTTATGTTCCTATAATTAGCACCTAATTATTCCTTGCTTTTTTATATTGCAGTTAATACATAATTGTTACCTATTATATCTAAGAGATAAAGTATTGTTACTGTTCTGTTACTATAAAAATCAAAGCCTTGTTAATTCTACGAAGTATATTGTTGTTTATTTTTGTTTTATGTTGTATTCCTGTTTCGAGTTGTATTTTTGTTTCGAGTTGTATTTTTGATTCGAGTTGTATTATTGCTCCGAGTTTTTTTTTTGTTTTGAATTTATCTTTCACTATACTTATTATGTTTTGAGTAGTATTTGTGTTTGAGTTTATCTTTGGGTAGATTTTAGAGGACCTAGAACCTTACGGCGGCGTAGTTATCTTGCATTAACCCTGAGCATGGTCTCCTGATGAGACTGAAACTGATCGGCCTATCAGACGAAATCGTACGTATTATTATAATAATGCCTTAAAATATATTGTTATGGTTATTCCAACTGACTTTTATATTAAGTACCTACTTAGGTACTTACTATTGTTATTTTTAATTTTTTTATTGAATACGAAGTATTGAAAGTTACTTTTTTTTATTAAGTTTGTATAATCCTTATAAGATAAATAAGATAATTACAAGAATTAACACCTACGTGTATTCATAATACCTACCTATTGCCAATAAATACCTTCATTCCTATACTGCAATATGAAAATGTCATTACACTCCTCTAAATGTCATTACATTCACGGCAATAAATAAAATTTTCTTGATTACTCAAAATCTACAAGAGATAACATGCTCCAAATACTTTTAAAAAGCTGTCAGTAAGGTAGACTATAGAATGTATCCCAAGAGATTGATTTTATAGAGAAATTCCCGTGGAAGATAAAAAATGCATTAAAAAAAAAATTTTTGTGAGATCCACCCTAATATGTTTAACTGTATTATATATGAATTTTAGAACCGTATGTTTTATATTGGTGGCGGTACAATCAATCGAAATTGTTAAAAATGGGAATATAGCGCCTTAAGTAAAATTTTTAAACACTGAAAAAAGACGACAACCTAACCAACCACAACGAATGCGGAAGGTGCGTGGTTCGATACCCGCCTGAGGTTGTCGTCTTTTTTCAGTGTTTAAAAATTTTGCTTTCCATTATTTTTGAAATTACAAATAATTTTCTGAAAATTAATAAATAATCTAAATGCCAAACCTATTTTATATGAACGTAATTTTATTATAACAAACGAAAGTAGGCCGAAATTTCGTTTCGGAGAAAGAGAGTAGCTCCTCAGTGGTCTAGTGGCTAAGGTCGGTCTTCGTCATCAATGGTCTTAGATCTAGAGGTCCCAAGTTCTTGTTTTCTTTTATGTGAAAAGGAAGGAAAAGTCCCCTGATGGAAAGCAAAGCCATAAGAGTCCATGCGTTGCCGACCTTGAGGTAGGGTAGGACCTTTAAGCTTCCTAGTAGTATGATATTTGAGAAAGGAGTAGGAGTTGTGAGAGGGAAGAGGGATAGGGGAGAGCCGGGCCTCCGATACTTTACTCACAATGGTTTCACGCTGATATTCTGATATAAAAATTGCCATAACCAATTAATATTTAGAAGATTCAAATAGTGCTGACTCACCACTCTATAACGTGAGTTATTAATGTTAATAAATTCTGTCAGACGAATAATTATTAGATAACCGGATTTTAGGATTCAAGCGGCGAGAAACTATGAGGTTCCTCAAACCGTGGTGTAACCTTAACACTGGTGTCTGAAAATCCCCGGAGATTCCTGGCGAGGTATACTGTGACTGTAATAAGTGGTCAGACAGAGCATGAGCGCTAGTGCTACCAGTCAATACGCTTTGTTTGGCACCATAATACCGTCACGTCTACTACTGTTTTTTACGATATTTCTTGCCTCAAACTACAGTGTTGTGGAACCAGCTCTCGGCGGCGGTATTTCCGGACTGTTACGACTTAGGGATCTTTAAGAAACGAGCCTATTCCTTCCTTCAGGCCGGAAACGCGTCTACGATTCCTCTGGTTTTGCGGATGTCCATGGGCGGCGGTGATTACTTTCCATCAGGTGACCAGCCTGCTCGTTTGCCTCCTTATTTTATAAAAAAAAATAAACAGTACAACACAACTCTGCGCTTCAAAATAGCGGCGCGCGCGTTTGGAGAACCTTTAAAATATCGCTTTGCGTTCATTGTGAACGCAAAACAACGATTTAAAAATAAAACTACTTATATAAGTAGTATCAAACTGCGTAGTGTTGTGCTTAACAAATTTGCATCTGTTGGCATTTTACTATGTTCTTAGTGCTTTTTTTATTATAAACAATATGTATGAGTATGTAGGTATGTAACGCAAAACAACTAGGTAAAGTCATCTCACGCGTCCTACGGTATGTGTAAGGTGCCTTTATAGATTAATATTTGTTCAAGTGCTGTTCTGGTAGCGGCTCATAAGACTGCACATACATCTTACAGCATTGACCGACGATGGGCTCACCACCTGTCACACTGAGCACATGTGCAGTTATCATTTGGTGAAACGTGAACTGTGGCAGTGGAATGCTTTTGCTGTCCTCATTGCCTAGTCTCTGACTAACCCTTCGGGGATAATAGTCGTAGATTTATGTAGGTAATAGCGACCCGCCCCGGCTTCGCACAGGTTACTACCCGTACCCAGACCCGTACCTGAACAAATTAGCCTATAGCCTTCCTCGATAAATGGGCTATCTTACACTGAAAGAATTTTTCAAATCGGACTAGTAGTTCCTGAGATTAGCGCGTTCAAGCAAACAAACTCTTCAGCTTTATAATATTAGTATAGATTTGTTTCCTAAGAACATGTAAGTTTAAAAATGTATAACTGAACCTGAAGTTATCCCGCTTTCTTTCCAGGTCTACTGGCAGATAAAGCTGATCTGCCTCGAGCCTTGGGCCCTCATCCTGGCGAGAGCCATCGCCGGCATCCCATGCTCCGCGTGCTACATCGTGCTGCCGATCTACATCAAGGAAATCAGCGATATTGACCTGCGCGGCGCTTTGGGGTCACTGCTCATATTAAACAGGTAACTCATTAAGAGATCGCTTTCAGAGATAAGACCTTTTAGTCTAAGATCCGAGTATAGAACGACCTTCACTGAGAAGGTTAATGGATGAAAAATATTTAGAAAAATATTTTATATCAAATTTAATATGTTAAATAATATATCGCGAGTGGGTTGGCTGAAAAATTTCAGTCCAGTACCATTAATGATTAATTTAATATTTAAAAAATATATTTTTTTTACATTGCACTGGTTTGGCGTGTGTGTTTGTAATGAGCTTATCTTTATATTAACATAAATTTTATTTTTTTAACCAGACGGTTGCAAATTACTAATATTGACTTGCCTGTTGCCTTACACCTGCCTACGCAATGTTATGACAGGAAAAAAATAGTCAACCTAACGTTTGCATATTCTATAGACTTCATACTTTTGATTGGTACCTACGTAATTTATCTATTATCGAAACAAGTGCAATATTTAAAAAAAAATATTTTTAAATATTTTATTAATCATATACTGGACTAAAATTTTTCATCCAACCCCCTCGCAATATATTTTTTAACACATTAAATTTGATATAAAATATTTTCCATCCATTAACCGCTCGGTGAAGGTCGCTGTATACTCGGACCCTCTACTATTTGTGTATAATAGTTTTAAGTTTATGTCAGATAGGGTTGCCAACTTTAAAAATAAAAAATAAAGTATTTTAAGGTAAGAAAAGAAAAATAAACAGTATTTTCGAAAAGGAGACCCGGCGTTTTATGCTTAGGTTGTATACTTTTTTATTTTTTTTTATCTGTTATTCATTGTTTATCTGGCAATATCTGTCAACAAATGACAGTTGTTGACAAATGACAGCCGCTAGCTGTCAAATCAAACATGACGTGACGGCATTGTTGACATTTCTCTTTTTTAAAAGCAAAATAATTATGGTTTTTTTAAAGTAACATATCTGTTTTGTGAAGACTTAGTGTTTGCATATTAAAAAATATTTATAATTAAATAACTCTTATCCGCGATTCGATAAAAATAAGACCAAACTTGGTTTAGGTAGCAAATAATAACTAAGCATTTTTTCTACGGAAAGTGCCAGTTCTCCTCCTCCTCCTCCTCTCCTCCTTTACAGTATTTTATTTTTCCACGATTTAAGTATAGCTGCGCTGCACTGCACCGCGCCCACAACGTTCGCAACTTTTTTTAACTTTATAAACAGGTACATGGTTACCAGTGCACAGTGATACTAAAACCACTACTAAATTAGTATTTTAGATACTTTATTTTCTGTTCAACAGTAAAAAGTATAATGTAGTGCAAAACAGTATAATACTGTTTTTAACAGTATAGTTGGCAACCCTAGTACAGAATACATTTCGAGGTAGGCATTTTCCCATAGTAAATAGTAATAGAGACACCCCTTTCAGCAATCCCTGATAAAAAGTCAAAAAAGTCAAATTATGTATTCAATGTAAACCTTTACAGGCACTTATTGACGTCAATACTAATAATAATAAAAAAACAGCAACAAACAACTAACTTATAGTTAAGACTTAACAACTAAACTAACGAGCTGTCTGTGCCAGACAAATGCGCATCGCTACCCCCAGTACCACTGCACGCCGAAACAGAATCGCGTCGAACCGAAATATAAGCCGTGGTCATAGAATTGTGTAAACATACGTATCCTGGTACGAGACAAACATAGCGGGCAAGTGTCTCTCCCCTAGCGACACAAACGGCTAAAATTTATAGGTAATTTATCGTTTTTTTGGGATGAAAGGTGAAGAATGATAAATCATAATGAATTGTTAACTTAAGTTATTACTTTAAGGAATAATATTAAATGTGATTTCCAATTATCGTATTGATATTGTGGTAAGTAATAGAAATTGGAAATAACTGAGTTTTTGAAGGAAAATAAAGTAACGGCTGAAATGAGTTTTGGAAAACATTAGTACCTAACCAATAAGGTTGACATTTTTAATCATTCAAATATCTTTTTTTATAAATACTTAAGCATAAAAAACGTCAAAAAATAATAAGCATAAATTTGTGTGTTTTAAAATTGTTATGATATATGATAATCATTATAAAATCATTATCAGCCTTTAGACGTCTCATTGCTGGAATCCAGGCGTCGACACATAGGGTTGCCAGGATGCGTTTAGGCCCATCCTTAGTTCGGGTCAGTATCAGTTGGTCCAAAACGCAACTGATCTAAAACGCAACTGGTCAACTGGTTTAAATCGCAACTGGTCCAATACGCAAGTGATCTAAAACGCAACTTTTGTCGGCGATCAGCTATTTAGACCACATGCACTTATCTTATCTTATCTTAGTGGGGCCAGCAGAGGTCTGCCTCACGCAGCAGCACGTATTTTGTGCAACCCCGTCCTATCACTCTGTTTCCTCAGTGAAAATGACTGCCATAAGCTTGGCAAATGTCTCTGCGGGCGAAGAGCCGAAAATCTTCTGGTTTCGGGTAGGCCAATCCCAGGAGACCACATGCACTTAAGACGAATTGATAATATGACAGTAGACGAAATAATTTTGCGACGAGCTGGTTCATTGACCGATTTTTATGTGAGTTCATACCGAAGGCCACTTGCGTTTTTGACCATTTGATACTAACCCCCTAGTTCGACTAAGTTGACCCTTAATTTGTCGTACAATGCGCTCGCGCTTCTGTTTATTTTACGACAAGCTATTGGCGCAGTTCATACGCGCATATCTGTGTACGACAAATAACGGGCTAAGGAAGTCTCGTATGCGCTTAGAGAGTATAGGCCTAAAGAAATGAAATTTTCGAGAAATGCTCCGTATTTAAAACCAGATTTCGCTCAAAGGTTCCAATGTGAAATCAATTGGAATTCATTTTAAATACATTCAACTTTTGCGCGGTTGGGCAACGACTCATACACACTTTCGCATAAAATATTGCCGCTATCTAGGTGTGGTGGCGTGGAGAATCAAGGTTGCATACGTATTAATAATAATCACAGAAAAGACCGTCTTGTTTTCTACGCAACAAGTAAACATTTGGAAGTCAATAGCTCCATTATGCAGAATATTTTTTGGCACCCAAAAACGTGATTTTGTTCTACGCACACACATCGGTTTTCTAAATACACCATAGGGATAAAAATAAAACAACTCAAACATAACAAACTTTTATTTTTTTATTATTATAGTCGATAGAGGTTGGAAATGTAAACTAAACACAATTGTTTATTGTCTGTGACACAAACAATAAACTATTGTGTTTGGTTTAGATTTCCAATACTGGACCAAAACTAATATGATCTAGGTATAAGTATTGTATTAGTTTTGGGGCAGTGTTGGGAAATGTAAAGTGGCCCAAAAGTAAATTATCTACTTATATTGTATTAGTTTTGGGCCTGTGTTGGAAATGTAAACTAAACATAATAGTTTATTGTCTGTGACACAGACAATAAACTATTGTGTTCAGTTTAGATTTCCAACACTGGACCAAAACTATGTAATATTATCTAGGTAGGTATAAGTATTGTATTAGTTTCGAGTTATTTAGTTATATTATACGGTAGTTTTGTTAAGGTAAATAAATCTTTCACGCAGTAAGGCATAATTTCACTGGTAAGGAATTTAAAAAATTCGGTTTGTTTAAAGATTAACAAAAATATATTTTACACATACATCAGTTAACTTTCCACCAATAGTAATAATTAATTACCAGCTAAATAAATTATCGAACAAAGAGAGTAAGTACAGACGTAACAACTAGCATGAACAAAAAAAGAAGAATCTAAACAATTACTAAATTAAATTGAGAAGCAGAGGCGTGGAAAATATATATGGTTGTTCTAATTCTCTTTCTTGTCGTACGCATATTCAACTAAGTTAATCTTTAACTCCCTAGCTCATTTCGTTCATATCTGAGCCAGGGAGTTAAAGAGTTAAAGATATAAAAGAGTGATGTAACTCTTTGGATACAAAAGATGTAATCACTCTTTTCTTAACAGTGAGTTATTCTGCGCATCGCTATTTTATATTTTAGCGTTTTTATTAACGCTAAATATTTCTTTCGGATCTCAGAGGTGAAAACTTCTAAGATTTGATGAAGCAATGTTTACTAAAAACATAAGCATCAAGCACTGACAAATTTCGACGGTTGAAAGCCAGACCTCGGTAGCCAAGTGGTTAAGGCAGCCGCCCGGTATGCGGAAGGTGCGTGGTTCGATTCCCGCCTGAGGTTGTCGATATTTTTCAGTGTTTAAAAAATTTTACTTGTGACAATGATGTCTACGTTATTTTATATAAGTACTCTGTGTACTTAATTGTAATGTCAATTGTATTACTTTAGTACATCATTGAACTGTCACACTTTTGTCGTTGTTCTGCGAATGTAAGCTGCTTGCTGCACTTGTTTCATAAAAAATTATAAGTAAAAACTTTTTAAGTTCAAAGTTCAAGTTCAAAGTATTTATTGCTGTTCATGAATGTGATACAAAGGTAGAGTCATCAATAAGTATTCCAGTACAACATGTTACCCATTTGGGCTTAGCAAATAATTAATGAATGGACGTGCAACGGAATTGATTGTTTTTAAAATTACATTTCTAAATTGTAATGAAAATTAGATTATTTATTTAATTATTAATACACAAGACATATTACTATTTTACAACAATTAATAAATAATTTATATTAAATAGATTTTATTGTCGTTATAATATTCATTTAAATTATAGTAGCATTTTTTAATTAATATAGATTTTAATTTTCTTAGGAATGATTTTGGATCAGGATCTGATCTCAGTTCGGTAGGTAGATTATTATGTATTTTGATTGCTGTACAATAGGGACTAGAATTAAACATAGCCATACGACACATTGGTATTTTAAATTTGTTTTTATTATGAGCTCTCGGGGCCCGTAAGCTGTCACATTCAGCATTCTTAAAGATTGACGGGTTGTTTTTTATGAACTTACATATTTCAAAAATATACATGCAAGTTAGGCTCAAAATTTCTAATTTAATAAAGTAGGGCTTGCAAGTGTCCATTATGTTTATATTCATAATTATCCTGATACACTTTTTTTGGAGCACAAAGAGATCATGTACATCTGTGCTGTTTCCCCAAAGGATAATTCCGTAATTTAGCCACGAGTGGGCGTAGGCGTAGTATGCTGTGGTGGCAGTTTTCTGGTCTGTACTTAGTTTTAGTTCGTAGAGCGCATAAGTGAAACGACTTAGTTTTGCTTTAATTTTTTCGATGTGCTTTTTCCAGTTAAGATGGTATGTATGATTTAAAAAACAAGCTTTTGTTTAAATGCGCTAAAAAAATAAGCTTTTACTTTAAAACTTTTACTACCTATCAACTTATAACGTCATTACACAATTCATAAGATATAAAAGGTTGTCGCGAGATTTAAGTAAATACTCGTATTTTCTTAGATTGAAAATTTTAAAATCAATCACATCTAGTTATTTAATTTTCTTGTTTATTTACACATATACATACTTATAATAAATCTCGCGACGACCTTTTATATCATATAAATTGTGTAATGAGTAATGACATTATAAGTTGATAGTAAAAGTTTTAAAGTAGGTAAAAGTTTATTTCTTTCTTTTTATAAAAGCTTGTTTTTTAAATAGGTTTTTTAATTATAATTAATTTTTTTCTCTTTAGTTATCCCTGGACACGTTTTTTATCTGATCATCTCACTGAATACAAATATTTATGGATACACAAATTTATTCACGTCCACAAAACCACCAGCACTCACCTCCCTTCAAAAACAGTCCAATTAAGACGAATCAAACTCGACCCGGTTGTGTCGCTTAATTACTAAGTCCCTATGGCCACCTTCCAGCTCCATCATCAGACCCTGGTTAAGATCTAGCACCAAAGTACTCGTCAAGACGAATCAAACGAGTCCATACTCGATGGGGTTATGTCGTTTAATTACTGAGTTCCTATGGCCATCTTCCAACTCCATCATTAGACCCTGGTTACCATCTAGCACCAAAGTACTCGTCAAGACAAATCAAACGAGCTGAAACTCGATAGGGCTGCGTCGTTTCATTACAGAGTTCCTATCACTACCTTCCAGCTCCAGGACCCTGGTTACCATTGAAAGAGAAACTACTCGTCAAGACGATTCAAACGAGCCAAAACTCGATGAGGTTGTGTTGTTTCATAGCGAAATTCCTATGGCCACCTTCCAGCTCCATCATTAGATCAGCACCATGTCATTTATATTGCATTGTCACGCGATTTACACATGTATGCAAAAATTGAGCTCAATCGGTAACCGGGAAGTGGATCAAAATTGAGTTGCAAAATTCCACACGAACAAGACATACTTACATTGCAAGTTAAAACTTAAAAGCTTGTAGGTAATAAACTTCTATTATCTTCTATCCGTTTAATCTTTCTTTTTCTCACAAATCCAACAAAAAGCGTTCGATACAAATTCTCAGCTAGGGGTCATCGAATGGGGGACAAAATTGAAATATCTTGAGTTCCTTTTTAAATGTGAAAAGTAAGTAAGTAAACAAGCAGGCGGGTCACATAATGTGAAGTAATCACCGCCGCCCATGGACACCCGTAAAACCAGAGAAGTCGCAGATGCGTTGCCGACCTTGTGACGATATCAAGATACGAGATAAGCGACTCGGCGCTCGGTGTTCGGTGCGTCGCTCGGCTCGTGGCAACCTTTACCACAATATAAATATAAGCTAAAGCAGTAGAAAGCTACGTACAAACGCTCGAAACGACGCACACCCATGCCCCCTCTTCACATCAGCCGACGCATCCGCAGATGACGTTTGCGGATGCGTCTGCCGATGTGAAGAGGGGGCACCACAGACGCACGTCTTTACAGGGCCGCTAAGCGGACAGCGTTGTTCCTGATACGGCAATTGCCGTAATATCCAATATGCATCAAAATACGGTATACGGCAGCTATGTCATTACCGTATTAAAATATACGGCAATATGCGGATGAAGGAAAAATGCTACCAGTGGTAAAAAAATTACTTACCATTATATATGAAATTAACTATTCAGAACAAGGAACAAGGTTCTGGCACATGGGAAGGCCCACCTTATTTAAAATCTCAATAAAAAAATATGTTTTAAAGGTTTGACAAAAACAACTATTTGTAATGATGTAATGTTTTAATATCCTTCTAAAAATATTCAAAAAATTATAATTTTCTTAAAAAACTATATTTAATAAGGTTTTTAAAAACAATGTAGTGGGCCTAATTAAAAGCACAGTCCCTTAAGGCCCGTTTATGACTGTTACTCAAAATCTACAAAATATTTCTTAAAATAATTCACAAATCACGTTAGGCAGTCTCAAATATAAGTTATTCAACCTATATTTTTTAAGAATAATAAAATAATTAACACTGGGCCTTGACCCATGTACGATTAACAAAAATACGTACGATATATGTACAATAAACAACAAGTTTGTTGATATTGAATGGGCGCCTTTGGCTTACAAAGTAAAAAATAAAGATGGTGCTGATTAATTTCGGCGGGCTGGATAAGTTCCACGGTAGCTCAACTAGAAAGAACACCTGGCCTGGATTGCCAGAAGGGTGCGGGTTCGAATTCTGCTCCTGGAAACTTTTCCGACACTGTCTTTTTCAATTTGTAATTTGTATCAACACTTTTTTGAATATTTATTAAGACGTATAACTACTTAGGTATTTTTGGAGTTGCAACTTATCCAAACCTCTCAGAATATAATAGAAACAAAACAATATTATACATACATACATATACTCAAGACTATTGATCACCGAGGGGTTAATCAGAGACTAGGCAAGACTATAACAATATTATAACTTATCAAAAAAGGCGAAAATTTGGATGTTGCGCGGGGCCTCGCGGGTGTTGTGCAGGGCGGGGGCTTGGATGGATGTTTGTTACTCTTTCACGTAAAAACTACTGAATGGATTTGGATAAATTCCGGCATGCAGATAGTTTATAACCTGGATTAACACATAGGATACTTTTTATCCTGATATTCTCACTGAAACGGGAACCACGCGGTTGAAACTGCTAGCGGCTGGTAGTCTAATATATTTGGAAGACTAGCTAATAGAAAACAGCAAATTTTTCCGTTTTCACCACCTAAGGCCGTAAGGCCCCCATAACTAAAAAGCTTTGTTCCAGGAACATCGGGTACCTAACCAGCTACGTCTGCGCTGACCTGCTGAGCGTCACCACGATGCTCTGGATGGGTTTACTGGTGCCCACTGTGGTGTTCTTCGTCCTGCTCGTTATGCCAGAGACACCAGAGTTCCTGGTGAAACAGGGGAAAATTGATGTAAGTCTGCAAGTTTGAGGAGCTCGATGGCGCAGCGGTTAGCTCGTTCGGCTTGCGATCATGCCCCCTAACTTTCGCAATGCCGGGTCGCTGGTTTGATGACCAAATCAAAAACATCGCATGCTCCTTCGTGCTTCGGAAGGCACGTTAAGCCGTTGGTCTCGGTTGTTGTCGTAAGATGGCAGTCGTTAAAACCCACCAATCCGCGTTGGCCAGCGTGGTGGGTTGTGGCCCAATGTCTCCACGTGCTATTGTCCACGTGGGAGGCCTGTGCCCAGCAGTGGGACGTTTATAGGCTGATGATGATGATGATGGTGAAGCGAAGAGAGGGTTTAGTAGTATTCTTTTAATAAGCTTCTATACCACACGGCTCCCAATTAGTCTTATTTATAGTTCTTGGAAAAACCCAAATATGGCAGTATTTGTCAAATTACTTAGTGTCTAGTCTAATGCATATAAAGGTAAACATGCAAAACAAAAAGCAAGCTATTACACTCGTAATTCAACACAGTTTTACATAATACAATTGTGACAACGAGAAATGCTAACAGTTTTACATAAGTAGCCAAAATGGTGATGAGAAATGTTTAAATTAGCACTTACATGTTATTGAGTTGCACAGACATTATTCATTTTACGCGATTAAACATGACATAATTATTTCTAGATTGGTTTGTATAGCAGTCTGAATACCAGTGCATCGTCATTCCAGAGGGCCTCTTTCTCTGAAACCAAATTTCATCCGATTTTCGTTTGATATTTACCTACAGCGGTTTCCTTACCTTCCGAAATATCGTTCATACAAAATAAGTTTGGCATTTAGATTATATATTTTTTGAACATTTATTATTAAGGCGAGTCCTTTCGAGCGCTTCTCTCTCGCTCTCTCGACGTACGAGTACAAGACGGGTCTAACAACGAAGCGACGCAAATAGGCGCGTTTTGTAGGTTTTTATAAGTTTTTTTGCCGATATAGACTTTATAGGATTTAATGAATTAGCAAGATCTCTGTAGTACTGCAAAATAAATATTTACATGTAAAAATATATAACTATGTAGAAAATTAAAAAAATGTAAGAAATCATCCGTTTTTGCCTTTTATTTGGCTTGTTTCGGGATTTTTTATAATCTAGTAAAATACATCTAATCGCGTAACAAATTAGCACACTCTTTAGGCAATATCCTTTAGTGTATTATATATATTTTTATGAGAGCGTAATTTAATAGTAAATACATAAACCATTTGATCTAGCAAAACAGTTTTGCCCGCATTTACCGGTGACTCGCCTTAATGGAAAGCGAAATAGAAAATGAATGGCAAACGGACATCAGTCGAAATTTCGTTTCGGAGAAAGAGAGTAGACCCTTTGTTCCGGGTGGGCACTAGCTATATCAAAGCAATATTTATATTAAATCGCCTCTATAGTCTAGTGACTAAGCCACCGGTCTTAGACTCAGAGATTCCGGGTTCGATTCCCAGCGAGGGTACATCTTTGTGTCCTTGGTTCGGTTGGTGGCAGGGCTTGTTAAGTCCGCCTGGCTAGCTACCACCATCTTGACTAAAGTCTGGCGCTTTAAAAACAATATTATTTTATTGTTGTGTTACGACTGTTTAGAGATAAGATAGCCAGTTCCTCAGTAGCTGAGGATTCCGGGTGAAGCGCGCTTCCACCTTCCGCCTTATCGTCACTTACCGTCAGGAGAGATGAAGGTCAAGTGCTTACCAGGAGTGGTTAAAAAAATATATCGATATGCTGATTTTTTTTCGAGGAAGTCCACACGAATAGTACCTAAGAATTTTCCTCTGTTAGACCATTTGGCTGTGGAATATATGGCTATAGTCCCGGGTCTTTTAAGTGGGGCGTGAAACGGCATTTAAGCATGCCGTTACCGTGTTTGTTCCACGGTGAGAAGCGATCTCATTATTTTGGACTGCATTGGTTGCTTACCATCAGGCAGGATGTGGTCAAAAAGACGAGTCACATTAAAAAGAGACCATTTCTGTCTAGTCTCCATTTTGATTTACAAAACTCTGTATTAGATAGAAGCTCTTCTATAGCTCTTTGTGCGTGTGCTGTGATTACAAATACTGAATGTTTCGTTACACAGGAAGCTAAAACCGTACTAGCCTGGCTGCGAGGAGTTTCCACTATAGACAGAGCGCTGGAGACCGAGATCGACGGCGTAGTGCGGGTCGAGAAGCAGACCAAGGCGGACACGAAGTCCGTGTGGGGCATCATTGGTGAGGGAATATATAATATGTAGAGAAGTTAGGTAGGTATCATCCAGAAGTTTTTGGGCTCTTCGCCCTCAAAGACATTGCTAAGCTTATGGCAGTCATTTTCACCGAAGAGGCAAAGTAATAGGACGGGCTTGGAGTACAAAAGGACAGGGTTGCACAAAAGATCCCAGTGAGTCACCTTTTGCAGTAGTTTTCTTAGTGAATCTCTTTCAAGAAAAAGTTTAATTCCGAGTGATACTAGATATTTTCACAATGAATTGGTAATGTTTGGTTTTGTTTACAGACAGACATTCTTCATCGAGTTTAGCCCTAGTAGGGTATTTTTTAGCTTTTTGTAGTTACTTTAGCCCTTAGCTTTAAGATTATGTCATGGGTGATGCTCTTTATACATCTATCCGTTTGTCCTTTTTAGCCCGCGACAAGCCGACCCGAAAAGCCTTCATCATCACCCTCATCATCAAGATAGCTCAGCAGTTCGATGGCTACCTCATCGTTCTCATATACGCTGGCTTCGTCTTCGAGAGAGCCTCCGACACCATCAGTCTCAAGCTGAGCCCCAACAAACAGATCATGATGATTGGCCTGGTGCAACTACTCGGATCTATATTCGCTACGTGTGTGGTGGAGAAGACCGGGAGAAAGGTTTGTTGAATTGTTATTTATGTTCTTTAATATGATTGGGGGAATTATTTATCACATACTTCGATGTCTTGGTTACTGAGAAATAATGGGAGAGGATCGTTGCATCAGGAGAGCCTATACTTATCTATGCTGCCTTAAATATCGCTAGAAAGATGCTGTTAGCTAATAATTCATTCCATCGCATTCAGAAATAAGACTATTACCGAGAGATATTAGGAAAACAGAAGCACTATATTTATTTTCTTAATTCTAATACGCATAATAACAGTTTTTAAATTACTATATTTAACTATCATTTTAACACATTGACTGCCACGTAACCAGACATAATAGAAAATGTAGTGCTTGTCGGTCACCGGTGACTCCATGGGCGCTTAAAGTGATTTGTACCACCCACGGTCGTAATTATAATTTTTTCACACCAAATGAAATCCATATAGACAGCTGCAGTTACAGCTACCAGTATCATTATTTTTTATATTGTTTTGTAATAAGCATGCAACTGCGTGAGAGAATCTTCTTTTATCACTTATCTTCAAATTACTTAACTATTCTCTTAAACAATGCCTTAAATTGCTTTGTTTTAAATATAAAATATTGTTGTATCTACGTTTATTAAAATCTCTTTTGTTTTTCTCTTTTAAACGATATTTTATGGATGGCAATCATATTGTATCTTTTGACAATAAGATTGGCATCCCAAGTAGCTACTTACATGAGTTCAATGAAACCCTCCAATGTGACCATTTACATGTATGGATCTCGTGGATAGAAGATTAGTTCTATTTGCAAAACAATGTACAGACGCATCGGTCTATTTGGCCATCAAAAGCGACGTCTGTCAGAGGTTGCAAGTCTCGGCTAATATCCTACCCTCGGACCAAATATTCGGTCCGAGATCCTACCAGTGTAGAGGTCCTTCGCCGTAGGTGTAATCCTTAGAACATTAACTAAAGTTAGGCTGCTAGAGTCGAGCTTCCTTTTTTTTCCTGACCATGGATACCTACTAGTCCTTCAGTCGTAACTCGTAATATTAGAGTTCATATAAGAAGACACACATATAATAAGAAGGTTCATTCATTCAAAATTCAAAATTTCTTTATTCAATAAACTAAAAATAAGCATTTTGAATCGTCTAAATTTATTTGGATCTTTGATTTTTTACTGATGATAATTAGTGATGATTTATAAACGTTTATGATATTCCCCTCCACGCCCCTTGAGTTCCAGTAAAGATGTGGGACTTTACTGAGATCGCGCACGGACTTCTTGAGAGAATTTGAAAAGTGATGTTGCACTGTTTTGTTTTATTTGCCAACACTTATGCACGTTCACGAACACTTAACAGTAAAACCATTATTTTACATTAATATTCGACAAAACACGAATTATAGAAAATAAAACAAAACTGCAGACATGACGCTACATATTCCCGCCAAGAAGTCTCAGTCGACCTTCCTCGACGTAGGGGTTGCAAATTGCTACACTGGTGGTGACTTTTACATACATACATCACGCCCGTTTACCGAAGGGATATGCAGAAACCACAGCTTTCCACACACATTGTTTGCTTCATTTACTCACATAACGTCCTTCATACACGCTCGTCTCTTTCTCCGAAACGAAATTTCAGACGATTTTCGTTTGGTATTTACAGCGGTTTCCATTCCCCTCCGAAATTTCGTTCATACAAATAGGTTCGTTTCGGAGAAAGAGAGTAGGCCCTCTGACCTTTAACGAGAACGTCTCCAACCTGCCCCCTTACTCTTGAAACCGATCGCTATTGGATCGGATTGGTATTGTGAATTTTCGTATTTTTAACTTACGACACCAGCGCTAATTTGGATTCATATTGGGTGAAGTAAATGGCATTGAGTTTTGTATTTTTGTCACTCAATATCCACGCAATATGAATGCATATTAGCTCTGGTATCGTAACTTAGAAGTACAAAAATTCACAATACCAATCCGATCCAATAGCGATCGGTTTCAAGAGTAAGGGGGCTGGTCGAAGTAAGTAAGTTCCTCGATTGTACCTACGTAATTTTTATTTCTGTAAGTATTTCTGCATCCACCCAGCTCCTGCTAGTGTCGACGTCCCTCGCAGTAGGTGTGGGAATGCTGGTCCTCTCCGCGTGGTTCTACGTGACGGCGGCGGGCACGTGGCTGCCGGGCTGGCTGCCGGTGTTGGCCATGTGTGTGTGCATCTTCGCTGATGCCGCCGGCTTCCAGCCTATATCGTACATCATTATTACGGACCTGTTCACTTTCCAGGTGAGTCGTGGAGTAATAACATGTGATGGTGAATGTTATCTTCCTAGATGTTTTTAAGTCAAGTGGCTGTGAGCAGAGCATATTGTTCATAGAGCTGACGAACGTTAGGGCAGAACGGTTCCCGAGTGGCGACTGCACACCGGAAGAAGCAGACGTAGGCTTGCTTCCAACAAGGTGAACGACAGAGTTCCGACGACCTGCTAGATGCAAGCAACAAAATCATTGGGGGAGGCCTTTGTCTAGCAGTGGACGGCTTTCGGCTGATGATTATGATGATGTGCTTTTGTCCATATGGGAAAGCCTGTGCTAAGTAGTGCGACGTTTATAGTAATTATTTCTGAGATTTTTTGTCATTGTTCACGCTTTAAACGTGCTCGATCTGTCCATCTGCAGTCGCAGAAAGTCTAAGTAAGCTATTGAAACTAGTTTTTAAAATCTTTTTTTATTTCACTTAGGTACGTGGCAATCAGGCCTACGGCCAGCTTGGTAAGCGGTAACCGTAGTCTAAATGCCTTTGCGACACTAGAAGAAAGAACTTATAAAACAATACAAGCAGCAATTATGCTCACAGTTCTTAGCACTACATCGTTCTATTATACGTTTTCCAGCTACGCGGAACCGTGTCAGCATTCACCAACATCTGTGCCAAACTCAGCAACTTCGTCCAAATGAAGTGGTTCACCAACTTGTGCGAGCTCATCGGCATCCACTGGACCTTCCTGTTCTTCGCCATGGTTTGCTTCTTCTCCAGCCTCTACACCATCTTTGATTTCCCCGAGACCAGGAATAAGACAGTCGACGAGATTTACAGCAAGTTGAGTAGTAGAGGTAAAAAAGATAAGGGTACAGCTGTACCTTAAAGTTTAGTATTTAGAAACCAAATGTATGTGCGAAACGAACAATTGTATAATTATAAACTATTAAAAACAACAAACAAGCAGTGGAAAATGGGGAAGGGAGTTCTAAACTGTTCTCTAACCAGAGTGTTATTTCGATAACATTTTCAGAAGTAGACTGCATAGCCAAAATCTATCTTATTTATTGGTATGCACCAATAAAGAAATACTTTGGTCATCTTTATATGTCCTAGAACAATAACCTGAAGAAGTGACTGAGGTTTGCTTTGAGAAATGACAGACAGACAAAACTTAAACACGCAGAGAATTTGTAAGAGAACGAGGTGCTATATAACTGCGATTTTTAAAAATTCTAATGTGTCTTGAGCTGAAATCTGAGCTTGCAGTGCACCTGATGGCAATCAAACACATTTTTGAGGCTCTCAATGAGAGTATGAATTGTGCGTATAAAGTAGACCTGTGTCATTTAACTGGATCTCATATCCTTTACTGGAACATAGCAATGCAGGACATTGCTGAAATAGATGTGTAGTAGCCATTCAGACCGGTTCTCTGGAACTCTGACACTGGCTGATCTTGTATTACAAAACATATTTCATCAAAACACAATTTTGTAAAGTCTATTATCGGATAGCAATCGGAGTATAAACGCAACCTTTGAGTATTTTACACGCGACGCGACGCAATGTCTGTGTCAAGTCGAGATCTTTCTTACCTTTCCCATATTGAAGTTTGTAGGTGTGAAAACTTTGATGTTGTGAAAATGCATTTTGAAATATTTTAACCGCCTCTGTGGTCTAGTGGCTAAGCCACCGGTTTCAGACCCAGAGGTCCCGGGTTCGATTCCCAGCGGGGGGTACATCTTTGTGTGCTCGGTTTGGTTGGTGGTAGGGCTGTTAAGTTCGCCTGACCAGGTACCACCATCTTATCTAAGTCTGTCGCCATTACAACGATATTGATAGCATTGTTGTGTTACGACAGTTTGAGATGAGACAGCCAGTTCCTCAGTGGTTGAGGATTCCGGGTGAAGCGCGCTTCCACCTTCGGCCTTATCGTCACTTACCATCAGGTGAGATGAAGGCCAAGCGCTTACCCGTTTCAGAATAATAAAAAAAAGATCGCCTATACTTTTAACTGTTGGATACGATATATTTCAGATTGATGAGTGCGTTTATTACCCTTCGAACACGTTATCAAGGACGAGAATTTTTTCTTTAGATTATCATCCACTGCTGGACGTACAATCGAGGAAGTTCCCAGTTTTCGACCATTATTCGATATTCGCTTGTGCTACATTCCGACCACGCGTACGTACACACGGCGTCAGATCAACCTACCCAAAACTGACAAACTTATACAATCAATTTTGAACTTTATCGCTTGGTTTTAAGGATCAATATTCATTAGAGAAATTTGACAGTTTTGGGTAGGTTGATCTGACGCCGTGTGTACAGTAGCGTGCGCGTAGGGTTACCATCAGTCCGGATTAGTCCGAACTTTTAAACTCTAGTCCGTACTTTGTCCGGTTCTTTAATTTATCCGTATTTGGGAATATGAGTAACAACACCACATATTAAGTAATATCAAACAAGTCATTAATAAATAAATAATAAGATTCACAAACAGTACAATTATTCAGCCTCAAACACGGCATAGCCTGAATTATGGTGACTGAAAAATCTTTGTTAACTTCTCATTTATCTAAAAACAAAATATGAAGAGTGAGAAATGTTTCCATTTTGTGTCTAAAAAGTCTAGACTTAAGAGGCCTATTACATCTCGACTGTGATTTTTGCGTAAAATGGCCAATTTAGGCGTTATGGATCTCAGAAACAAAAATACATTAACAATTATGACTTATTGAATAGTGTACAATAGCTATTGGAATAGTGCGTAGCGGCCTCGCTTTTTGTAAATTTTGCTTTACTTTTTCAATCTTCATCGATTGAACTTCTGTTCTAAACAAGTGAAATAAAAAAAATTATAATGTTATCTCTTATATAGTCGAATAGTGCGTAGCGGCCTCGGAATTTTTAGATATCGTGATTTTATATAAGAAAAAAATTTTATTCTAAACCAAAAAACTTCGAAAATCGCTATAAGTTAACTGTGAATTTCTCCTATCTACGATAATACTATTGAGCAAAATGTATACCAGAGTAATTATTACGTCATGAGGAATAAAGATTTTATAATGAATTTATTATCCTATTTCGATAAAAACGATAAATACAACTGCAAAATTACTACAAAATGCGATGCGCCGGCCGTCCGAACTCAACTTATGCTCACAGAATGGAGATTTGTAATATTATGCACAAATTTATTATCCTATTTCGATAAAAACGATAAATACAACTGCAAAATTACTACAAAATGCGAAAATGGGCATTTTACGCAAAAATCACATTAGGCCTCTTAATGTTTTTTTTATGTTTTAGCGTTTTTATTAGCGCTTAAATACTTAGGTAAAATATTTTAAACACTAAATAAAAGACGACCACCTCAGGCGGGAATCGAACCACGCACCTTTCGCATTCCGGGCGGCTGCCTTAACCACTTGGCTATCGTGGTCTTGTTTTCACCCGTCGAAATTTGTCAGTGCTTGATGCTTATGTTTTTTATTGACTTAAAGCGCTCTATTCCGACCGAGGATGTCGTCTTTTGTTTTTTGTTTAAAAAAAAAAGTTTTTGTCAGGACTTTTCTAATTTCCAAATTTTAATGGTAACCCTACTTGCATACCGCAAGCGAATATCGCCGAAAAGTGCTCGGCCTGGAACTTCTTCGACTGTACGCTTCTCCAGTCCTCCTCCAACCAGCCTTGTCACCAGTGAATCTGCTCCAGATCGGCCTTGCGACCGATCGTCGATGGACCAACGAGCGTGAGATCTGATCAGAGTTTCCGTTCTTGGTTCCAGAGAAGATAGCAGTTGCTCCATCTCTCATCATCACGGCGACAGAGGTGACCGGCCCAAGCCCACTTCATCCTTGCAATTGGGTTCAGATATAGGTATTAACTCAAAACTCAAATTCAAAATATTTTTTGGTTATTAGGCTTAGTTTCTGTCACCTTTGTGCGTCGTCCTATGATGTTGTTTCTCACTCTGTCACGCTGGTAATTCCCAGCATACTGCGTTCCATTTTCCTTTGATTCTTCGAATTTGAGTGGCGGCGGTGAGTCCATGATTTGCATTTTCAAACGAGAATTGCCTAGTGCGAAATTGGGGAGTGCCTATTTTGCCATACAAATTCTCGATTCGTTAAGAGTGATCGAATAAAGATAAAGATATAATAAAGAAACATGAGTAGTGAATAATACTTGCACCAAGTATCATTAAGATGAATTGAGTGTATGCTAGTTGCGTGTGATAGTTTAAAATAAATGTTGTTTTCATTAACTATTAATCAATATTATAGAATAGGCGCTTATGTTCGATTGAAGTCATAATAATACGAACTATGTATGTAATTTTAACCCACCAACCCGCATTAAGCCTGCGTGGTGGGTTATGGCCCAATCTCCCGTCCATCGTCCATGGGGGGGGGGGGGGGGGGGGGGAGACCTGTGCCTAGCAGTAAGACGTTTGATGATACATCAGGCTGGACCCTGAAATGGCTGAAGTAAATGTTTATCATGCCAACCATACCATAAAGGTGCCTAGTTAAATGTTGTTAAATTGTGCTAAGAATAGGCATGTTTTAAACATACCTTTATGTGGGTAGTTACTCGACTTTTTGGCCGAGTTCACGGATTGGTTGCTGTCGTGGTGGGTGGTAGTAGACCACTATTCGGCAATATTCGCTTGCAGTGCACACTATCTATCGGTCGGAATGGAGCGCTTTATTTGATATTCGCTTGCAGTGCACACAATCTATCGGTCAGAATAAAGCGCTTTATGTGAATATTCGCCTGCAGTGCACACAATCTATCGGTCGGAATGGAGCGCTTTATTTGATATTCGCTTGCAGTGCACACAATCTATCGGTCAGAATAAAGCTCTTTATGTGAATATTGGCTTGCAGTGCACACAATCTATCGGTCAGAAAAAAGTGCTTTATGTGAATATTCGCTTGCAGTGCACACTATCTATCGGTCGAAATAGAGCGCTTTAAGTGAATATCGCCGAAAAGTGGTCGACCATGAAGTTCCTCGATTGTACGATGTGTTGCGATAAAGTTGACGAGTGTATACTAATATCTGAACCGTCCATTTAAATGTTATGTATGGATATCTATGCATACCTTTTGGAGTAGGTAGGTACCTACTCGACATTTCGGCCGGATTCACGGAAATCAATCCTCGAATCGAAAGGATGTCGCGTTGTCATTGTTATGTTGCGACAAAGTTTAAAAGTGTAAGTATATTATTATAAAACCGTCCATATTTATAGACATACATTTTTAAGTAGGTACCCGACGTTTCAGCCAAGTTCACGGACTGATTACTGTCGCGGTAAACCGTTATATTGCAATGCGATAATTGTTTAAAGTGTATAATTAAGATATTTATGTGCAGTGTACGAAACACATGTACTTAGTTTTAAACGTATTAAATTCACAAAACATAAGTGAGTTATTTTAGCAGTGTTTCCACTATTATATTTTTTTGCCTTGCTCTAACCTAAATGGAATAAAATATAGTTTGAAATGACATAATAATTAATATATTGGGTCATAATCTTATCAATTTGTGTTATTCATTTATTGTATTTTAGTTAAAAAGAAAACTATAATAATGTCAAGTGCTATATTATATCATAATATCATCGTTACGAAGAAATTTATTAAGTAGTAATAATATGGTGTACTTAATTACCTAAGTATATTTTAACTATTAACAATTTTGTAGATTTACCTCTGATTTCATCAAGTCATGATAATTGTTAGATAGGCATCAACCTCTAGAGGTAACATCGGCTATCAGACAGATATCTAGATATCTATCTGAACGACTGATGGATGAGACTGGATTTTTTATAGACAAAATAGCATGAAAAGTCATTACTCATTATACTTGTATTAAATTAAATTTTATTTAAAAAAATATTTTCTTATTATATACCTACTATTGAAATGTAAATAATGTTATATAAATTTTAATTAATGCACTAGTTGAATGCATGCCTCAAATAAATTATTATGTTTTATTATTAATTAACACAGTGGTTATAATAACAATTATATTGATTATTAGATGAATTTATTGATAATAATAAAATCATAGTTTTGTAAATATTATAAGGCTTTATAAAACGAAGTTTAAAGTTAAGAAAGAGTTTGAAATGTTGTGTACAACGCTTTTTGTTTACTAAAGCCAAATTCAATAGTCAATGTTGCACTCACTCAATTCAAAAGTAACCCTATTCTGCTTTAGCATGAATGGGCAAAGTGATCTTGTTTTCGCCTTACTACAATGTTATAACATGTGTATTATTTACCGGCTAAATAAATGCTTCAAAATCCGTACGTGTGTTTGCCGTGATGCTGAAATTTTATTCAATAAATAGTTCACAAAACTTGTAATTATACCAAGTTGCGATATTTCGTCTTTTATTATAGTTTACCCTTCAACAAGAAGGGACACTGTTTCACAGACCATGGACCCAACGCAAAGTATTACACTCTCCTTTTGATATTAAGTATTCGGTCGGAGCCGTGTGATATCTAAAAAACAAGGTTTAGTTTCGTTTCGGCACCTTTCCATTTCGGCACTCTTTGGGATGCCGCTTCTAAAGTACAGTCCCGTTCGGTTAATTCCCACTGGCAATCATTTTAATATTATATTTCAGAGTATTTTACCAGTAAACTTAGCACATTTATTCAAAATATGTATATAAACAGCACTCGTTCTTTTTCGTCTGTGACTGTACCTCCTTGAATGAAATTTATCGAGTTCATAAATTCATGGGTGCCGAAATGGGAAGGTGCCGAAACGAAACTAAACCAAAAAAAGGTTAAGTTTCGTTTCGGCACCTTCCCATTTCAGCACCATTGGGATGCCGCTTCTAAAGTACAGTCGCGTTCGGTTCCCACTGGCAATCGTTCTAATATTATATTTCAATGGATTTTACCAGTAAACTTAGCAAAAAAAAATACCAACCCCTTTCTTTCTTTGGGTACCGTAACAGGCGACTAACTCTATAGACTGCACATACGTCCAACTGCATAAAGCGGTGAAGGGCTCACCACGAATCACGCTGAGCACAATATGTGCAAACTTGTAATTGCAGAAGCTATGGCAGAAGACTGAATTTGCTCAGTCTTACAATAACCCGCTAAGGGGCCGTCCATTAATTACGTGATGCTTTTTAGCATTTTTGACTATTTCTGACCACGGATTGCTCCGTGGTTTTGACAGTTTACAGATAAGATAGCCAGCTCCTCAGTGGTTGAGGATACCGGGTGATGCACGCTTCCACCTTCGGCCTTATCGTCACTTATGATTTTAAAATAAAAAACAAGTTTATTTTTAACAATGAACAAAAATCAAAGTCATATTTATATTTTGATAAAGATTTAAAATCATTGTTGCAAAAATAAAAACAGAATGTAATCACCAACATACAATTTTTAAAGAAAATTACTTATCTGAAGCTACGACATAGTCCCCTTTGAGCCAAGGTATTAAATAGGTTTTAAGTGAAATGTAGTACCTATGTAGGATTTAAATAAAAGAAGTTACTGGTTTTTAATTCTATTAAAAGTATACTTTTTCAATTGGTTTGTTTTAATTTAATGATAAAAAAAGTTTTGAGTAACGTTAGTTTGAGTTTCGTTTTTATTTATGGTCCTAAGTCGCCGAAAGGTTTTTGCACACCGTATCCAAGGTAGTCAAATAAGGAAGTGGTCAAAAGGAGAAATGGTCTTTAAGAGACTAACCATAGTAAGAGGAAACACTACGTGGATGTGTCATGCAAAATTCTCATATAAAACACAGAAAAACGACGTTTCGTAGTCCGCTCTGTTTCCTCCTTCAGAACTGGACCAATTTTTTATTACTTTTTCAGCATCGGTTATAGAAAAAGATTTTCTATGTCTGTATTAGAAATCTAGATACACATTGTAGCCACTTAATATTCCTGAAGAAGCCTTAAAACGAAGTGACTTCGCTAAATTTTGAAGGCTCTCCTGGTTATTAAATAAATGACTTAATGCAAAAAAGTCAAACATACCGACATAGAAAATCTTTTTCTTTAACCGATGCTGAAAAAGTAATAAAAATTGGTCCAGTTCTGAAAGAGGAAAGAGGGGACTACGAAACGTCGTTTTTCTGTATTTTGTATGAGAATTTTGCATGCCACGTCGACGTAGTGTTTCCTCTTAAGAAGTGGTCGAATACAGAACAGATCATAAGCAGAAAAAGACAAATTGAAGAAGAACTGGTCCCTAAACGTCAAAAGGACATACCATCAGGTGAGATCAAGGTCAAGTGCATACCCATATTAAATATATACGTACTAATCACGACTTTATTCCTGAAGGGTTAGTCACAGTCTAAGCAATGTGAACAGCAAAAGCAGTCCTCTACCATAGTCCACTTTTCAGCAAATAGCGACTGCACTGCACATGTGCTCTACGTGACAGGTAGTGAGCCTATCGCCGCTCTATGCTGTTGGATGTATGTGCAGTCTTTAGTCCATTAGTCGCCTTCTACGACACCCAAGGGAAGAGAGGGGGTGGTAGTATTCTTTCACCGCTATGCGACACGGTTATATATTCCCTACTTACCTATTAAATAAAAAAAACCTCGGTGGACAAATAGTCGTGAGTATATATAGTATGGTAGGTACCTACGTTAAGAATGGCGTTGTGAACCCGATATTCGTTACCTGGTTATGAAGTGCCAGTATATTCAATTTAAAATATAGAGCCTGATTGAAAAGTCACAGCAAACTTGTCTACGCAAAATATGTCGTTATAATAAATAAAAGTACCTAATGGATTTTCTACAGGTGCTAACCTTTTTTCGCCTGTTCCACCTAGCCCTACCAGGCTATCTCCATTAGTGGGGGTAGGTGGGTTTTTTTTCCACCTGTCCCCACTAGTAGAGATAGGTGGAACTTCCGTGGAAGCGATTTAGACGATTTTATTTTGTTTGAGATGAAATATTATGTTTTTATCTCCACTGGTAAAAACAGTTACACAAAATAATTCTACCTATTTCTACTGACCACGAAGGGTTTTCTTGAGTGTCTAGATATGAAATAAAGTAATACTAGCCAGCCAGAGACAAGTTCCCCTCAAAGACATTGCTAAGCTTATGGCAGTAATTTTCACTGAGGAAGCAGTGTGATAGGACGGAGTAGCACAAAAGATCCCAATGAGTCCATGTGCCGCTGCAAGAGGGAGACCGCTGTAGGTTTTATTTTTTATAGCAGAAGGAGGCAAACGAGCAAGCGGGTCACCTGATGGAAAGTAATCACCGCCGCCCATGGACACCCGCAAAACCAGAGGAATCGCAGGCGCGTTGCCGGCCTTTAAGAAAGGAATATGCTCGTTTCTTGAAGATCCCTAAGTCGTAACGGTCCGGAAATACCGCCGCCGAGAGCTGGTTCCACAACACTGTAGTTCAAGGCAAGAAATTTTTTGAAAACCGCACAGTAGTAGACCGCCATCCATCAAGGTGATGTGGATCGAATGACAGTCGATTGCGTGTAGTGCGGTGAAGGAAATCAGCGGCAGGGATCAAGCCGAACAATTTCTCAGAACACTCCAGGTAAGATAAGATAAGATAAAGTGACTTTACCACAAAATATCTCAATTATCTTAATAACATTTTAAACTTTCATGGTCACTACAAATTTATTTTTATGAAAAACGGCATTTTTACCTTGTTTGAGTTGTTGTTTTTGAATACCTGATATTTCGGCGCAGTTGCATGCACTACGATCACGGAGTAACTCGTGGTTTGTTCGGTCATCACTTAGGGTTTACGCCATTCGGTTTACCATACAAACTTCTAAGTCAAATTTTTTTAAAACCAATAAGCCAATTTTGATAGATCTTTGCATGCTGAAGTAAAACACAGAGATCTAAATTCTTTGTTGAAAACATTTTTTTAAAATGTTTATTTAACTGAGTTATTGCGATTTTTAACTTTCTATAGTGGACATTAAATAACTCAGCTAGAAAAACGTTTTTTTAAAAAGTTTCCAACAAACTATTTAGATCCTTGTGTTTTACTTTAGCATGCAAAGTTTCATCAAAATTGGCTTAATGGTTTTTAAAAATATCGACTTGGCAGTTTATATGGGAAACCGAAATGCGTAAACCCTCTTAAAGAGCGGCTGCACATATTTGGCTCATGCTTTTTTTGTTGTGTTTGTAATATTATTTGTCAGGACAAGGATTGTCTTAAAGAAATTTTTGGAAATTCGTCTCTGGGTCCTCGTGGACGAAGTCGCGGTCAGGACGCTAGTAAGTAATGATAATCGCAATATTTTCTGTCTACCTAGGTACTTACATCAACGCATTTAACTATATGTGTCTAATACTGGTTTCTATTTATTAGTTTTGTAAGGAAACTATGGTTAAAAGAGAAAACATGTTTTACAGCTGCTGTTGATCTGTAAAACAGGTTTCATTCACCCCAAGAACTTACTGTATAAGTAATGTTTAAACTATTATACTGGAAGCGTAGCCATCGGCCATTTTACATTTATTTTATCACTAATAAAATAAGTTATTGGACATTGTACTTTACTTAAGGGAACAAATATTCGAGTACACATAAAATGTTCACCAAAAAAAGTAAAGGTAAAGCAAAGTTAGGTTAGCAACTTAGATGAGACCAATCATTCATCTAAGGCACAGTATAAATATGAGTATATTTATACTGTGTCTACATTTAAAGTTAAACGTTTTGATAATTATGTTATAGTTGCGACAATCGCAAACGCCTGCTCCTCAAGCGGCAATGCTTAGAAACAGTTCTTAGTTATTTATGAAGGAAACGACCAGTGATTTTTTATTACATTCGATTTTATGGCTCAAATAATTATGGTGACTGTTGAACTCGTAAAAACTGAGTAAGTACCTACTTGTTGATTTAACATTGGCAACTGCCTTCGCTTTACCAATACTTATCTACAGTACACAAAAGATAATGCTTTTAAAATTAAAACTAATATAATTGTTTTTTTTATGAAAAAACGGGTTTTTTTACCATGTTTGCATGCACCATGATCACGACCACGAGTTACTCCGTGATCGTAGTGCATGCAACTGCGCCGAAATATCGGGTATTCAAAAACAACAACTCAAACCTGAAGTCCTGACAAATAATATTACAAACACAACAAAAAAAGCATGATCCAAATATGTGCAGCCGCTCTTTAAGAGGGTTTACGCATTTCGGTTTCCCATACAAACTTCCAAGTCGATATTTTTAAAAACCATAAAGCCAATTTTGATGAAACTTTGCATGCTAAAGTAAAACACAAGGATCTAAATAGTTTGTTGGAAACATTTTTAAAAAACGTTTTTCTAGCTCAGTTATTTAAAGTCCACTATAGAAAGTTAAAAATCGCAATAACTCAGTTAAATAAACATTTTTAAAAAACATTTTCAACAAACAATTTAGATCTCTGTGCTTTACTTCAGCATGCAAAGTTCCATCAAAATTGGCTTATTGGTTTATAAAAAATTCGACTTATAAGTTTGTATGGGAAACCGAATGGCGAACAAACATTCGTGGCAATTGATTTTTATTTATATTAAATACCTACTTATAGATTATTTTTCTTAAACTATTTTTACCCGTGTTCTGCACCGCTACGGTGAGAGAATACTACCACCCAATTCCCTTGGGTGTCGCAAAAGGCGACTAACGGACTAAAGACTGCACATACATTACATCTAACAGGTCTGGTACCTAATCCCGAATGACAAAAGCCCGAATAACAAATGCCCAAACACTAAAGCCCGAAGAATCACTTGCTCGAACGTTTAAAATCTTGATGGTTCATAAGCCCGAAAACTCAAAAGCCCGAACACTATTCGCCGAAGAATCATTAGCCCTAATCTTAGATTAAAACAAAATGTTTAAATCTAAGGCCCTAATGCTTAAAATCCCGATCGTTCATAAGCCCGAAAACTCTTTAAATAGATATTATCAAAATAAACGACACAGTAGCTTGTTTCTTTTAGTGAACTGTGGACATTCCGGGCGCTGGCCTTTAAAATGTCCACAAAAAAACCACATTTTTGGGATTCATGGTCTTGAGCTGTATGTTTATTATAAGTATGTACGTAGGTAATAAAATAAATACAAATTATTCTTTGAAATCAGTACATTTTCTTATTTTCTATTGAACATTAAACAATTCAATATCATTTATTTTATTTGTAGGGAGTTAAAAATTGTAGAAAAATGCCAATTAAATTATCTGTAGGTATCTTACGTAAAGGACAATATTTGTGTGTGCGAGTCGGACTTGTACCACCGTATATTAAATAATACTGATTTCAAAGAATAATAATTTGTATTTATTTTGTTACCTACGTACATACTTATATACATACAGCTCACGCCCAGAAATCCCAAAAATGTGGTCAGAGACATTTTAAAGACCAGCGCCCGGAATGTCTACAGTTCACCAAAAGGAACAAGCTACTATGTCGTTTAATTTGATATTATCTATTTAAAGAGTTTTCGGGCTTATGAACGATCGGGATTTTAAGCATTAGGGCTAATGATCCTTCGGCGTATAGTGTTCGGGCATTTGTGTTTCGGGCTTTTGAGTTTTCGGGCTTATGAACCATCGAGATTTTAAGCGTTCGGGCAAGTGATTCTTCGGGCCTTAGTGTTCGGGCATTTGTTATTCGGGCTTTTGTCATTCGGGATTAGGTACCAGATCCACATCCAACAGCATAGAGCGGCGATGGGCTCACCACCTGTCATGCTGCGCACATGTGCATTCGCTATTTAGTGAAAAGTGGACTATGGTAGAGGACTGCTTTTCCTGTCCTTTTCGAGGATAATAGTCGTAATTATACGTATGTATGTATGTATTACTTTGACCTCAAAGTAATTGCCGAGCGTAAGTGGAGATGGGCGGGACATATTGCTCGAATGACCAAAGAAAGATGGACTCGGAGGTTGCTGGAGTGGCGTCCACGAACACACACAAGACCGCGAGGAAGACCACCAATGAGATGGAAAAGAGACATTGCACGGCAAGCAGGACACCTCTCTTTACCTCCTTTTGCTTCACTTTTTACCGCCTCTGTGGTCTAGTGGCTAAGCCACCAGTTTCAGACCCAGAGGTCTCGGGTTCGATTCCCAGCGGGGGGTACATCTTTGTGTGCTCGGTTTGGTTGTGGTAGGGCTGTTTAGTCCGCCTGGCTAGCTACCACCATCTTATCTAAGTCTGTCGCCATAACAACGATGTTTATAGCTTTGTTGTATTCCGGCAGCTTGAGATAAGATAGCCAGTTCCTCAGTGCTTGAGGATTCCGGGTGAAGCGCGCTTCCACCTTCGGCCTTATCGTCACTTACCATCTGGTGAGATGAAGGCCAAGCGCTTACCCGTTGCCAATAAAAAAAAAGGCCATAATTGGATGTCGATAGCCCAAGATCGTCAGAAGTGGAAAAGGATGGAAGAGGCCAACGTCCGAAGTTGGACATGACAATGGCTGCTATAGATAGATAGATAGATAGATGTATGTATGTTTTAAATTGAGTGCGTAAATACATTTTATGGTATTCTGCCTTTTCGCCGAAAATTGTTTGGCAGATTATCACTTGCCAACCAACGTTTCGCCGATGTTTCACTTTGACAACTAACGATTAGCAAATTTTTGTATGGCAACGTTTCATTTGGTAGAATTATTGTTAAACTGAGTATATAATGACACAAAACGTTAAGGGACATTTATCATTTGTCAAATATGTCACTAGGCCACACAACTATTAGACGAATAACGTTTTGTCAGTGTAACAGTTCCCTTTACATACATTGATCTAATAATAAAAAATAAGGGTGCGTATCATTTTCATGCTGCATGCCTGCCTGCATGCTGCATGCTTGCTTGCATGCTGCTTATATCAAATGAAATTATAAGTAGGTTATATCAAATTAAATTATAGAATCTAAAATTATATTATATGTTTATTATATTATGTATATGTCATTCGTTATATCAAAATTACATAATAAAACGAAACCCTACTTATTTCAACCTTTGCTAAACAATAAACAACTAAATGAATATTACGCAAACTAAAACATTCTGCTATTTGAATGTTGGCATTTTGAGAAGTGTCATTATGAAAAGCAGACCACACGTACAGTTGGTAACTGTGAGGTTGGGAAATAAGACATAATTTTATGATAAGTTGGCAAATGGTTCATCATCATCATCATCATCATGCCAGCCCGTATCCGCCCACTGCTGAGCATGGCCTCCTCCATGTTATGCCATCTTGTCTTGTTTTGAGCCGATCACATCCAGGTTTTTCCAGCAATCAGCTATTTATTCGGCAAAATAAAATTATGCGAAACGTTAGTTGGCAAGTGAAAATCTGGCAAACAATTTTCGGCGAAAAGGCAGAGATCCACATTTTATGCAACAAAGACATACTGTAAATAGCTTTTTCTGTTTTAGTACTCCTACTCGCAAAGATATTGAAATGTCCCATTACATAATAAAAACAATGAGGAAAACTCGATATTAAAAAGGACATTTAAACTCTTTTTGATATTCGAACAGTCATAATCTGGTTTGAATAATCGATTCTTTAGGTGTTTTGTAAGTCTGTATTACGCATTATCACACAAAAAGATGATTTGAAGAAAACACTTCAAATAGGTACCTAATCAAATACATCGTAAACTTAAAACCACAATGACCAATGTAAGTAAAACCAGGTAAACAAAATAATGTAACAAGTTTACCTCTAAATCATAAATTGTACTAAACATTTGGAATTTATACTGTTGACGTTATGCGTTACGAATATTAATGAGGATTGGATATTGTTTCATTGAAGAAATGTCGGTAGCTTAGTCTAATATCTATACGTGAGTTAGGTGGATACGTAGTTTAAGGTTTCAACGGATCAGCCTCAGCCACAGAACAGAAGAAAGAGGTCAGCATTTTGGGGGGGTTAAAGTTACACGCGTCCGTAGGTTTACCCTTGAGACCCTGCACGTGACCCCTGGGTGGTGCTAAATGAGTGACACTGACTGAGTGGTAGAGCCACGCTGCGTTGAAGCACGCATTGGGCCGGCGTAACACCACCCTCTCACGAATATCCGACGTGAAATAATGGCACTTGGTGCTGTTGTATTTCGTCCGGCCAGTGAGAGTTCCGGAGGCCCCTTCCCCCTCCCTCTCGCCCCTCACAATTCCTATTCCTTCCTTAACCCTATTCCTTTCATAAAGGTCGGCAACGCATCTGCGACTCCTCTGGTTTTGCGGGTGTCTATGGGCGGCGGTGATTGCTCTCCATCAGGTGACCCGCCTGCTCGTTTGCCTCCTTCTTACATAAAAAGATCATATTGACGGACCAAGGATTCCCGACATATAAAACAAGTGCCCATCACATCAAAACAATAACGGTAACGATTCAATCAAAAAGAAACTAGGCTTTTTTGAGAGTGTTTGTAGTTTTTTGCTGAGGCTTTTTAAAAACAACAGTGTCGCGTAGCGGTGAAAGAATACTGCCACCCCCTCTCTTCCCTTGGGTGTCGTAAAAGGTGACTAACGTACTAAAGACTGCACGTACATCAAACAGCTTAGATCGGCGATGGGCTCACGACGCGCTGAGCACATGTGCAGTCGCTATTTGGTGAAAAGTGGACTATGGCAGAGGACTGCTTTTGCTGTCCTCATTGCCTAGTCTCTGACTAACCCATCGGGAATAATAGACGTGATTATACAGGATTTTTTTTATCAATGCTATATTTTTAAATTATAGAGTAACTTAATCTAGAGCTTCAGATTTAATTTAATTTTATAAGTGAAAATTAAAGAAACTAAAATTGATCAAACATATCAATTGTCTGCTTGTTTCACACATTCATTCCATTTCTCTCATTTATTCCTCTCGCACTTTCATTCATAACTCTCTATTACCATACATCATCTTTTATTCCTATACGGCTGGGTTTGCCGTCTATACAATACATTTCTAGGTCACCCTTGCCATCTCGTTCCTATCTAGCTAATTTTCTATATACTAGGTCTTAACTACTACGATGTTTGCTGAGCAGGGGGTTAAGAAAGGTACACTTCTCCTGAAAATCATGTGCATAAAAAACTTACAAACTAGGTTGGCTTTATTTACAACGTTTTGCTTATTCCTAAATTGCTTTTCTATTCTACTTTTCTTATACTATGTTTACATATATATCTTATTCTATTTCTTAATTTTCTATTACATTGTTTTCTATTACATTCATCTTATATTTATTACATTTACATTTTTGTTTGCACTCTTATATACTATTTATAATTATCTATCTTATTTCTTGCGCATGAGCAGATTTGATGCGCATTGTTCATTTTTTTTTTTTTTTTGCAACGGGTAAGCGCTTGGCCTTCATCTCACCTGATGGTAAGTGACGATAAGGCCGAAGGTGGAAGCGCGCTTCACCCGGAATCCTCAACCACTGAGGAACTGGCTATCTTATCGCAAACTGCCGGAACACAACAATGCTATAAACATCGTTGTTATGGCGACAGACTTAGATAAGATGGTGGTAGCTAGCCAGGCGGACTTAACAGCCCTACCACCAACCAAACCGAGCACACAAAGATGTACCCCCCGCTGGGAATCGAACCCGGGACCTCTGGGTCTGAAACAGGTAGCTTAGTCACTAGACCACAGAGGCGGTTAAAAAGGCGGTGGCCTGCGAAGACCACAGAAGACAGCGGCTATCCGAGCCATCCTGGGCTATAGAACGGTGTCGTTCATGGCAGCAACGGCCATCGCTGGCATGCTTCCATGGGAACTCGAGGCCAAGGTTCTGACCGAGGTCTACGTGTTCCGGGCGGAGGCGAGGGCTCGCGGAGAGAACCCTGCGCAAGCAGAAGTCGAGGGGGCAAGGCGGATGGCCCACGACATGGCGGTATGGCAATGGGAGGAGAACCTGAGAACCCCCGAAGCCGGAACCCGCACGGTGGAGGCTATCCGACCGGTTCTGCAGAGGTGGGTAGACAGGACCCATGGGGGGATGTCGTATCGCCTAACCCAGCTGTTCACCGGGCATGGGTGCTTCGGCAGCTACTTGCACAGGATTGGGAGGGAAGTGACCCCGGTCTGCCATCATTGCGGAGAGGAAGAGGACACAGCTCAGCACACCCTCGAGCTGTGTAGTGCCTTCGCGCCACAGAGGCGTACGCTAGAGTTGTCGCTGGGGGGAAGGGGCACTCTAGCTTTGCTGGATGTGGTCGCCGCAATGGTGGAAAGTGCGGAGAGTTGGGCAGCGGTGGCCAGATTCGCCGATGAGTGCATGGGCCTCAAGGAGGAGGCAGAGCGCGCCCGGGAGGAGTCGGCCAACGCTGCGCCAACGAGGAAGAGGAGGGCAGGGAGGCGGCGTAGGAGGTACGCTGACCTCCATCCACCTTAGGGTGATGCCGGGTGTCTGGCGGAAGACAGGTTCCGTCCTGTCCAGCCGGACGCCCGACGTTCTTGTTCGTGTTAGTAAAGGTTGTCGATAGGCTTAAGTATGTGTGTGGGCACCGGCATGGATATGTCGCCATATCACCCCAGGTGCCCACGAAATCTGTCTTAATCCGTCTTAAATGTTGGGCGCGATGGACAGCAACTGAGCTGTCCAGCGTAGTGTTGTTCTTTGTCTTGGTGTCGTGTAGTATAGTGTTCGTATCGTGGGCAACGGGGCTCTCTTCTGACGGCGTCCCCTTGTTTGGAGCGGATGCGGAAGGGGTCTGGTACCAGCAAATGTTGTGTAATGTGTTGTGTACTGTGGGTGTCCTTGGGGAGCGGCGCGGAAGCTTTATGCGAAGCCATGATGGGCAACGGGACGCCACTAAAGGCGTCCCCGGGTAAAAAAAAAAAAAAAAAAAAAGGTAAGGTTAGGTTACCTTCATGTGACTTTTCGTTCGCCCGGTAGAAGGGTCTGACTAACCCTTCGGGGATAATAGTCGTGTACTCTTTAAAAATATCATCATTATAATATAGAAAAAGAGGACTCTAGGAAGAATAGATATAATGATACTATGGACATTTTAATACTGTGGACTTTTTGATACTATGGACGTTTTGATACAGTGGACATTTTGATTTAGTGGACTTTATATTATACGACTAAAGGATATAATCGCACTGTTAGGCACAGGCGCTCCCACATGGACAAAGCACGTGGGGATATTGAGCCATTGAATATACTGATTTAAGATAATAAGGGTTTCACATTAAGGGTGCTCTCACATATAGGCGTTTTAGTCGTGCGACTAAGGTTGCCAGGTGTCCGGCTTTAGCCAGACAAAGTTGTAAATTGTTGCAGTTAATTTTTCTTTTTTTTTAGTACAAAAAATATTATGTCCTTTGGCTTTTTACGGTTGTGTCCGGCCAAATATTTACGTGTCCAGCCTGTCCGGCTTTTGTTAGGCTTTTTGTCCAATCGTAATTTTAATAAGCTATTGGCACATCAAAAGTGGACTGCTTATTTCAAATCATCTGGTAATGAAGAATTTAAATCCGAATTACTTAAATTGGCAGTATAATATTATTTTGCGATTCCAGGCCATAAGGCCAACGTCGAAAGAGTTTTCTCTCTAATAAACGCCCAGTGGACAAAGGAACGCAATAAACCAACAGACACAAACAAATGCAAAGATGATGTTTTTATTGTGCAATGTTTAAAATAACATGCAAAGAATTTTATGAAATGATCTCTAAGGAGAACGATGTTATCGATAAAGTAGGTGCCAATGCTAAATACCTATAACTTTTGAATAATTTAAATTATAGACGTGTTGACTGTTGATTTTGAGATAATCAAGAATTTGATTTTGTTTTTGTCAATTAATAATTTTAGTTTTCATGAAGGTGATTGCTAGGACACTAAATATCAGGTTGATTTATAATTTTAAGTAAGTTCCATTTGTTTTTTTTTTCATAATTTTATGATTGTTGTTTTTTTTCTATTCCAAGTTTATAGTAAGTGCAAATGCCAAAACTGATTGTGAATGTGTAATTCTTAAATATAATAATTATTAAAAACCTTAATCCTCATCTAAGTTTTTATTGTAAAACTGTTGTCCGACTTCAAAAGCGCAAGTCCGGCTTTAAAATAGTGTCTTGGGCTTTCCGTAAACACCATATCCGTCTTTTAGGGTAAAATGTCCGGCCTAATACCGCTGTATCATCAGTCATCGCTATGAGTCCAGCTTTTGTTATTTTAGGACGTGGCAACCCTACGTGCGACTGCAGCGCTTCTAAGTAGCGCTGCAGTAGCACGACTGGGTATCCACACATAAATAAGTAGGGCGTCGGCAGCGCGACAGCCGCGTTGCTTCCGCGTGGCAGAAGCGAAGCGCGAGTGCAGCGCTCCGAGCTTGTGGCGGCGGATACAAAGTACTCTATGGCGGATACGCCGCGTAGCCGCCCGCGTGCGATCAGTCGGCGGTAGATCAGTGTGGCGTGGCGAGCGCATCTGTAGCAAGTTGCAAATTACCTACGTCATAGCATGGTTGATACCAAAATAATAAACGAAGAAGAATTATGAAATACCCTTGGAATCCATATTAGAAATGAGCTAGTCACCCCCACGTTCAACGCGCGTCTGCTATCTGCTGCTGTAGTTATGAAGGGATTCGATGTGCAGCGCTGCAGCCGCGCGACAAAAACGCCTGTATGTGCGCTCTAACAAAATAGTTCATCAATTAACAAAATACTTTTAGAATCATCTTTGTTTCAAATAAAAATGTAAAGTAAATAGTAAGTAAAAATAAGTATATAGTTAAAATTTGCTGTAATTAAATAAATACGAGAAAACATTTAATGTCAAACAATATTATGAAGTCCATTGAGGTACTTTTTATATCAATGATTAAGTCATATTGAATAATAATGCTAAACGAATTTAGACTAACCGGAATTATACGAAGTGAAATTTATTAGGTAATACCAAAATTTCTTATGTTAAACAAGGGAGAATCGATATTAAACCCACGCTTGTGGATTTTTACGACTGCCATCGGACTACAATCGGGATCAACGGCTTCACGTGCCTTCCGAAGCACGGAGGAGCTCGAGATGTTCGTGGTTTTTTTTAAATAAAAGGAGGCAAACCGGGCAGCGATCGGTTGCACGGATCGGTAATGTGGAAAGCAATCACCGCCGCCCATGAACACCCGCAAAAGCAGAGGAATCGCGCGTTGTCTGCCTTTGAGGAAAAGTAGGCTCGTTTCTCGAAGATTCCCAAGCCGTAACGGTCCGGAAATACGTCCTGGTTCTACATGTTAACAAATCATTTTAATAAGAACAATAATTTTATTTTACTAGGTAGGTGGTAATTCTATAGGGAGGGTGGGAGCGATACTTTACCTTCCAATTGTCCGCAAAACTGAACGTCTCTCGAGATGTCGACACCAAGGATTCCAAAAAACGAGTTGGCAGCTTTTTAAAAATTCTGAGGTAAATCGAAGGGATGTGCTTTAACGTTAGTTTAACGTAAAGATTGGTCAAACCCCTAGTGACCTGGCACTGCGAAAGTATCTTAACTTTCAATATCGCAACCCGAATATGTAATCCGTTGCATTATTGAGTACCTTTGCCGAATTCGTTTTTTTTAAAAAAGAAGACGCCGAATTTAGTTTGTGAGTAGGGTTGCCACCTTTTAAGACCAATAAAGTATTTTTTTATTTTGTTAGAACAAAAATAAAGTACATAACTAGCATAAAAAAGCGTATTAATTTATATGTCCTTAAAAACGTATTTTTTGTTGCTCTTTGCGACATTTAACACATATTTGTCTTTTTAGTAAATAGTTTTACGTAACAAGTATTTTAGCGTACTTTGTTGGTGGCGTAGATTATAAAGTATGAAAAAAAGGACAATACTCTATTTTAGAGTACGGGTGGCAACCCGTATTCTAAAATAGAGATTATAATTCGTGACGTCATCAAATCAAATCCATTCCGCATTCATTTATACAGCTGATATACCCGTCTGTCTAAGCGAAGCATCTGACCTCTGTTATCAATGTTTATTTTTAGAACGCCACACACGATTCTTAGAATAATGATTTCGCGTGTGCGTATGAGACACCATGAGTGAACTCTTTTGGAAATCAATATTGATACAGCGTGTGGCTATTCATTTTTAAACCTTTTTAATTCGCTTGATACGTTAAAAATTGTATTGTAATTTTACAAAAAGTAGTTTGTAGACCGCGAACATGTTACATACCAAATTGAGTTTCCTATATTGTTGCATAATAAAACGTAAGAAGTACCAAACACATTAAATAAAGAATTAGACAAAAAAATAAGTTATTGATAACAGTATCTTTGTGCAAATATCTAGTTTCACGCAGATTTTTACTTTTTCTTGAGAGATATTTACGAGAAAACGACTAATATACCTACGTCTTTCTTTTAAAAACAGTAAAAATCAGAGTGACGCAAGATAGGTATTTGCACAAAGAAATGATAGTAATTCGTTTACAAGCATTTGTCATAGAATTTGGCTGTAGTAGGTACACACGGCGTCAGATCAACCTACCCAAAACTGTCAGATTTCTACATGACGGCGCTTCCATAAACTATCGAGCTAAATTAATCAACTCGACGTCAATGTGAAGCGACTGACACTGACAGTGACGTTGATAGTTCAGTGACAGCTCGCTTGACGTAACTCAGGGCGCTGGCGACGTTAGATGCGGACGTGTCAATTGAAACAGAATCTGTTTGCATCTGGCGCAGGCGTCACGCGTTTTGTGGAACGTCTTGATTTTTATATTCTGCCACCTAATAGTTAAGCGATTATAGTCTGATTTTGTGGTTTAGTTATACTGCATTGTTTCTAGTGTGTAACACTTGATTAAAACGTTGATTATAATTTTGGTAATCATTTAATTCTCCTCGCCCGTTGAACCACGCCACTCTCGAGTATTCCATGGAAGGCAACGGCAACCCTAATACGGACCCTGTGCCTATATCAGAAGTGGGATCCGCAGGGCATTCGCGTGAGGAGTATGGCAGCAGTGCGCCCTCATCTAATCTGCTGCAAAGTATGGAGACTCTTCTAACGAAATTGTTGACTGCTTCCCAACAAACCTCGACGACGCAGTTGATCCAGTTTGATCCTGACAGTGTGGATGCCGATATTGAAGGTTGGTGCAAAGTAACGGAAATTATTGTGAATAGCAAAAGATTGCAAGGAGCTGAATTGTTACTAGTGCTGACCCATGCTTTGAAAGGAAGAGCCGCAACCTGTTTAACGAAGTTGGACATAAATCAACTAGAATGGTCACGTATTAAAGAAATGCTTCTAGCGAAATTCTCAAGACCAATGCTTCCTCAAGATTACTTTGATTGTATCTTACGTTTTCAAATTAGTGCAAAAGAGTCAGCTTGTGAAGCAGCTATGCGGCTTTGGGGTATAATTGAGCGCATTCCACGTGTAGAAATGGCAGAAGACATGATAGCGGGTTTTGTAACGTCCGTTTTATGCCTTAAAGACAACTTTTTACGCCGCGAACTTAACTCTCATGTAGTATCGACGAGGTCACCATTATTTCGGATTCTGAGCGGCGTTTCTTTGAAAAGGCGAGCAGACGGAACCGAAAATTCAGACTTGGAAATGAAGAGAATGCGGCCCTCCGAACCTAGATTCACAGGAGCGTGTCACAATTGTGGTATACTGGGCCACAAGTCCGTAGACTGTCGCAGAAGAAGGCAAGAAATTGCCACTACACTGAGGTCGAATGACAAGCCGCGCGTGTCGACACCTGGTGAGAAGATGCAACCAACAACATGCTACGTCTGCGGGCAACCGGGACATCTGGCATCATCGTGCGCTGAGCGGTGGAGCGGAAGCACCTCAACGTCGACGGTGAAAGAAGTGTACCTGTGTGATCAAAGACCAGTCCGAAGCGAGTTGCAGACATCATCTGGTGAGATTGTTTCTTTTCTTTTCGACAGTGGGTCGGCCTGCTCGCTTGTTACTGAACAATTTTCGCAAAAGTTTCTGGGTACTTCACACAGTAAAATAGTTCTACTCAAATGAATAGGGAAGTCGGAGACTTATTGTAAAAAACAATTTTAAGCAAAGTCACCATCCAACATATTTCTGTGCATATTTTATTTCATGTCATTCCCGATAGCCTAATTTCTGAACCCATAATCATTGGAAGGGATCTTTTAGATCAGGGTGTTAAAATTGAAATAAATAGTAATGGCATAAAATTTTCAAAACCTAAAACTCCCCAAACACATTACGAAGATGCAAGTAGCGTCGATTTCTCTTGTATAGATACTGACTTAGAAGGCGACGACAAAAAAGCTCTCATTAACATTTTACAAAAATTCAGTAGATTTTTCATTGATGGCATACCGACCCGTAGAGTGACAACCGGCATGCTGCGCATAGATCCTATAGATTCAAACAAAGTAGTTCAAAGAAGGCCTTATAGATTATCTCCTGTCGAAAAAGATATTGTCCGCGAAAAGATTAGGACCTTACTTGAAGCTGGCGTTATTAGAGAGACCAACTCGCCTTTTGCTAGCCCCATCCTATTGGTTAAAAAAAAGGATAACACAGAAAGGATGTGTGTTGACAATAGGGAACTCAATGCTAATATGCCCGAACATTACCCATTACCTATCATTGACGAACAGATTGACAGGTTGAACGGGGCCCACACATTTTCGTCATTAGATATGGCGTCGGGCTATCATCAGATTCCTATAGACCCTGTGGGTGATAGCATCGCGCGAACGGCCTTTGTCACACCGGAGGGTCGGTACGAATATGTAACTATGCCCTTTGGTTTGAGAAATGCTGCGTCCGTCTATCAACGTTGCATCAACAGGGCCCTTGGTTCCCTTAAGGACGAAGTGGCCCTGGCGTACATGGATGATGTCCTCTGTTTCGCTAGGGACGTCCCCGAGGGCTTGATCAGACTTCAATTAACACTTAAGTCATTGTCTGAAGCCGGTTTTTCCTTCAACATAAAAAAATGCAAATTTATGAATAAATAAGTCGAATACCTCGGCTATGTTATCAGAGCTGGGGAGATCACCCCTAACCCACGTAAGGTTCAAGCCCTCGCTGATGCTCCTCCACCAAAAACGGCTTCGCACGTACGCCAATTTCTAGGATTAGCGTCCTACTTTAGGCGGTTCATTCCCAACTATACTCGGCTTGTAGGTCCCTTATATCCGCTCACAAAATTGAAGGGACCGATCAAATGGACAGACGTTTACGATAATATTCATAAACGGATAGTTAAAATTCTTACAACGGAGCCTGTACTTACGATATTCGATCGCGAGCTGCCTATCGAACTACACACGGACGCGAGTGCTGATGGCTATGGTGCCATTCTTATTCAAAGAAAGAATGGCATCCCTCACGTTATATCTTATTTCAGCCGCCGAACGGCCGACACAGAGTCAAGGTACCATTCGTATGAACTGGAGACTCTGGCGGTCGTTCGTGCGGTAGAAAATTTCAGGCACTATTTGTACGGTCAGCATTTCACTGTCTTCACAGACTGTAACTCTTTGAAAGCATCTAAGTCAAAAACTGATCTAACTCCGAGGGTACATCGGTGGTGGGCCTTCCTACAAGCCTTCGACTTCGACATTGTTCACAAACAAGGCAGTAGCATGGAACACGCCGATTACCTATCTCGAAATCCCCTTCCAGACCCAGTACCAAGCAGTTCCAATAGTGGCAAGCACTTAGCTCAAACGTTAACAAAATATGTACAATTTGTAGAGCTACACCAAGGGTGGTTAGCTGTAGAACAAAAACGAGATGCCTACATTCAAGATCTTATTGCAAAACACCGCCTTAATGAACTCCCTGATTCTATCAGCCACACCTATGATGTTCGGAACGACGTTCTCTATCGGAAGGTAGAGCGCAATAAAATAAGTCGTTGGTTATCCATTGTACCTAACTCGCTTGTATGGACATTGATCAATCATATTCACACTGAGATTAAACACCTAGGCGCTGAAACGACACTTGATAAACTATACGAACAATACTGGTTCCCCCAAATGCTAAACAGGTACGTTTGTTCGTTGATGCATGCATCGTATGCAAGACATCAAAAGGTCCTTCCGGAGCTCAACAAGTTCGTTTGCACCCGATACCCAAAGTAGCATCTCCGTGGCACACAATCCATATAGACATAACTGGGAAATTAAGCGGCAAAAGCGATAAGAAAGAGTATGCTTCAGTCATAGTAGATGCCTTTACTAAGTACGTACTCTTGGAACATACCCCGTCGCTTGATGCTGCTTGTGCAGTTAAAGCACTAAGAAAAGCAGTATGCCTTTTCGGCGCTCCCAAACGAATAATATCGGATCAGGGACGATGCTACATTAGTTCAGATTTTAGAGAATTTTGTAGTAGTCATGGTATAGAACTTCACCTTATCGCAAAAGGCGCCAGCAGAGCTAACGGTCAAGTAGAAAGAGTAATGCGAACTTTAAAGTGCCTACTTACTATTATTGAGAACGATCCTCATAAGACATGGCAAGATGAACTCCCAGAAGTTCAATTAGCTCTTAATTAATTGGATTAATCGGAATTAATGTTTGGCATACGCGCGCAATCATTAGGTATAGCTGCAATATCTCCGAATAATGATGAACCTAGGTTAGACTTAGAAACAATCAGGAACGAGGCTTCAGAGAGTATTGAAAACGCGGCGCAAAAAGAAGTAGTTAGGTTTAACAAAGGTAAAGCACGAGTCAAACCTTTCTCTCTAGGAGATTACGTTTTTGTCAAAGGTAGCGAACGCAGTCAAACGAAACTTCAACGGAAGTTTAAAGGGCCTTTCCTTATAATTAACATTTTAGACAACGATAGGTACGAGCTCAAACATATCGATGGTTCCAATCGCGTTCTAAAATATTCCCACGAGAACTTGCGTGCAGTACCCAGAGGCTTTGAGGGGTGGGTCGATGTTGCCACTGTGTTAAATGATGTCGAGGCCGAGACGGCGACTCATGGTCGGGCAGACGAGGATGTAGCCTTATCAGATGATGAAAGCGACACGCTTTCAGTAACGAGTTCCCGCACTATGACTGTCAGTTCAATGACTATGACTGCCTCAGAGACCGAGGAAGCTTAAATGTCAAAGTAAGTCTGTGTACTGCCATCAAAGTGTACATGTGTTTGTCTCCGTGTTTTCTCCTAACTATGGCAATCGGTAGAAAGGACTGACTTAGCGGTCGACGTCCTTGGTCTACATGTTGTATTATGTTGTGTGTACGGGTAGCGTGAAGGGGCTGGCTCATAGGAGTCACGTCCGGGCCACGTTGCAACATCATAACGAAGATGAAGGGAGTAGCTCATTGGAGTCTACGTCCGGTCCATCTTTCACTATGTGTCGGTAGTACAAGTGCGTCAACTTATTACTGAACTGTAACCTAAAACTTGAAATTCTTGACAGTGATTATTTTGTGAGACAGCATAACGCTGGTGGTTTAAGTCAGAGATGGACGAGCTCTGTGACTCTCAAGATACTATTTCATTTTTTTTCAGGTACCACGTTAGAACCGAGGCGAGGTCATTAAGGCGCACAGGGTCGTGCGCATGTCAGTATGGCCGTGACGGCGCTTCCATAAACTATCGAGCTAAATTAATCAACTCGACGTCAATGTGAAGCGACTGACACTGACAGTGACGTTGATAGTTCAGTGACAGCTCGCTTGACGTAACTCAGGGCGCTGGCGACGTTAGATGCGGACGTGTCAATTGAAACAGAATCTGTTTGCATCTGGCGCAGGCGTCACGCGTTTTGTGGAACGTCTTGATTTTTATATTCTGCCACCTAATAGTTAAGCGATTATAGTCTGATTTTGTGGTTTAGTTATACTGCATTGTTTCTAGTGTGTAACACTTGATTAAAACGTTGATTATAATTTTGGTAATCATTTAATTCTCCTCGCCCGTTGAACCACGCCACTCTCGAGTATTCCATGGAAGGCAACGGCAACCCTAATACGGACCCTGTGCCTATATACAATTAATTTTGAACTTTATTGTTTGGTTTTAAGGAACAATATTGATTAAAGAAATTTGACAGTTTAGGGTAGGTTGATCTGACGCCGTGTCTACCTAATAGGTTAAGTTATTTGCGACACCCTAACAGGGTAATGGAATAAAGTACTTTTTGTTCGAAATTACTAATTAAATACTTAGATAAATAAATTTAACCTCAAAATTATTAATAAGTAATAAATAACTGTGTGAATTCGTGCGTGAATTCACGGCACATGTCGTGCCCTCCACATTCACGGGATGCTCACAATCGTTCGTGAAACCCGCCGCGAAATGGACGTAGAAGCTGCTGCTGCAATAACTTTGTTTGCTGTGGCAAAATACTATTTAGTCGTCCAAAACATTATTAGAAAGCGGTGGAAAAAAAGAAGATGGTGGACATTGGTGGATGACTGAAATACATCAAACCGACTGAAACCGATCAAAGTATATCTGAAGTAAACTGATTAATTTCCTCTTTGGTAAACTGGCACGGGGCCGTGAATGTGGATTTGTACGCGTGAATGTCGCGCGAACTCTTTGTCGCAGGACAAAATACGCGCGCGATCACGCCTGTTCCCCGATCAGTAGGGCAAGCACGAACTTTTAAAGTATTCGTAACGTAAACGTATCGAGTCCACGATACGAAAACGTAGTACAACGCTAGTCCTAAGCACGAAGAGTTCCGTTAACGTATCGCGAGCTCGATGCAACGGCGAAGGTGACGTCATCCTAACGTAAGCAGAGATGTGCCCAGTGAATGAACAATCGCAGCATATTGAACGATTGCTTGCGTTCGAAAATTAGATAAAGTGGTTTTTAAAAAGCTACACAAGAATTTTATGTGAATATTAGAGTCAAATGCTATATAATAATTAGGAATGTTTATTTAAATTGTTATTATTGTATAAATACTATTAAAAATTAATAGTTACTCCTTATATTCATAAAATTATAATGAAATATTTTGATTGATTTCTGAACGACATCACATAGAATTGCTGTCGCGGCAAAGCCAACTTTGTTGGACTTCTTGGCGGGAAAGTGAAGCGTCATGTCTGCAGTTTTGTTTTATTTTCTAACATTTGTGTTTTTTCGAATATTAATGTGAAATAATAGTGGATTATTAACCGTTAAGTGTTTGTGAACGTGCATGAGTGTTGGCAAATGAAACAAAACAGTGCAACATCACTTTTCAAATTCTCTCAAGTAGTCCGCGTGAGACCTCAGTAAAGTCCCACATCTTTACTAAGGACTCAAGGGGTTTGGGGAACATCATTTATCATTCATCTTATTCACCACTCATTATCATCAAGGGAAAAAAACAAATAAATAACTAATGACTAGGCAGTATGGCTCAGACCTTAGCCTGTTCCTTCATAGAACAAATATTTATAAAAAAAAAAGCCAACTTTGTTACTTTATTAGGAGTAACAGCACTTGAGCACTTCCACAGACTATATAGTGAACAAGTTCAGACGGACATCTATCGTACATTTGTATGAAGCTTTAGAGCTGGCCGCCATCTTAGCTCAAGATTGATGTATGACATTTGTAACTTTTTAATCTTGAATGCTTAATATGAGGCAACAACATTTTCTACATTCAGCCAGAGCCGAAGCGACATACCAGGGCAGTTTGTTTTTCTTGGGTAAATTAGGATACATCAGAATCTACCAAGGTAACTATTAAGCAAGATATTTTGTAATTGCTAATAGTTACCTTTTGAAATAAAAACAAATATTTCTTTAGTAGGCACATTTACTTTCTTTTTAACTTTTTAGTACAATATATTTTATGAAAGCTTTATTTTGCATCATTGGAATACTTCTCTTCTGTAACCTGCGGATGTCAGTGCCTCCTGATATTGTAATAGTGCATAATAGGCGAGATTTGGAAGATATAAATCTCTTCTCAAAATGTTTGTAACAAACGAAGCGTTGCAAGTTTAAAGTTCATCAACATTCAACGCCCAAAGAGTTTCACTGTTTATGTACTCCAGCCATTTATTGCGTCTAACACATGGAAATACATGTAATTTAACGGTCTGTTGTAAACACTATCACAGTTGGGAACACTGCAATGATTAAACATCGTAGAAAGCACTAAAACGTAACTTAACACGAAATAATCTGAGTAATACTCAAGAAACACTTAGAAGTTATCTGGAGAAATAGATATGTACGGAAATAAAATCAAGATCGCCTCGACACAAAACAACAAGTGATAAAAGTGACGCCATTTTCAAAGATTTTGACAGTAGTGACATTCGCTTCGGGAAGAAACTGTCATACATCATTCTTGAGATGCGTTCTTTAAAGCAACTTTTTTCAGTAGGGAACATTTCCACCCGTGAGCACTTCACAAACAATCTTTAAGGTGAATAATTTAGTGTTACGTCTGAAAATAATAAAATTTATTGTTTTGGATTGATCAAAATGAGGACAAGCCATGCACAATACGCAATGATGATAGAGTTTATGGAAAGGTAAGCATACTTACTTTGTTGTTTGTGACGTGTTTGCGAGTTTATGTATGATTGTTTACATATGTTCGATGGCTAAGCTGTGTGATTATTATTTTATTTATAGAAATGGAGTTTATCTGAACCCTCTGGAAGCCTGCGAGGTCGCCATTTCATACAAATGAAATGGAAGGAGCTTACGCTAAAATGAATACCTAGCAATGTGACAGGACACTCGCACTCGGCGGGAAAAAAAGTGGAGCAAATTAGTTTCAAGTTAGTACTTTCTATAACTTCATAAGTGCTCGACCTAACACTAACTCATTACAAATCAACATTATTGATCTATAGCAACATTATTTTATATTTATTTAATATTATTAATTTTTTTTATATAGGTACTTACTACTACCTACATAAATAGTATTTGGTTTTGTATAAATGTTAAAGGTTTTGTGGTTTAAAAAGTAGCACGTAAAAGAAGTGGTTCAAATTCATAGGGCTGCTTTTGGCACCGGTGGAAGTCCAGCACTTAAATTATCTTCGACTGACCTAGAGAACAGGGTCATGCGTACATGCTGGAGTACAAGCTGCTACCGGGATGGTGGTTGTGGAAGCTGGTTCCACTGCTTATCATTTCACATTAACAACATATTAATACATACACACTATATTGTGCAGTGTACCTATACGTATCCAATGGCGGCCTTATTTCTAAGTGGAATCTATATTTAGTAAACTTTAAACTAACAATATTAATAGGGACCAATAATAAAAATCATATAAAATATTTTTCAGGGTCAAGACGCAACGCTTTCCAAGTTTCCACACCTTTTAATTTCAACACGAGGAGTCAAATTCTGAGGTTCTTTTCGCAGGAGGAAGGCACAGGTAAACTTTCTTTTTTATTATTCGAAGATTGACCCATTTATTTTATTATATTTTTATCATACTAAATGAAATTATCGGTGCGTGCATTACAATGCAGTTCATGCATCAAGGCCGCAAAATAAATATTTTTATGTTAGATTTTGTTTAATTGATTGATTTTGATTAACAGGAATTTTATTTATATTACAGGGGATTGAAATGCTCCTGGAACTAGCAGCCAATATACTGTGGCTGTTCCAGCAGACGAGCAGCAGCCTACTATAGTTTCCCTACCATTATCAATAGTTATTAACCTTAGGAGCCTTAGAACCCTTCGGCGCCAAAGAAAAACAAAACGGATAACATTGCAAAACTATGAAAGTTAGAGGAGAGATTGCAAGAGAGTATGATAAAGAGCAAGACTTCGCTTTTCCCCTTGACACAGAGGGTTAAGGAGCTCCTTTATCAAGCTCAATGGTTAGAGTTCATGAAAGAAGCTATGAATGTATGTTTGTTAGGTAACTAACTTTGAAAGGGGAAATACCTATGTACTTAATAAATTTAATTTTGTTTTATTTAGTTGTTTTATTGCGCCGATTTTCCTATCTGCCACCCTTATTGGTAAACTAGCTAACTAACAGAGAATGACTATTGACTATGACTATTGATACACAGCAAAAGGCACCTTTTGGTACAAAGTTCGCCTTGCTGTGTTGCTCTGTATCAAAAAAGATAAATAAATAAATTAAAGTATAGGTAGGTACTTTGTACATTAGGATGTACTTTTGAATCATTACATAATTATAAAGTAAAGTCGCCGTTTTCCTCTATCTGTGGCACCGCACTATGCTCCTAAACCACGCAATGGATTTTGCGGATTATTATGCGGATGATTATGCGGTTTTCACTCAAAGATAGAGCATTAACTGAGGATGGTTTTGTTTATATTTTGTAGATATATTTTTTAAATGGCTGAACTATGACGGTCTTCCTAAGTTAGCGTGGACGACGGCGCGGGCGGGCCGCTAGTTAATTATAATATTAAAAAATAGAATAAGAAATAAAAGATAATAATAAAAAAATTAAACAAAGTCTTCGTAATAAAATGTATTAATTAAGTTCATTAATTCACAATACTAGCATGTTTTATATTGCTCTTCCCCTCACTTAGTCATCGCCTACTTAATTTTATTGATAAATATGCCTAGAAAGTGCACTTTGGCCATAGAAACCACAAAAAAATAATTTTTAAATGATTTTAAAGTCACAACGATACTTTTTTCACCGACAAATTCTCCGTGTAGAAACATTCGTAGTTCACGCTAGCCAGCCTTCGTCATCCACGATACCTTATGTCAAAACTAAGTTCGTGCTCGCAAACTTTCATATAAACATATCAAGTAACGTTGGTGTTACGATACGAAGGCGATACGCTTACGATACCTTAGCATTCGTGCTTCCAAATTTAGTAAATTTTACGTCCGGTAGGGGCGCTGCTCAATTCTCATACAAATTGTTGACGATGACGATACGAACACTTTTTCGCAAATTGTTCGTGCTTGCCCTACAGATCGGGGAACAGGGCGTGAACGCGCGTTAAGCCCGCGAAAACCATCCACATTCAGGTTCACGGCTGTTTACTGTTCACTAATGTGGAGCCGCCATTAATAAACAGAAAAAGGAGAAAAAAACAATTGACAGGCTACAGGTTTCAGAGAACCGCAGAATGATCGTGCAGGCGCGCGTGTAACAACAAATCAAGCGATGCTCTTTTATTTATTTACAAATGGACCGGTTATAATCACCCCGAGAGCGCGCCCGCGTTTAGTGAATGGGCGAAGTTTAGTGTGGAAGCACGCCCGTGCGCCGACGCACATCTGTCGTAATCGAACACGCGACCGTAATTTTAAAACACGAACGTGAAACGTTTTGACATTTCTCTTCTAGTACTAGTAAACAGTTGACAGTTTTCTTTTTTTTCTTTTATTTACGGAACAGTGATAAACGTTGTTGTGATCTCTGTGTAGGTTTTAACGTGGAGAGAAAAAACTATAATTTGCAAAAAGTGAAAGGTTACTTGTGAGTTGCTCGTATTTTATGTGTGAATAGATCTTCGACGAATGTGAATAAAAGGTACCTATGCCTATGCTTTCAAAGCTAATGCTACAATTAAATTATCTTTAAGTATTTATAATTTTAATGAATGTCTTTTAAATAATATTGGAGGCATTTGCCCTGTTATGGGAAAACAGTTGGCATAAAGTAGGTAGGTACGCATAAAGTAAACGGTTATCGAATGGGGTTTTACTCATATAGTTTTTTTGGCAACATTGACCAACAATAATAAGGAAGTTAGTACATTATTGGTGTCTATGGTGTGAATCAACATGATCATTATCGTTAATTTCAGACAAGTATCACTATTTAAGGTTAGTATCAATTATATATTTACCTAACTACTTATAAAACTAATGTTAATAAAAATATTTTAAAGCAACATTGACGAGCCTTCGTACCGTCTACTTCTCGTCTGTCATACTTTCGTCCTATGATGTCGCAGTAAATAAAATATAACTATCCCTATCTAATAATCATAATTACGTTATTATATTAGCAGTAATCCGAATGTTGTTGTTTAAAATAAGAATACATAAATAAAATATTTTTATTCCAAACTATAGCTGCCCGCTCGCGACTTCACCCTCGTGAGCCCCCGTCCTGGTAGCCAGCCCGCGACGAATTTCCAAAATTTTTCTTTTATACAAAAACCTTACCTGCTAAACCTAAACCTACTGACAATTACAAACCCAACAAAAATAATTAGCCAAATAGATGCAGCTGTTCTCAAATGATGCGCGAACAAACATTCCAAATTTCGTAGCAAACAAAATGAACAAAGTATTTTTTCTAACTTTAATTTAGAAAGCCGTTTCAAAACCCCTTACGTGGCGACCCTTGAACCAGCATTTTTATAATTATATTAAAAAATTAATGTATGTACAACCAAAAGAAAAAAAAACAATAACAGATGGCATAGCGACATTCATAAATGTTTAATTATTGTAGTCTGAACTGAATAAACCGTGTCGCGGTGAAAGATTGTAAAAGGCGACTAATGGACTAAAGTCTGCACATAAATCTAACAGCATAGAGCGGCAATGGGTTCACCGCCTGTCACAAGTTCACCAGTTGGTGAAAAGTGGACTATGGTAGAGGACTGCTTTTGCTGTCTTCATTGACTAGTCTCTGACTAACCCTTCGGGGATAATAGTCGTGATTCTTACGTGTATGTGTATTCGTCGTACGTGTATTTAAACTGAATAAATGATATTGAATTAAATAACAAATTGTTAAAAAAGTACTTATCAAACAGTGAGATAACGGCCATTAAAATACAAAAAAGAAGAAAAAAAGTATCCTAATCTTGTACAAACACATTCCTAGTAAAGTTCCCACACTTATCCACATACTTCCGGTCAATTCACAGTTCATAATAAATTAATAATAATACGTCGTACAATAAATAGCATTATATTGTGAAATATTTTGTAAGCTTCTTACTTATTTAAACATAACCCAGTTATAAATAATTCCAGCTGTGTTGTGTCTGAGTAAACAATAATTTCAATGCCCTCTCCACAACCTGCTACTCAATAACCTAGAAACAAAATGAACCAACATACATACATGACTATAATCCCAAAAGGGTGAGTCAGAGACTAGGCAATGAGGACCACAAAAGCAGTCCTCCGCAATAGTCCACTTTTCAGCAAATAACGACTTCACATGTGCTCAGCGTGACAGGTGGTGAGCCCATCGTCGCTCTATTCTGTTAAAAGTATGTGCAATTGTGCATTTAGCCCGTTAGTCGCCTTTTACGACGCCCAAGGGAAGAGAGGGGGTGGTAGTAATTTTTCACCGCTACACGACACGGTTTTATATTAAAAAACAACCAATAAAAATACAGACAAAACAAAATTCATTAAAATTCTAGTTCTAAGAACAGTCAGCTTCAAATTGGATGAGTAATGATTCAATTTAAAATTTATTTATAACATGGGAAGAAAGAAAAAACAAAAAAAGCAAAAAAGAAGGAAATAAGGAAAAAACAAGAAAGAAAAAAGGAAAAACAAGAAAAAAAAAAAGGAAAAACAAGAAAAAAAAAAAGGAAAAACAAGAAAAAAAAAAAGGAAAAACAAGAAAAAAAAAAGGAAAAACAAGAAAAAAAAAAGGAAAACAAGAAAAACAAAGGAAAAACAAGAAAAAAAAAGGAAAAACAAGAAAAAAAAAAAGGAAAAACAAGAAAAAAAAAGGAAAAACAAGAAAAAAAAGGAAAAACAAGAAAAAAAAAAGGAAAAACAAGAAAAAAAAAAGGAAAAAATATATTGGAATTTCACAATAAGTAGTACCTAGTTAGTAGAATTGTTTCTGTCTGATATTTTGAATCATGTAGGTACATCACGTATGTTATTTAAGACTGGCTTGCATCACAGCAGCTGCAGCGTTGTTCACTTATTATTTCGAGTTAAAATAGCTAATTTTAAAATATCATTCGAGTTTATTCGAGCGTTATTAACGCAAATAATCAAATATTAAGAATGTCATTGCATTTACGTATCTGAATACCCACACACATGTGTTGTTAAGAGGCCTATTACATGTCGACCTCGACTGTGATTTTTGCGTAAAATGGCCAATTTTGGCGTTATGGATCTCAGAAACCAAAATACATTAACAATTATGACTTATTGCATAGTGTAGAATAGCTATTAGAATAGTGCGTAGCGGCCTCGCTTTTTTTAACTAAACCCAAAATTGCAGAGAAAGATTTTCATAAAATGCGCGAAGGAACTTTTTTGAGCTCATCGATTGAACTACTGTTCTAAACAAGTGAATATCTCTCTTATATAGTCGAATAGAGCATAGCGGCCTCGGAATTTTAGATATCATTGATTTTATATAGGAAAAAAAATCTTATTCTAAACCAAAAAACATCGAAAATCGCTGTAAGTTAACTGTGAATATCTCCTATCTACGATAATATTATTGAGCAAAATTTACATACCAGAGTAATTGTTATTTCATGGGGAATAAAGATTTTATAATGAATTTATTATCCTATTTCGATAAAAACGTTAAATTCAACTGCAAAATTACTACAAAATGCGATGCGCCGGCCGTCCGAATTCAACTTATGCTTAGAGAATGGAGATTTGTAATATTATGCACAAACTATTATCCTATTTCGATAAAAATGATAAATACAACTGCAAAATTACTACAAAATGTGAGGCGGGCTGCTAGTTGTCAATACCTAGTTTTTTTTATTTTATTTAATAGGTACTTAACATGAAATCTACCATTTATGTCGTAGCGGTGAAAGAATACTACTACTTGTCGTAAAGGCGACTAACGGACTAAAGACTGCACATACATCCAACAGCATAGAGCGGCGATAGGCTCACCAGTCGTTATTTGGTGAAAAGTGGACTATGGTAGAGGACTGCTTTTGCTGTCGTCATTGCCTAGTCTCTGACTAACCCTTCGGAGATAATAGAAGTGATTATATCTATGTATAAAATCTCTTGACCTTTTTACCTGATGGTAAGTGACGTTAAGGCCGAAGATGCAAGCGCACTAACCCATAACCTTCAACTACTGAGGAACTGGCTTTCCTATTTCTAAATGTCGAAAAACAATAATACTTCTAATATTCTTGTTGTTATTGCAACAGACTTGCTTAAGATGGCCGCTCTTGCTATTTTTGTAATCTAAAGGTTTTGTCATCTCCAGTTTAAACCAAAATGTTAATAAGTCTTGTAAAATAAAATTTAAAATTATTTATTCAATTTAGGCTACAATATGGGGCGGGAGCCTTGTACTGAGAAGAACCAGCAAGAAACACAGCATTTCTTGTCGCTATGTCATCGGTTCGTAAGTATATATATGGGGCGGGAGCCTTGTACCACAGTATAAATATACTTTATATTTATACTGTGCTTGTACTGAGAAGAACCGGCAAGAAACTCAGCAAGGGCATTTCTTTTCTCCCTTTCTTTTACAGCGTCAATACAAATTGGGAAATGCCCTCCTTATCATAGTAGGACATAACTGCAACATCTGGTATTTTGTTACATTATGCGAATGGCCAGTCAAATCCGGGGTCACGGCACGGCTATAAAATATGGCCGCTGTCATTAGTTCTTACAAACGGTGTCTTAGCCGCAGTCGTTAAAAACAACAATAACATTCATTACATTCGTGCAATACTTTAAATATTTTGGACAAATACTACTAATCCTACTAATATTATAAACACGAAAGTTTGTATATATGGAAAGATGTTTGTTACTCTTTCACGTTAAAATTACTTAATGGATTTGGCTGAAACTCGGCATACAGATAGTTTATAACCTGGATTAACACATACCATACATTTTATCCCGATATTCCCACGGGAACTGGAACCACGCGGGTGAAACCGCGAGCGGCCGCTAGTACATACATATAATCACGACTATTATCCCAAAAGGGTAAGAATGAGGATAGCAAAAGCAGTCCTCTATCATAGTCTACTTTTCACCAAATAGCGACTGCACATGTGCTCAGCGTGACATGTGGTGAGCTCATCGCCGCTCTATGCTGTTGGAAGTATGTGCAGTCTTTAGTCCGTTAGTCGCCTTTTACGATACCCAAAGGAAGAGAGGGGGTGGTAGTATTCTTTCACCGCTACACTATACTACGGCCAAATTAGATCAAGAACAATAATTGTAAACAAATTTTTGACATTTCTTTCGCAAATATCTCGGATTTTTACTTTATTCATAAGAGATATTCACCAGAAATGAACAAAGACTGCAAAGAAAGACACCAATGTCTTTCTTTCAAAAAACAGTAAAAATCCGACTAAATAATATTTGCACAAAGAAATGACAGTAACTTCTGTGCAGAGATGAAAGTCCATAAAGTGTGTCGCGCAAGGCAAAAAAAATCATATCAAAATTAATCAACTAATGTAATAAAGTTCAAGGCCTTAGAATAATGTCGGTGAGGAAAGTTCGATAGCAAATCGAAAAAAATTAAAATGAACGAAAACTTGCTACTGATATCATTACTATAGTTATTTGTCAAACTAGCAAGTTTTCTAGATCACCGTGTCGCGTAGCGGTGTAAGAATACAACCACCCCCTCTCTTCCCTTGGGTGTCGTAAAAGGCGACTAACAGGCTAAAGACTGCATATAAGAATAAGAATAAGAAAATATTTATTGACACTCACACACTTATCACACAATACAGCACATTTAACAGTAAATATAAATTACCAAAAAAATATATTATAAATAAAAGATAACAAAATAACACAGGATCACAAAATAAAAATGATACAATAAAAAACAAAATTATAAAAATTAAATAAAAACAGGTACCTAGCTAGTAGTGTGTGAGGCCAACAAGGACCCCGTCTCAGCAATATGCTGCCACGTCCCTCAAAGTTGGGCAGAGTGACAAAGCAGCGCTGATATTCTGACAGGGCCTTTAAAGGGAGGTGACGTCAAATAACAGAAAAAGATTAGATGCATAATACATATATACATCCAACAGCATAGAACGGCGATGGGTTGACCACCTGTCAACGCTGAGCACAGTCGCTATTTGGTGAAAAGTGGACTACGGCAGAGGACTGCTTTTGCTGTTCTCATTGACCCTTCGGGAATAATAGTCGTGATTAAAAATGTATATGTATTAATGTTTTTTTTAATATATTTTAGCGTTTTATTAAAAATATACATAGGTAAAATTTTTAAAACACTGAAAAAAGACGACAACCTCAGTCGGGAATCGAACCACGAACCTTCCACATTCCGGGCGGCTGCCTTAACCACTTTGACTGCCGAGATCTGGTTTTCCCCCGTCGAAATTCAGTGCTTAATGCTTATGTTTTTTAGTCAACATTGCTTCATCAAATCTTAGAAGTTTTCACCTCTACAATGCGGAAGGTGCGTGGTTCAATTCCCGCCTGAGTTGACGTCTTTTTTCAGTGTTTTAAAAAAATACCTATGTATGTGTCAAAGGCATCCAACAAGTCCTTCCATCTATCTCTCTCTAAAAAAAATTTGAATGTTGATTGGTCGAGTAGATTGGTTCTCAGACCCCCCATGTTCATGTAGGCAGGTATAGCCCACGCATATAAATTACGCGAATCAATTTCTTTCGTGGTAGCGTCTGGCACTGATTTGTCTGACTACAAATATAAAATTTCTTGTCCTTAGGTTAATATTATTGTAGTTAAAATTTGTAAAGACAAATCAGTGCCAGACGCTACCACGGAAGAAATTGATCCGCGTAAAGGTCGCGCACGAACTTGACGGGCTATAGCTGATACATACATACATACATGACACCTATTTCTCGGAGAGTTAGGCACATACCATAGCTTTTGATTCGCTACGATCATACATTTTTACAAGCTGATAAAGATAGATTAAGTTGTTATTACGCGAACGATGTCGCGGGCGTAAAGCTAGTGCACAATATAAAGATATTGTTGTGATTACTCGTTTAAAACGACTTTCTAATATAACCACTATACTATGTTTAACAAGGAAATACCAAACGCTTTATGGCAAAAAAGAAAACAGGCTTTAGTTGTAAGCATTTCTTGTATCTACTTTTTTGCCAAGTTAAGGCTACGTTTTCCGTAAGATGATCAATTTGCTTTGAAGCAACATAGTATTTTTTTGTACGGAAACTAACTATTATACTTTTGTCAGACCATAGCCTGGCTATTTGGTAGTCGCCCCTTTCCCTTTCTTGGAAAAATAGTCTTTTGGGCGAATCAGTAAAGCCCCATATAATAAAAAAATGTGGAACATGAAAATTGGCTTATTGATTTGAAAAATGTTGAAGTTGGAAGTTTACTACAAACAGAATTGAACGCTGAGTGTAAGTTTGTAAATGTGCAAACGTTACTATCGCGTTTGAGTTAAGTTGTGACAGATAGATCTTAATGCTAAGTCTGTTAAGTGTGGCTAATAAATAAATAAATAAGTAAATAAGATCGAGAATCAAAACTCTTAACTCAAACGCGATAGTAACGTTTGCACATTTTCAACTTACACTCAGCATTCAGATAATTACTATAACTATTCCGTGATTATTACACGCCATTATACAAATATTTTAAAAAAAACATTTTTTTTTAAATGAAGATAATACCTAGATACCTAGATAGATAGACCTTTTTTTAACTATTCTGTGCTTTTATTTCCTGCCGGCGTGCTTCCAAAGTTGGACATTAAAACTGTGAAAACAATATTACGGATGGAGGTAGCACCAGTAGTACGTAATACCACAGACAGAATAACTAATAGTACTACCGGTAATACGCCCAGTTGTACTATAGCCTCAAGGCAAGCCGCGCGGCTTGTTCGCAATCTTAGCATTCCTGCCTTGAGTACATTTTAGCTGACAGCAAAAAGCTGTTTCTCTACTAAACGTGTATTATAATAAAGCATAGAATCAGCCCAGCCCCCAAATCGTTTAATTAAAAGGTTCTAAGTCCGTTGTTTGGTCACTTATTTAGAAAGGGTTCTAATCATCATCATCATCAGCGTATAAATCCCGTCACATCCGTGGGGAGTAATCAATTTTCATTAAGTTTTATCTAATATGACGACAATGGCTTTATCTGGAATAACCAGTGTTATTGAGAAAAACCTGGAGTGTCATGTATTGCCACACGACATCATAAAAAGGTCATGTTTTGCATGATAGCAGAGTATCATCCATCACTCGCAGCAGGCATGGCTAACTTTGTTGGTAACAGAATAACAACTAAAGAGTAGAAGGAGTCCAAACGAGACATGTATAGTTGACCTATTTTTTCAAATGGGCCACAAACATTGAAAGAAAAGAGACAAAATAAGTTGCCGAAAACGTCAAATGTCTAGCGAAAAAAAAACCGGTCACCATATTTTATGATACAAAATTCAAAAGCGACCTACAAATGTCATTTGAATGGTGACCAAACGGAGTGCCCACTCAAATGTCATAGACCTCCTTCTATGCTTTAGTCATTATTCTGAGGTTGTCAACTAGTCATAGATATCATAAAAAGCGACTTAGACAAATGTAATTCGAATGGTGACCAAACGGAGTGCCCACTCAAATGCCATAGCACTTCTTCTATGCTTTAATCATTATTCTGAGGTTGTCAACTAGTCATATATATCATAAAAAGCGACTTAGACAAATGTAATTCGAATGGTGACCACACGGAGTGCCCACTCAAATGTCATAGCACTCCTTATATGCTTTAGTTATTATTCTGAGGTTGTCAACTAGTCATAGATAGCAGAAAAAGAGGAATATATTAGCTTCTTGTCTGTTACGAAGACTTCTAGAGGTTGCTAGTAATTGAATTTCTAGTAGTATGAATTTAAAAAATAGTCCCACTCTTCATACGTATTGTAGAATGACAGCTAATGTCAATCAAGCGAGACAGAGCGATGAGTTACAACGCTACGCAAGCGGGTCAGCTAGCTCCGCGAGTTACTTACACGGCGACGACGACGCGCGACAAAATGACTCTCAGTCACAGCAGGGTAATATTATACTGTGGTCACGGTGTTCGGTACATTGTACCATAGACAATTAAGATTGTACTCAATTTGCAAGGAACGCGCGCGGTACGCGGGTAACGTATCTTCCTTTTTTTTAATGCTTAATATCTATAAGGTTCTAGTATTATTAAGGAGGTAGCTTTCCGAACATGACTACTTCTGCAGCGGTTTCCACTCCAACTATCTCTTGATGAGAAATAGGCCGAACATTTGCCCCGTTGTTTCTTTCCAAAATTATAGAAGGTCAAACAATCACGCTCTTTCAACTTAGGATAACTTCTTTGTTCTTAGCTAAATGTTTTATGGGATAACAAGTTTAAAATGAAACACTGCAACAGATCAACTAGCTGTTATTTTGCATTTTATTCGATTTTTATCCTAATGTGTTTCTAACCACGGATGTTGCAGTAGATCTATAATTTCAGAAAAACTTTTCAATGTCATTTTTTAATCAAAATTAACACATTCTGACCTTCTTACATAGATTTGTTCCATTCGATCGTTTAATTAATATGAAACCTGTGGTTTTCCGATATTATTTCTCTAGAAACAGACACCAAATAGGTACTATATTCAGAGTAATAATTCTGCTTAATATTTTGTGTTTCTAGGTATAACTATCGCTCTATTCCAAGAAACGAGATTGGCTAACAAACAATTCTTCCAGGCACAGTCCGCAACAAAAGTAGATATACACTAAGACAGTTTGTGTTCCTTATTCCTTTACAAATAAGGGTCAATAGCTGTCAAAAGTGAGTATCTTTATCTTTTTTCTCAAAAACAGAGACCTACACACTTTTGGCAGATATTGAACCTTATATCTTTAATAATAAAGAACACACACTGTGACTGTTCTGTCTGACCCGTGCCCAGTACCCAACCATTAGCCTTTTAGCATTGAACAAAAGCGTTTTTTGCCCAACTGATTGATCGTCCGCTGAGTGTGTAAGCTAAGTACAAAATAAAAGGTGTTTTGTAAAAAAAGCAACATACCTTTCGAACGAGATCATCGCAACAAAGTTATACGATAACCTCCAGGGTATTTGCTAAAACAAAAAACCCAAAACCGCAAAGTAACAGGTCCAGATCGCGGATGATGTGACTGAACTCGTGAATTGTAAGGGTAAAGACACATAAGTTTCTTCAAGAGATTAAGTAGTATGTAAAATGTATTTCTTTTTTCTGTTCCATAATCGTACATACCGTAATGTTACCGTGAGGTGAAAGAATACGTCTACCACCCCCTCTCTTCCCTTGGGTGTCGTAAAAGGCGACCAACGGACTAAAAACTGCACATTTATGTGTGATGTATCCAACAGCATAGAGAAGTGAAAAGTGGACTATGGTGGAGGAATGCTTTTGTTGTCCTCATTGCCTAGTGTCTGACTAATCCTTCGGGGATAAAAGTCGTGCTTATACAGTTTGTGCCATAAACAATGGAAAACCCTCTAACCATCGATAGGCTTCATCATGGCCCCCCTCATCTCAAATTTTAACCTTAGTAATAATTTCGCGGTTTAAAAGATTTTGGAATTTTGTGTAGTATTATTTTTTATATAAAAGTATATAATGCTTCCCTCCCAGGGCCAACTAATGCAACAAAAAGACAAAATTATTAATTGAGTACATATTATTATATCAAATTAACAATATAACTACTTACGGTTTGTTTTTATCATGCCACGAAACTAGATCGAAAAACCTCTTCATTTGTAGAAATGGCATGATAAAAACAAACCTTGTTTGTGTTGTTACGTTTATCAAGTACTTGTAACAATAGAGCATGTAGCAGACGCAAATCCAAAATCTTAAAAACCGTGATATTTTTCCTAAGGTCAAAATTTGAGATAAGAGGGGCCATGGTGAAGTCTTTTGATGGTTATAGGGTTAACCCTTGTTTATGGGACACCCTGTATGCATGTAATAATCATACTGACATACTTACATTCACGTCTATATCCTCTGAAGATTATTCAGAGATTAGGCAATGAGGACCAATTAGCAACTGCTGAAGCCAAAACTCATCACCTTGGTCACTAACACTGTGCCTTGGTGGTGAGCACATCGCTGCATGCTATTTGATGTATACATGTGCATGTGTAGTCTTTAAAATAGAATAGAATAGAAAAACGTTTATTGGTACAATTTAAAAAGAATATACAATTTAACACAAAAATTAAACATATTAAAACACAGAACAATTAACAATTATAAATAAAAATAAAATTATAATAAAACTTAACATGAAACATAGAGGTACCAGAACAATTAACAATTTATAAGAAACATAGAGGTACCACTCAGCAAAATGTGTCAGTCCGTTAATCGCCTTTTACGACACCCAAGGATGGGCTCAAACAGCTCCATAATCGACATATTTTTATTTCCCATTAGAGTCCCTAAAACTAATTAAAGAAAACAAAATACTGTTACTGTGGCGTCAAAATACTACTTTAACTTAACCATAACTTAGCAAGCTAACCAAAGCTCAATGGTTTGACGCATAGAATAACAACTAAAGCAAGGGCTGCGTTCCGTGGCTTCACTCGAATGCACTCGAGGGCACTCCGGCGCGCGCTCTACCCGTTCCGTGGCTTGGTGAAATTTTACTCTGACGGCTGTCAGAGTGTAATTTCATCCGTTCTGTGGCTCAGAGCGCAGCAACCAAACAACCATCAAATCGGATGGTTGTTTTTCACTCTGACAGCTATTTGACGTTTATATCATTGTTAAAGTGTCAAATTTTGCAATTTAAGTCAAAACGTCTCGAAAAATTCGGCCTGTTTGTTTCGTATTGTTTTATTTTTTAATAATTTAGTTTAAATATTGTATAAAAGTGGAAAAAATGTAGACAAAAGAAGAGTTTTCTCTCGTTTTGGACAGAAATACTTCAGAAGAGGTTATAAAAACAACTCGATCGTTCCGTGGCTCAGTTGCAACTCAAACGGGTTAAACTTTAACCAAACAACTACACCCAGAACGAGGGAACGCACTCAAGGAGTCCAAATGAGACTCATATAGTTGTCCTATTTTTTCAAAGGGGCCATAAAATTGAAAGAAAAGAGACAAAATAAAAAAACTAAAACGTCAAATGTCTAGGAAAAAAAATTGTTTGCCTGTAAAGTCGGTTTTACGGGCGAAGATTTTACGTGACAACGTCTTTTTCTCGGTAGAATATTTATTGATATGAATATAATTAAGTTGCACAATAGGAACAAGGAATTGAATGAAAATAAGAATTGCACAAATTTATCATAGTTGAGTGGGAGAGAGACGCAAGGCATTCGGCGGGCCTCTCTCTCGTTCGGTGACTCATCGTAACGTTACCCAGCGTTACACTTTTTCATAAGTGACTCCCAGCCGCAACCTAATTTAAGACGTTGTCACGTCAAAAAACCGGTCACCATTTATGATACAAAATTCAAAAGCGACCTAGACAAAAATGTAATTCGAATGGTGACCAAACGGAGTGCCCACTCAAATGTCATAGTACCTTAGAATACATAATAATACTTAGCACTCCTTCTATGCTTTAGTTATTATTCTGAGAACTTAACCATAACTTTGCAAGCTGATCTAACACACATACAATATGTCTGTGACCCTTAGAGCATTAAACCAATGCTCTAAGCTGTGACCTAACCAAATATACTTTGACTTTGACCATAACCTAAAGACTAACGTTGCACCAAAAAGTTCTATAATCAAGCTAGTTCAGTATTCACAGCACGAAGTTCCAATACCCAATTTGGTTTTAAATGTTTGGAAAAAAACGAGCCGTGAATAGAATCTAGTCAATCCACTCTTCAGGTAGACATTTACCATTCACACCTTTTTTCCTATTCTTTTTACGAGTATTAATTATAGCAAATCGTTTGGTATCATAATTACTGTTAATAAAAATTGATGGTCAAGTATGTAAAGAAAAAACATTTATGGTTTCGTAAGAATTTTATACTTTAAGGTAGGTAGTTTTTTTCTACTACTTTGCATGTCAGGGAAATGCTAGACCATAACCAACTTAGTGGTAGTACAAATAAGCCGTAGATGAAATGGGAATATGGATTATGATATCATGGATCGAACCGACTTTTACTTTTTTAGCCTTTTAAGAGCTTATGCACAGGCACAGTAGTTAGACGCTTATAGGCTGATGATGATGATGGTTTAACCAGAAAGGTTACGTGTGAAACGCGCCTTCTGTATAAAAGGTTCGTTTGTGGTTACTTAACATTTCTCATGCCCCTATATGTAAAATGATAATTAAACAGACAAATAGATGATCAATCAAAGGCCCTTACATGTATTATTCATAGTAAACTTAGCTTTGCATTAATTATTAAAGTAGCGGAGATCGTATCCAGATTTTAATTATCGAATATTTAATATATTTTTCACAATATGGCTGACCCACACAACTTATAAATAATTGTATTCGAAGAAAGTCGGAGCTCCTTAAGATAATATTTAAAATGAGTATGGTTTGCCATCTTAACAGTGGCTTGCACTCCTACTACCGATCAAAGAGCTAATTTACACTGGTATACCACTCTACCAGCTCTTTTAAAATTTGTTGTCGACTTTGCAGCCCTGAAATAGCTTCCAAAGAGCTAATTTACGCTCACGCACCACTCTACTAGCTCTATTAGAGTTTGTTGTCGAATTTGTAGCCCTGAAATAGCTCCCAAAGAGCTAATTTACGCTCATATGCCATTCTACTAGCTCCATTAGAGTTTGTTGTCGAGTTTGTAGCCCTGAAATAGCTCCCAAAGAGTTAATTTACTCTGACTCTCGAGTATTAGAGTTTTTGTCGACTGTCGGTATAGGCGTTGTAAAGTTTTACCCTATGAATAGTTCTGCCCAAGGGTGGATTAGTGAATGCAATAACTCCCTTGTAACTCTTAACACTATTCCGTTGAGTTATAAGTAGTCAACGACTTAATAAATCTTTTAAAACTCTTATCTTAGTGCATATATGTTTGTGGGGAATAAATGAATGAACATTACGTAGTGTATTATTTCAACACTCTTTCAGTACGATAAAACATGTGTGACAGGACAGCGACCAATCATGACATTACGCGGTTAAACGATTCTATGATCGACGCGATTAATTAACTTATTACGTATGCATAAGTAATTATATAATTGTGATAGAGGTTGTGACGCAACGACCAGCTCCCTATCTGACATACATACATACAAAAGGTTCAAGAATCTCACCGGTATTCATGAAATAAAAATTATATAAAGCTATTTTTACTGCCTCTGCAGTGGTTAGTCCGTCGGTCTCAGACCCAGAAATTCCTTCGATTTCAAGTCGGTGGTAGTGCCGAGTGGCTTAGCCCAACAACCAGAGGTCCTGAGTTCGATTCCCATTTCGGGCAAAGTGTGTTTCGGATTTTGCCCGGGTTTGTAGTCACCAACTAGCAATTGGACTATGGCAGTGGACTGCTTCTGCGGTTCTCATTGCCTTACTAACCATTTGGGAATAATAGTCGTATAGTAGTATTTATGTACTTTATTGTAGGTAAGTACATACCATGTCTTGTCATGTCATGTGTTGTGTGTGTCATTTTACCCCTCCGGGAGACGGGCGTGATGTATGTGTCGCAGGGATATGATAAAAACAGAGACTTGGTCAATTGCCTAAGTGATTTGATCAAATCACGAGGATGTTAAATAACAACACGATTTTATCATGTCCCTAAACAAATCTAGGGATTTGAACAAATACCAAACCTTGTAAAATGTCCAAAAACACACCTACAGGAGTAGGGCAGCTAGTATTTTTGTTGTCTATTAATAAAATAAAAAAAATAAAAACGAGGAGCTCGATGGCGCAGCGGCTAGCGCGTTCGGCTTGCGAACTTGCTCGCTAAGCAACTTTCGCAATGCCGGGTCGCTGGATGGGTGACCAAATTTAAAAACATCTCGAGCTCCTCCGTGCTTCGGAAGGCACGTTAAGCCGTTGGTCCCGGTTGTTGTCTTAAGATGGCAGCCGTTAAAACCCACCAACCCGCACTGGGCCAGCGTGGTGGGTTATGGCCCAATATCCCCACGTGCTATTGTTCACGTGGGAGGCCTGTGCCCAGCAGTGGGACGTTTATAGGCTGATGATGATGATGATGATAATAAAAAAAACTTCGAAATTCAAGACGATCGCTACGCTGCGCTTCGCAATTGTCTTAAACTAACCTATCACGTGATCTACAGGAGTAGGGCAATTTATGTTCTAGTGGTGTTCAAATCCCTAGATTTGTTTAGGGAAACTATAAAATTGTGTTGTTATTTTAACATCCTCGTGATTTAATCAAATCACTTAGGGAATTGACCAAATCTCTGTTTTTATCATATGACTGCGACATATGCACGTATATGTAATATGTATGACATTTTTGCTTCACAATTTGTATGACTCACGCGACGTGCTCTTAAAGCATAAAAATTAATGAACGATAAAGCATTGAATACATACAAGTCACACATAACCAATCTGTCGATTGGCGTGCACGACCGCTTCGCACTGGTTCGAATCAGTACGTCATATAACATTATATGAAACTAGCTTTTGCCTGCGACTTCGCTCGTGTTAATGTTACATGTTACATGTAAAAAAAACGTAAATTTTCTTTAACAATGGTTTACTTAAAATAGATTTTCTTATAGACGTAGATTTTGTCAATACATTTTGATAACCTTCTAATTATCTTTACAAACCCATTTCATTCCTATTTTTTCGCTAAAAAAGGAGTGACTAGTTCACTCCTAATTTGAAAATAAATAAATAAGCAGACCTTGATTATTTCTTGTAAACTATATTATTCTGTAAAGTTGGAAATAAATCGAACGGCGCATTGTGAACCTCCTACCCCCTTCAAGTTTTATTTTCGCGGCAAAAAAGGTCAAATTTCATTTAAATCGTTTTAACGTTTTAAGTTAAGAGTTTTAAGAGACAAGACGGCCCAGAGCGGTGGATTTTGGCGCGATTTGAAATCCAGAGTTTTACATCAGTCCAAACGGGTTTCACACTCATGATCAAAGTTTGGATGTACCTATATCACGCCATTTGACGCGATGGCGCGACCGTGATCAAACTTTGGATGTATATCACGCCATTTGACGCAACGGCGCGACCGTGATCAAACTTTAGATGTTTAACATGCCATATGACGTGATGGCGCGACCGTAAATGCCCAGACCGCTAGAAACCGCAAGAAACTGCAAGGGCTGGTCAGGTCAAGTGGTCATGTTTAAAACACTTGACCTGAGCAGCCCTTGAAGTTTCTTGCGGTTTCTAGCAGTCACCTTATATAAAAGCTAAGACTCTACAACGCGTATACTAAATCGACAACAAACTCTAATACAGTTAGTAGAGTGGCATAAGAGCGTAAATTAGCTCATTTGGAGCTATTTCAGGGCTACAAAGTCGACAACACACTCTAATGTAGCTAGTAAAATGGCATATGAGTGTAAATTAGGTATTTGTGAGATATTTTACGGCTACAAAATGAACACAACTAAATACAGCGTTTTCTAACCTCCAACACGAAATGCAAACACGAACGAACTGTCAAAATCTTAGACTTTTACGTTATGAGCAAGTATTGAGCTACGTAAAACGTAACCTTTTAATGTTACCGTAAAACGTATCGCAAAGCGTGGTACAAAAAAGTTTTACATTATACGTTTACTTTTTACGTTACTTTTACGAATTTGTAAAACGAAAGTTTTGATGCAACTGGCTGTAATAGAGCTAGTAGAGTAATATATGAGCGTAAGTTAGCCTTTTGAGAGTTATTTCAGTGCTATAAAGTCGACAAAAAACTCTAAAAGAGCTAGCACTGTGGCATATAAGTGTAATTACACTTTGATCGGTAAGTAGGAGTGCATATGCCACTGTAGTGATGGCAAACCATACTCATTTTAAATAATATTTTAAACTCTTGCTTCTTCTTTCGAATACAATTACTTATAGGTTGTGTGGGTCAGCCATATTGTGGAATATGTATTTGATAATTTCTATTTTCGCATTTATAACAAGTATTAGGAAATAGTTAGAATAGTAGTAAGACATGAATATACGCCGCGCCGTACTATCGTTTACTACAACAGATAAATTTTATGACAGTATGGTATTATTATGAATAATAAAAGTGATTGTTTGCAACTTATTAAAGAGGTAACGGTTCGCGAGTTGATAATACTCGTAAATGCATATTATCCTAATTAGTTATTGCTTAGTTTGCGTCAGTTAGTTTCCTGTTCTTTTGAGTATTAAGAAACCTTTTCGTACCAATTGTTTAAAAAAGTGACATTCTATGCCACAAAAAGCGAACATAACAATAGTCATTTTTAATCTGTTAAAAACAGGGAAAGAAAATTGTACTGAATTTCATTCATCCTCTAGGGGGAGAATGCGATTTAAATTTGGAATACTTACCGAAATTTATACTGAACTACATCTGTGCTTACAACATTGAGTTAGTATATAAAGCATTATACATCTTTTTGAAAAAGGAAATAAAAAAATAAAAAAAAATTACAAATCAACTCATCAACAATAAATGTACCAAACAAAAATGTAACTCTCTCGATCAATAATTGGACCAATGTTTCGAATGTTAACTTTTACTGTTACCTGTCATTATTTTTAATAAATGCTTATCTCATATTATTATTGTGTTAATTTTTTCGCAAATGTTACGAAGAGTAGAGTATTTTTCCTCGGTGATAAAGCTGTCTCAGGACTCAGGACTCGGTCTCAGGACTCGTCATAAATCCCTCGCTTCGCTCGTGATTTAAGTTTTTAACACCCTTGCTACGCTCGGGAGTAAACCTCGAGTCCTTCGTTACGCTCGCGATTTAAATCGTCACCCGCGACAGAAGACACTGCTTTATCCCCTTGGTTAATAATCTACTATTCGTACGTAGATAACGAAACGTTGAAAGCAATGAGAATGGCGGTAGTCCTTTTTTTCAACGTATCGTTAACTACGAGTTTATTTGAGCGTTTAACATAATTAATATATGTCGCAGTAAGATAGTTACAGCCGTAATATAGTTATATCCCTAGGGATATGATTATATCCCGTGACATAGTTATACGAAAGCGATTCATTACTATCTTACTAGGAATATAATTATATTACGGTTCAAGTTTAATGATATAATTATATTAAGTTTAGTTAAATAATTGTAGGAGTATAGGGCGAGGGCTTCGTTGTGTTTGTGAACGGCGCACGTCGCTCGCTACCCCCGTCAGTGGATATCAAATTGCCCTACTCCTGTAGGTCACGTGATAGTGATAGGTTAGAAATTTAAGACAATTTATGGTCTGCCTTTTATTTGTGACACTATGTTTTTTAGCAAAAATAATCCTTATGATGAAGCCTTTCGATCGGTATGATAAAGCTACAGAATGATTATTTTTCTCATGTAACGGGTTCGATTCCCGGTTCAACCATGTCATTATTTAAATATTTATGAATGCAGTTTCAATTGAAATAATGTCTTCTTTCAGTAAAATGTTCCATCTACAATATTCAGGGTACTTTCCCTCCATGTGGCATATCCGTGGGACGCTCTGTATACATTAATAATTAGGTTTAGTGAAATAATTGTAGGTCACGTGATAGGTTAGAAATTTAAGACAATCGCGAAACGCAACGTAGCGATTGTCTTGAATTTCGAGGTTAATTTTTTATTAGACAACAGAAATACTAGCTGCCCTACTCTTGTAGGTCAATAAGGTCATACCTATGTATTGTTATTGTTGTCTAATAAAAAAATAACCTCGAAATTCAAGACAATCGCTGCGCTGCGTTTCGCGATTGTCTTAAATTTCTAACCTATCACGTGACCTACAATTATTTCACTAAACTTAATCCAGTAATGTATACAGAGCGTCCCACGGATATGCCACATGGAGGGAAAGTACCCTGAATATTGTAGATGGAACATTTTACTGAAATTTAAAAAACAATTTAAACTGCATTCATATATATTTAAATAATGACATGGTTGAACCGGGAATCGATCCCGTTACATGAGAAAAATAATCATCCTGTAGCTTTATCAAACCGATCGAAAGGCTTCATCATAAGGATTATTTTTTGCTAAAAAACATAGTGTCACAAATAAAAGGCAGACCATGAATTTTAACATTTTTAATACAAAATTATTAATTTATCAAATGCTCAAAATGACTCTCTTCCTGTTGAATACTCTTTTGATTACTTAGCTCCCTGTCGATATTTTTGTTCTTGTTGTGGTGGATATTAAGAATAATACATCTGAGTTCTGCTTGTAGCTCGTGGACACTTTCATACTGGTTTTTGTAAAGTAAATTTTTTATATAACCCCATAAAAAATAATCTTACGGGGTTAGATCTGGGGATCTCGGCGGCCATCTTATTTGTCCATTTGTCCCGATCCAGAGATGAAAGTGTTATGTGACCTACTAATTACGTATCTCTTTATCATTTTATCATTCACTTACATTATAATAGGGAAATGATGCGTACTTCTCAAGTGGGTACATTTATTAGTAAAAGGTACTTATGATAATGTCAGTTGTATGTCCAGGCAATGTCAGCTTTTCATTTTTCTGAACAAAATTTACATTAAATGTTAAAATTCATGGTCTTCCTTTTATTTGTGGCACTATGTTATTTAGCAAAATATAATCCTTATGATGAAGCCTTTCGATTGGTATGATAAAGCTACCGTTTTTCAAATTCAAATAATGTCTTCTTTCCGTAAAATGTTCCATTTACAATATTCAGGGTACTTTCCCTCCATGTGGCATATCCGTGGGACGCCCTGTATATTAACACTTAACTTGAACCGTATTATAATTATATTCCTAGTAAGATAGTAATAAATCGCTTTCGTATAACTATCTTACGGTATATAATTATATCCCTAGGGATATAACTATATTACGGCTATACTATATCCCTGCGACATATACATCACGACTATTATCATTATCCCTGAAGGGTTAGTCAGAGACAAGGCAATGAGGACAGCAAAAGCAGTCCTCTACCATAGTCCACTTTTCACCAAATAGCGACTGCACATGTGATCAGTCAGCGTGACAGGTGGTGAGCTCATCGCCGCTCTATGCTGTTGGATGTATGTGCAGTCTGTAGTCCGTTAGTTGCCTTTTCGACACTCAAGGGAAGAGAGGGGTTGGTAGTATTCTTTCACCGCTACACGACACGGTTTAAAAATATGTTATTCGGAATTCCGTTTTTTGGACTTATAACAATGATATTAATTATACTAAAATCATTGACTTATAATAAATAAAATAACACATCGGGTTTTTCATTCTTCGTATGTAGGTAGGTACTTGTAAATCGGAAATCAGAAATATCGTATTTAAAGCATTCGGTATACCTACCTATGTACTTAATGAAGTTTGTGGAATAAATAACATTAGTTGTACATGCTCGGCGGTTTAGTCTACTCTTGACCTGACCTTTCGCAAGAACTTCTGCGATCTTGTCGAAGTACGTTGGCCGAGGTTTTCGAGGTCGTCTAGTATGTAATAATAGTATGTTTGTCACATTACCTACTTATGTATAGTAAGGTAAGTAATTATTATTATATGTAAATCATTATTTTATTTTTTATTAGTCTTGACTTTTGTATGTTCTGGCTAACATTTTTATTTATAATCTTCTGTTACTTAATAAATACAAAGCAAATACCCTCACAAAATTAATCATGATCACTCTCTATACCAAGGCAAAATTTGGTAAAGAGCGTTTGGAAACAAATTATTAATAATATTTAACAAATAGTTACTAACCATGTCGCGGTTTCTCTCTTCCCATGGGTGTCGTAAATGGTGACTAACAGACTAAATACTGCACAAACATACAACAGCATAAAGCGGCGATGGGCTCACCACCTGTTACGCTGAGCACATGTGCAGTCGCTATTTAGGGAAAAGTGGACTATTATAGAGGACTGCTTTTGCGGTCCTCGTTGCCTAGTCTCTGACTAACCCTTCGGGGATAATAGTCGTGATTATATGTACGGTGAATGACCCATATACTAGCACTGCACCAGTTTATCAGCACCTCATAAAAAAACTAAAAATATAATATAATGTCTATGATTTCAAAGTCAAAGTCGCAAGAAACGCGTTCAGAAAGTTTTAAATTATTGTACTAGCAAAACTCTGTATAGTTTGGCATTTATCATGGCGCCGTATTTTTGAGGAGAAGTGAACGTTGTGTGATTTTATGTGATTTTCGGCCATTCTGACACATCAAGGGTAAGATTTTGCTTACGTTTATTAGTCATTCAGTAATACGATTAAAGCACTATTTATAGATACTGGTATTTAAACACATTCTTAACGTTTTTCGCATCCTAAATTGAAATAATTATAATGTTAAGATCAATTTTGATCGTGCCATAATTAATAGAAATGTTAAATGACTGATTAACAATAAAAAAGAGTACTCATTTTTAAAGGATATTTTGTTTTTCAGCCCTTAAAACGTACAATTCACAGTGCTTATAATTAGGTAAGTAGGTGATGTTAATTGGTGATGACTGTGCTGATGAATGGTGATAGGCTTGTTTTTTGATAAATTGTAATTTTGACTCAATAATGACTACAAATATTTAAAAAATCTTACTTTACACAACAAGCGATTATATTCTCAACATTAATAACGCAACACAAAGTTATAGAATATCGTAATATATTAATATTTAGAGTTGAAATTTAAATGCCTCTTAAAGTGCTCATAATTGGGTCCGTCACCCTATGTATGTATGCATTTATCAAAATATGAAATAAAAAAATTAAAAATAAAATAAAATAAGTTTATTTAACAACAATAACATACAAAGACAAAGTGCTTTCAAATGAAGTTTATACATGCTAAGGTTGTATCGATGAACGCTTCTATTTTAATTTGGTTACAGAGATCTCTAAAAAGGCTAGGCCTGTCTTGTAGACAATCTATTTGTCACAAGTTGTCAGAGTCTGTTTACGCGACTTTCGTCAGACATCATTACAATTAAAATTAAACTTGACTAGACTTAATAAGAAAATGAGAGAAAACAAAACATGAAAAAAATAATAGTAAATGATTATGAATTATATATCTAGTGTCACCTCGAATTTCTACTGTTATGAAGA